>JARFJB010000559.1:2807500-3080000 GCA_036346205.1 Vesta saturnalis | reverse complement strand
CTTCATCAGGATATATTTTGAAATATCGACTATAATATAGGAATTTAAAATTTTTTTTTAAATTATCAGTCCTTCCTCATATTATTGTATTTAAATTGTAACAACCTTTTTTTCAAGTTGTATTAAATAATACTTTAATTTTAGGTCTTTTATTCATTTAGTAGTAAATATAAGAAAAGTTTTTAAGTTTTGTTGGGTAGGCAACTTAAATTGCCTTTGTACATATTTTTTTAATGAATATATTTCATAAAGATTTATAGTTCCCTTTCCTTAGAAATGGTATTCAATCATTTAAAAGCCCGCTGCGTAATAACTAGCCTTTTTTTTCTTTTCAAATTTGCTAAATGTAATAGCATGACGCATGTAGTTGTGGGAATTTTCCCAAATTTTAGTGTAAAGTGCCATCGGTAGATGGTAAGTTATTTTTTTCATTATAGTTAAAACTAAACATTTGCTTTTTTTTTTAGGCACTTTACTTTCTTTTTTTCTTTTACTTTTAAAGTAACTTTTATTAAATACCTTATTTTTTACTTGGTTTACATCATAAATCGCAATTTTTTTACATACTAAAAACTTCAAAGCAATGCATTTTATTATGGATTCAAATTATTAAGAATAAATTATCAAGATAATTCCAATGGGGTGTGGCTTGTAACCTTAGATCTGGAGATTGCCCACAATGATGCTATAATAATTTCATCTAGTTGACCGTTCCGTTTCATGTGTCACCAGCGGTAATAAAATATATACAGAACTGTTCAAAATGATTTTTAGTAATTAACGAATAGATTTAAGACCTTTTCCATTACAATTGATTATTAAATAAACGTTAGTGTTTTGTAATTTTTTTTCATTTTTTATTAATGTTGTTTATTATTAACAAACTTGGTTTAGCTGTTCCAATAACATATTTTAAAATAGCTTGGCGCCCGAGGTATCATTTTATTGTTTTTATTTACATTACATATTTTTTATTAATTAAGTATAAGTGAAAATAATTAAGCAGATGGGAAGCATGTAGTATTTCAGGTATGTTAATTAAACTCAGTATATTAGAACTCTCCCTTATCTTAATTTACCGATTGAGCCATCGGCAGTGGCGTTTTATTTATTACATCATCGCTTTAGTTATAATGTCATAATTTGACGCCGTTTAATATTAATGTTATAAGTTGGCCCAGTTTTAGTGTTTATACAATTGGCGGTTTTTAATGTTATACTTTGGCAGCCGCTTTCGTTGATATAAAACATGTTTAGCACATAATTTATCCGTGAAACTGAAAGACGCAAGTATTCGTTTAAACCCGAAAATATCGATTTCCTCTAACACTAATTTTTCTAGGTACCTGTTTATTTTTAACGTATTTGAATTTCATTTTTTTCCGCGTTACGTGACAACGTAATGACCATTATTATTATTATTCTTGGCTACCGTATTAGATCAGATCCTGCTGGACGGCTGAGCTAGAACGAGACCGCCCGGAGTCCTGTTCTGTTACTTTACACAAAGTACTTTGTTTTTTTATTACAGTTACTATTTATTTAGTTTTTAGTTTTTTAATTCTTTAGCATAAGTTTATGATGATTTAGGATTGTAAAAATTGTAGGCTAATATATCTATAGCACATTTTACTGCTTATCTCTCTGTGTAAAAACCAAGACAGTTGTAATAGGTTCCACTCGGCTGTTAGAATGATATGGTACAATTCTTGATTTAAATTAGTTTATTGCGTTACTTATTTAGTTACAGAGCGTTATGCACTATTTTTATATTGTTATACAGATAAGTCCCTTTTGTTTTTGTTAAGTTGTCTTATACATTGTTTTATATTCTTGTCATATAACACTTTGAATATATTCGTTAGTTGTACTTTGAATATTAAATGAACTAGTGTTCAACAACCATTGATAACTAGTATATTTTTAGAATAATCGTATAGTGGAAGAAATATTTAATTCTGGATTACTTATACAATTTTGGTGTAATGGCGCCAGATATAATTTGTATAAAATTTATAGGTGGTGTAAATCAATGTTTTAAAGCGTTCTCAATACAAATCGTTAAAATAACTAGAGACACCAACCACTCAATAAAAGATAATGCCGTTGACTCAGAAGGTAGATTAAATTGGGGCTGGTTCATGCTTTTGGATTTGCTTAATTACCACAAATTTCTGCTTGGTTATTTCCACCTAACATCAATATAGTAACTTCTAGGTAACAATAATAAAAATTATCTCGGACGCCAATTTCCACTTTCCATTTTTTTCTTATTACACTCGGAATAACTAAACCGAGGATACAATAAAGCATTCATCAAAATGTCAAAATAAAAGATATACAAATTATATTTATTAAGCACGTAAATTTGGGATTATATAAAATAATTCTTAAAACTTGTGTTAATAGCCTTATCCTAATAAGTCATAGTGGTATAAATACCAGTTACAATATTTTTGTACAACTTCTTGAGAACCTCTATTATCATAAGGAATGAGGAAATGTAAACCAAAGATGATATAATCTTCGTACCAGTGTTGCGCAATATGTCGTAATTTCAATGTTTTACGTTGTAAAGTATACTAAATTTGAAATTGTTTCTTACAAATTTATATTCATTGCAATTTGAATAATCCAGAATTTATTGTATTATCTTGAAGGTTCAAATAAAAGGTGTGATCTAAATTTAGATCCGAATTAAATGCAAAATGCAATCATAAAATAAAAGTGCAAATAGAAGTAAAATTGGACGTAAAAATAAAAAGTGCCTGCAAAGAGCAAATGTTTCAGATTTTAATAAAATACGAATTAAAGGTGTTTTTACCATTAAATCAATGACACTTTACACAAAATTTAGGTGGAAACCAAAAATGGCTTCTTGCTTGAAAAAAACGTACATCAGCAATGCTGAAAAAGACGCTCACGGTATCAGGTGATGTAGCGATGCTCGAGAAATAAGTGTAGAAAATAATTCCACGATATGGAAGTATAAACCTTTAAGAAAATTGTCAGGCTGCGTTGACGCACCCTGTATGTAGGATGTTATAATGACGTGTATTACGTGTTTTGAGTACGGATGTATTGAGTTTGAACGAAAAAAAAATTTTGTGTATATGCATAATGTATATGGGTGGGTGATACGCCACTGGAAATTTAGGAGAAATATTATTCTGTATGCAGATACATGTATTTGAATGTTATAGAGACTTTGGTGTTGGAATAAATAGATTCTGATGAATGTAAATGTGAAAAGAAATTTGTCGATGGGACGATAATGTTTGCTACTGTGTTGCTACTGTTTTGCTACTGTAAGAAATGGAATGTTGGAAGATAGAGGAGTAATCTTGACCGGAAGATGTGAGTGTATAAGTGTAGAATGTTTTAGAAGATATGTAGAGAAAGATTGGGTATGTTTAAGTGTTAATTTCAGAAAGTTTTCGTAATGTTGTGCAATTTGTTTTGAGAATACATGTATGTATATGGGATTTGAGACCTTAGACGGTACTTATTTTTGCAAATGTTGCGGAAGGAGATCGAGCGCATGTGGGAAATAAGCGTTGAAAGTTGTGTAATGGTCCAGAGTGGCCACTGAATGAATGTGATGGCGAGAACTGGTTTCTCCATGAAGTAATTGAAAAATTTGTAAGTAAGAACAAGCATGGCGATGTATTGTAGTTATGAGCGTGGTTGTACAGATGGTAGCATCAGTCGGGACTAAGAAATTTTGAATGAATACTATTGGTGAATATAGCGCGGAAGGAAGACATGTTTAAAGATGGATGGCTGAAGGTATAAATACGAAAGTCAGAGATTGGAGTTAGCTTAAGTTTTGGTTGTCGGTGAGACACGCGCGCGAGGTGATGTGTGACACCAGAATGGGTTAAGTTGGAGTTGTATTTGTGAATAATATTGAAGGCAGTCATTGTTTAGACAACTGCGTAACCCGAAAGGGGATGAATCGTATAAGACATTCATAAATAAAACAATTAATTAAATTGAGATTGAAGATAAAATCAGTTTGTTTATTTTCAAGAAAGTAAAAAGTGCATAAGCAGATTTATAAAAGATAACAGTTATTACGTTATAGTGTTGAGTGCGGCACGTGTTCTTGTAACGATATTTAGTTAAAATTATTTATGGGACCACCTTTAAGTAAACGAAATTTCCGTAATAAATTAAGCCAATGTTAAGGTAATTTTATATGACATTGAAAGTTTATTTGTGTTAAGGAAGGACTTAATTGTCTGAAAGGTTGCGAGAAACTTTTTAAGAGGCAAACCTTGAAAATTCAGTAGAGCACGATTATCTTTTCTTTGTTTAGTTGTAATTTGCGTAATGTGTAGTTAATTAATTATTGTTGAAGTAAAAAGATAATCGGTCTCGAGTTATGTTGTGTTGGTTGTTTTAGTATTAAGAATTTTTGTAGAAATGCAAATTGGTATTGACGGTGGTTTATCAACCACGCGGTTGTGTATGTAAACATTTGTTTATTATTTTATGCAGGACAATATATATTTAACGTTAACTTTGATTTTGTTGTTTATTTAGCCAGTTATGAGATACATTTGTGACGTTTACTTAATTGGTGACCTAGTTTTTTTTGACAACTTAAATGTAGATTTTGCATATTTTGGATTTAAGATCAATGTTTTGCCAGGTTGATTGCAAAAATTTTCATGTTAGTTTCATTAACGCAGTACACTAATGACGGATCAGCTGTTAATTAAAATTTCATTAAGTATAACTAAGAGAGATGAGTTTTGAGAACTTACATATTTACGAATGTCCAATACGATTCAGAAGTATTATAAAAATTAAATTAAATTTAAAAGATCTCGTTCATGTTAGGAATATTAAACCTTCAAGGATTATTCTCGTTTGACTGTTTTGCAGCACTTTATCACTATTATATTGGAGTAACAATTATTAAGCCGATGACATTGCTTTCTTTTGATTAGGAATTTTAAAAATTAATTATCGACCATTGAATGAAGAAATATTTTGTTCATTAATAAGTAGAGATTTAACTTTATATGTATACGAGGGATACGTAGAAAATATAACTGTTGGTTACGTGAATGCAGTTGAACTTGAGTGATAAATTTTGTTTTGGAAGTTTTGGTATACGAGATGTATTCAAAAAGTTTTTTTAATAACCTGGGTAGTACTAAATATACTTGAGTTTGAGTTGAATTGTTCTGGACGAGTGTTTGTTGTAAGACCCTCGTGTGAGAGTTTACTGAGTAAGCACAATCCTACTTTCCACAATCAAGTAGAGTTAATTAACACCCAGCTTAAGACAATTATTTTAGCGAAGTTTCGATTGTGGTGGCGCCTGGAGACATATTTTCCCGGACTGAGCTGTTTGAATATAGGTGTAAGGTGTTTGAGCGTATTAATCATTCATTTTACTTATTATTTCGACCACGCCCATCTCCCTGTTAGCTGGCTTGGCAACCCGCTTACATTAGTAAGCATACACGACGCCTAGTGCGGTTTGGACGTGTAACAAAATATGCAACTTAAGTTACACCAAAATGCAAATTAAGTTGCCTACCACAACTTATAAATCATTAATTATCAAAAACCCTTTTTCTTATATTTTACAACCAAATGAACGAAGAACATAAATGATTTGTTACACTTATCCTAATAATTATTATAAACTGTTTATTTTAGATAGAAAAATATATTACGTTAAGGTAGGCATTACACCTTCCCCCTAAGCTGATAGATGAGGTTTTACAACTTATCTTTTATTTTAGCAATCCTAACGCTTGTCCTTAAATGTATACTTTCTTTACTGATAATTCGTTTAATTCAATAGACATTTGGAGATTCTTTTTGTTTTTACATAGATTGAAAGTAAAACAATTTGTCAGATTATTACATTCATTAGTCTACGCGAGGATTTAATCTTCTTAATTATACCTACATCTCAATACTCTATAAACCATATACAATATTAAAATTGCACATACAATATTGATTACAATAGAAAATGTAGATATTTTTCTATTCTCTCTAGATTTATTAGAAATCTTTTCTGTCATTTTGTCAATTTCATCTAATCTATGAGTAGAAGGGGAACAGCTGAGTCCCTAATTAATTAAAAGTGGTGGGGGTGGATTGGGTTTAATTAAAGGTGTTGGGGGTTAGAGTGGGGGTCTGAGGTGGAGCTAGGAGTGGGGTCGGCTTCTTTTCGGGGGCGTTTTTCAACGTCTTGAGTGAATTTAGCCCCTATTTAAGATCCTTTTGCCCGTATTAAGGGCCTTTTTGGCTGTCTAACAACCTTGTTCGGTGTGGTCTATAGGTCGTTTTGGATGAGTTAAGACTAGAGAAGGCCTTTACGGCTTCATTATGGTGGGGGCTAAAACTAGACCGCACCCATTCCTCTCACCTGATTGATTGTACTTGTGTTAAGGTGGGGCTAAGACTAGATCACACATATTTCCTTACCTGATTGGTCGAGCCAGCCCGCTGGCTTCTGATTGGTCCTTATCGCCACTCCTCAGCACATGTGCTCTGATTGGAGGATGAAGTCTCTGAATTCTGGTTGGTTATGGCGGGAAATTTAAATTTGTATTCTAATAAGGGTATTGTTTTTAATCATGAGTTATAAACCAGCAACGAGACATAATTAAATTGCATCCTAACCTATTTAATTAGGCGACATAATCAAGATCCTCAGCTATTTTGTTATAATTAAATTGTATCATCATAACCCTTTTTCATAATCAAGACCTTCGGCCATTTTGTTTTGGCAGGAAAATTTAATTTGTATTCTAATAAGATGGCCTTAATGTAAGACAGGTGTAGGGCTGCGCAACTTGCTCTCGGGGCTTAGCCCCTTTATCCAACAACTAGCTTTCGGGGATTCGCCTCCAAGGGGGCCCCATGGAGGGAAATTTTAACTTGAATTTAAATCTTTACATTCTGGTTGTTTATCGCCAGCAATTTGAACTTGTATTCTAATAAGGGGGGTCCAACGCTAAATTGACTTCGTGCCCTTGCCACCTTGGCGGGAAATTTGAATTTGTATTCTAATAAGGGGCCTAATGCTAACTTGGTAAGACAGGTGTAGGGCTTAGCAACTTACTCTCAGACTCGCCCCTTTGACAAAAAAATTGAATTTGTTTGTGGCGCCATCTGAGGGGGAAATTTGAATTTGTATTCTAATAAGCGGGGCCCTATTGCTAACTTATAAGACATGTATAGGGCTTCACAACTTGCTTTCGGGTCTTTGTCCCCTGGCCCCCTTGGCGGGAACTTTGAATTTGTATTTAATTCCTTACATTCTGATCGTTTATTTCGATCTAGCTTATAAGACAGAGATAAGGCCACGGAACTTGCTTTCTGGGCTTAGCCCCTTGTCTCTTGGGGGGAAATTTGAACTTGTATTTTAATAAGGGTATCTAATACTAACTTATAAGACAGACATAGGGCTTTGCAACTTGCTTTCGGGTCTTAGTCCCCTGATCCCTTGGCGGGAAATTTGAAATTGTATGTAGGTCTTTACATTCCTATTGCTTATTGCCAAATTTTGTAGTTGTATTCTAATAAGGGGGTTTAATGCTAAGTTATAAGACAAACATTGGGCTTCGCAACTTGCCTTCGGATCTTACCCGCCTGGTCCTTTGGCGGGAAATTTGAATTTGCATCCAAGCCTTTACATTACGATTGCTTATTGCGAGAAATTTGAGCTTGTATTCTAATAAGGGGACCTAATGCTAACTTATAAGACACACATAGGTCTTCGGAACTTGCTTTCGGGTATTAGCCCCCTGGTCCCTTGGCGGGAAATTTGAATCTGCATTTAAGTCTCTACATTCTGATTGTGCGAAATTATTACTTGTAGTCTAGTAAGGGGGTCCAACGCTAACTTGTAAGGCAGGAATAGGACTTCGTAACCTGCATCCGGGTCTTCGCCCCCTTGGCAGGTATTTGAATTTGTACTTAAGTCTCTACATTCTGATTGCTTATTTCGAGAAATTTGAACTTGTATTCTAATAAGAGGGCCTAATGCTGACTTATAAGACAGGTATAGTGCTTCTTAACTTGCTTTCGGGGCTTTTCCCCCTTGTCGATGCCCATTGGCGAGAAATTTGAATTTTTATTTAAGTATCTGCATTCTGTATGGTTATAGCGGGAAATATGAGTATGTATTCTAATAAGGGGCATAATGCTAACTTGGTAAGACAGGTGTAGGACTTAGTAACTTACCTTCAGGCCTTCGCCCCCTTCACAAATTTTATTTTGTTTGTCGCGCCATCTATAATTTGAATTTGTATTCTAATAGGCGGAGCCTAATTGCTAACTTATAAGACAGGTATAGGGCTTCACAACTTGCTTTCGGATCTGGGTCTGGCCCCCTTGGCGGAAAATTTGAATTTGCATTTATTTCTACATTCTGATTGCTTATTGCGATAAATTTGAAGTTATATTCATATAACGGAGCGTAATGCTAACCTGCAAGACAAACATAGGGCTTCGGAACATGCTTTCGGCTATTAACTCCCTGGTCCCTTAGCGAGAAATTTGAATTTGAATTTAAGTTACATTCTGATTGTAAGAAATTTTAACTTGTATTCAAATAAGGGGTCCAACGCTAACTTGTAAGACAGGTATAGGGCTTCGTAACTTGCTTTCGGGCCTCCGCGGGAAATTTGAATTTGTATTTCAGTTCTGATTACTTATTGCGAGAAATTTGAACTTGTCTTCTTATAAGGGGGCCTAATGCTAACTTATAAGACAGAAATAGGGCTTCGCAACTTGATTTCGGGTCTTAGTCCCCTGGTCCTTTTGCGGCAAATTTGAATTTGCATTTAAGTCTTTACATTGTGATTGCTTACTACGATAAATATGAACATGTACTCTAATAAGGGTGCCTAATGCTAACTTATAAGTCTGACACAGGGCTTGGCAACTTGCTTTCGGGTCTTAGCCCCCTGATTCCTTGGCGGGAAATTAAAATCTGTATTTAGGTCTTTACATTCCTATTGCTTATTGCGAAACTTTTATTCTAATACGGGGGCCTAATGCTAACTTATAAGACACACACAGGGCTTCGCAACTTACTTTTGGATCTTAGCCGCCTGGTCCTTTGACGGGAAATTTGAATTTGCATTTAAGTCCATATTCTGATTGCTTATTGCGAGAAATTTGAACCAGTATTCTTATAAGGGGGCCTAATGTTAACTTCTAAGACAGACATGGGGCTTCGGAAATTGCTTTCGGCTTTTAGCCCCCTGGTCCCTGGGCGGAAAATTTGAATTCTGATTGCTTATTGTGAGAAATTTGAACTTGTATTCTAATAAGGGGGCCTAATGCTAACTTATAAGACAGACATAGGGCTTCGCAACTTGATTTCGCGTCTTAGCCCCCGGGTCAGTTTGGGACAAATTTGAATTTGCATTTAATTCTTCACATTCTGATTGCTTAGAAACTTGAACTTGTATTCTTATAAAGGGGCCTAATGTTAACTTCTAAGACAGACATGGGGCTTCGGAAATTGCTTTCGGCTCTTAGCCCCCTGGTCCCTGGGCGGGAAATTTGAATTCTCTATTTAAGTCGTTACATTCTGATTGCTTATTGCGAGAAACTTGAACTTGTATGCTTGTAAGGGGGCCTAGTGCTAACTTATAAGACAGACATAGGGCTTCGGAACTTGCTTTCGGGTATTATCCTCCTGGTCCTTTGGCGCCAAAATTGAAGTTGCAGTCTCTACATTATGATTGCTCATTGCGAGAAATTTGAAATTATATTCTTATAAGGGAGCCTAATGCTAACCTACAAGACAGACATGGGCTTCGGAACTTGCTTTCGGGTATTAGCCCCCTGGTCCCTTGGCGGGAAATTTGAATTTGTATTTAAGTCTTCACATTCTGATTGGGAGATATTTTAACTTGTATTCTAATAGGGGGATCCAACGCTAACTTCTAAGGCAGGTGTAGGGATTCGTAACTTGCTTTCGGGCGTTCGTCCCCTTGGCGGGAAATTTTAATTTGTATTTAAGTCTCTACATTCTGATTGCTTATTGCGGGAAATTTGAACTTGTATCTAATAAGAGGGCCTAATGGTAAGTTTTAAGACAGGTATAGGGCTTCTTAACTTGCATTCGGGGCTTGTCCCCCCTTTCGAGGTCCATCGGCGAAAAATTTTAATTTGTATTCAAGTCTGCATTCTGATTGGTTATGGCGGGAAATATGAATGTGTATTCTAATAAGGGGCCTAATGCTAATTTGTTAAGACAGGTGTAGGGCTTTGAAAATTACTTTAAAGCCTTCGCCCCCTTGACAAAGATTTGAATTTGTTTGTGGCGCCATCTATGAGGGGTGATATTTGAATTTTTATTCCAATAAGTGGGGCCCTATTGGTAACTTATAAGACAGGTATAGGGCTTCACAACATGCTTTCGGGTCATTGTCTCCTGGCACCCTTGGCGGGAAATTTGAATTTGTATTCTAATAAAGGGGTCTAATGCTAACTTATAAGGCAGACATAGGGCTACGCAACTTGCTTTCTGGTTTTAGATCCTTGGTCCCTTGGGTGGAAATTTGAATTTGTATTTGTATTTCATTCTCATTGCTTATTACGAGAAATTTAAACTTGTATTCTAATAAGGGTGACTAATGCTAACTTATAAGACAGACATAGGGCTTCGCAACTTTCTTTGGGGTCTTAGTCCCCTGATCCCTTGGCGGGAAATTTGAATTTGTATTTAAGTCTTTATATTATGTTTGCTTATTGCGAGAAATTTGAATTTGTATTCTAATAAGGGGCCTAACGCTAACTTATAAGGCAGACATTTTGCTTCGCAACTTGATTTCGGGTCTTAGCCTTATGGTCCCTTGGGCGGGAAATTTGAATTTGCATTTAAGTCTTTATATTCTGATTGCTTATTGCGAGAAATTTGAACTAGTATTCTAATAAGCCCTATTGCTAACTTTTAAGACAGACATAGGTCTTCGGAACTTGCTTTCGAGTATTAGCCCCTGGCCCTTGGGGAAATCTGAATCTGAAACGAGGGGACACGGTAAGGCGAGGGTCGAGAAGCCGTGGAGGCGATATATGATATATATATATATATATATATATATATATATATATATATATATATATATATATATATATATATATATAAAAGAGAGAGAGAGAGACAGAGAAAGAGGAAGAGAAAGGCTGGAGAGACGGGTGAGATAGACACGATCAACTTCCATTACGAAAAACATGTACTAGTTTAAAAATACACCACTAGATGATCACAAACAATCAGATCAGTTTTTAAAAAGAAGTGTAATCTAATTGGAAAGATTCTTTGTCATGCGCAAAGAACGTGTGCCTCATATAATTCGAATTCATTTAATTTTTATAAAGATTTCACTACTGCAGGAGTTGTTTCTTTGGACAAGAGAGAGAGGGAGGCAGAGGGAAAGCGTGAGGGAGTGAGAGCTGACAAGCGTGAGAGGCGTGAGGGGGGACAGAGACGGGAGATACGAAAGATGTAATAAACGAGGGAGAAGAGAGAGAAACGATAGAGACGATGAAAACGAGATAGGCGGGTGTGATGAGAGACGAGAGGGTCGAGCACGATCAACTTCTATTACAGAAAACATTCGCTAGTTTAAAAATATATCACTAGACGGCATCGCAAATCTGCTTTGAAAATGCACTACTAGGTAGGGCCACGATCAACTTCCATTACAGAAAACATGCGCCGGTTTAAAAATACACCACTAAATGACAAGCAAGTCTGCTTTTAAAAATAAGTTTAATCACACGCGCAAAGAACGTGAACGTCACATTTCCATTTTCATGGACAGTTCAACTTTCGCGTAATTATCTAATTAGGGTTTTAGATGTGAATAGTTGTTATTGTAGTTACATAACTGGTGAAATCAGAAAATAATTAGTTTACGTATATTAATGATGGCTGGAAGGCTCTAAGTGCTTTATACTATTCAGTTATAAGCAAGACGTCTAAAGTGAAATGTGTTGTGAGTAGCTGCTTACTTTGTTTAGGCATTCGTCTATTATCGCCAACAACCCTGGATAATACTCGTTTTTAACCTTACCGCTTATTTTATTTACTTCATTTAATTGCTAGAAGCCGGATTTCAAATTTACTTATATTTGCTGTATAGGTATTTTCTACCGATTTAACTGTAAAACGTATTTTTATCACTGTATGCAAAACTCGACAATAGTGTACACGTCAATTTGGGATATTATTGTCATTATGGTTGTCTAATGATAATGATAAGCATGGTTAAAATAAAACAGCTTCCTATAGCTGCCTTATGAAATGAAATCAGTGCTAGTTTAAAAACGCTTGTGTATTATCAAACTTGTAAATTGCCTTATGAAATGAAACCGATGTTAGTTTCAAAACGTTTGTGTATTATCAAAATGGTAAATGAAAGTCAGATTGTTTATTTGCCACGAGGTGATTGACCGTTTTCAAAACGAAATAGTGCGTTCAAGATTGTTTATAAATCTAGGGCTCTTTTTACCAGAAGTCTTTCCCAATTTGCGTGATATTATTATTATTATTATTATTATTATTATTACTATTATTATTATTATTACTATTGTGGTGGTTTAATGATAATGATAAACGTTGTATGTACAGAATTCAAATCTACCGCCAAGGGGTTCATGACAACTGGGGACGAAGCCCCAAAAGCAAGTTCAGAATACCTATACCTGTACTTAAGTTAGCATTAGTGTCCCACTTATTAGAAGACAAATTTCCCGCCATAACCTGGAAAGACTTAAATAGAATTTCAAATTTTCCTCCAGGGGGGCGAAGCTAGCGATAGGGCTCCGCTTATTAGAATACAAATTCAAATTTACCTCATAGATGGTGCCCCAAATAAATTCAAAATTTTGGTCAAGGGGCGAAGGCCTGAGAGTAAGTTGCTAAGCCATACATGTCTTACAAGTTAGCATTAGGCTGCTTATTTGAATACAAATTCATATTTCCCGAATCAGAATGCCGAGACCTAAATACAAATTCAAATTTTGGCCTCGACAAGGGGGTAAAGGCCCAAAATCAAATTGCGAATCCCTATACCTGTCTTATAAGTTCGTATTAGGCACCCTTATTGGAATGCAAGTTCAAATTTCTCGCAATCAACGATCGACTGTAAAGACTTAAATTCAAATTCAAATTTCCCCCCAAGGAGACGAAACCTCGGAAGTATGTTACTGGACAAGGAGGGCTAAGCGCCGAGAGCAAGTTGCGCAGCCCTACGCCTATCTTACAGGTTAACCTTAAGGTCACCTTATTAGAATACAAATTCAAATTTTCCGCCAAAACAAAATGGCCGAGGGTCTTGATTATGATTCATAATTGAAAGGGTTACGATGATACAAATTAATTATAACAAAATGGCCGAGGATCTTGATTATGACGCTTAATTAAAGGAGTTATGATGATGCAATTTAATTATGTCTCGTAATTAAAATTATTATAATACAAATTCCCGCCACAACCAATCAGAATGTAGAGACTTAATCGTTCAATAAGAGCACAGCTGCTGAGTAGTGGGGATAAGGACCAACCAATCAGGTAAAAGAAATGGGTGTGGTCTAGTGTTAGCCCCGCCTCAATACACGTACAACTAATCAGGTAAAAGGAATGGGTGTGGTCTAGTCTTAACCCCCTTTTAAATCAGCCGAAATGCACTCTAGACCACACCCTAGGGGCATACACACCCCAACCAGGGGTTTATACCGCCAAAAAGCCTCTTAATACAGCCAAAAGGACTTTAATCAGGGGCTAACATTTAGCCAAGGGGTTGAAAAACGCCCCCGAAAGGAAGCCGACCCCCCACTCCTAGCCTCACCCCAGACCGCCACTCTACCCCCCAACACTTTTAATTAATCCTCTCCACCCCCCCCCACTTTTAATTAATTAGGGATTCTACTTCTACTTCTATGGCTGGTGATTTTTAGCTCTTCTAAATATAATTTATGTAAATAAATTGGTTTTAACGGAATCATATTAATTGTATGATTATCATGAGTTTTACAACAATCATCTTGTAAAATGTCGAAATTCGGTAAAATGGAAGCATAATAACTTTCCATATAAGGCAAATTGTCTGATTGAATCACTACGTTATCAACATATACTTTAAAATTACTTTTTAGTTTCAATTCGCCTATTCCGTGTATATCACTATCTAATGGATGCGACAAGTTTTTGGAAGTTAAATTACTCTTCAGACTTTGGAATAGATGTCACAACCATCTGTTTGATGAAAGTGAAAGAATTAATTTGGTTTCGCAAATATTTTTCATTTGAGTTGAATAAAAAGGATGGTTAGTTTTACAAATTTGAATATTATTGATAACTGATTTGTATTGGTTTAAATCATCTAAAGTCGTATATTGGGTTTTCAATGTTGACTTGACTAAATATTTAAATTTTGGTAGAATAAACAAGTGAGATTTGGTTTCTGTTTTACAGGTAAAGGTAAGTTGATAAAGAGTAAATTATGATTGACTTACTAATGGTATATTAATTTTTCATATCAATTTAGAGTTTGAAAGGTACATTGAAATGTCTATTAAGTTTAATAAAATATGTACATTTTCGACTTCTATTGGTACAGCATATTCGTAACCTTGTGGTGTTTTATAGTTTTAGTTAACTCTGTTACTAGTTAAGTAGGGTTTATAATTATGGGGTCTTGCTAATAAAATTGCATCAGTAAGAGTTGAATATTCTGTATCTAATTCTAATTTTGGGATCTTAGTAACGCATGTAACAAAAGTTTTCGGAAAAAGTTTATAATCTCAGTATTAATCCTAAATAACTTCGAATTTAGTCGCCTTTGGAATCAAGTGTCAGAAAATAAATTAAACTTCAATGTGTCATACTATATTTGTCAAATATTAAAAAGTTATGACGTACAAACTCGATATCCGAAAATCTGTGTACAACATAGTTCGACCATTTATAAAACCATAGCTGAATGTGAACAAGGTATACCATGTGTAAATCTTCCAAAATCCGGGTGGCCGAAAGCTTTGACTAATGCCGACTCAAATAGGTTGATGGAAGCCGCAAAGGATCAATTAGGAAAATCCACTCGGAAATTAGGTCGTAGGTTTCGAGTAAGTCACATGACCGTTAGTCGAGAACTGAGCAGAAGGGGACTTATGTATCGAAAACGGAAGAAATGTCGAAAACACACTGATGAACAGTTACGCAGAATCGCAATATGTTGCGGTGCATTAAGAAGACGCCACTTCACAGCTAACAAAGTAGTGATTATGGATGACGAAAAATACTTCACGTTGTCTCATTCGGAAATTAAAGGTAATGACGGGTTTTACACAGCTGATATACAAAGTTGCCCAAATAACGTGAAATATAAATCAAAAAAGAAATTTGAAGACAAGGTGTTAGTCTGGTGTGCTGTATCAGCTAGAGGAATTTCAAGACCTGACGTTGGTCGTATTAGAGGTGAGGCATTGGATTCGAATATTTATACTGAGCGGTGTCGTCCCAAATTGGTTGATTTTATTAACACACATCACCTTAACGATGATATTATATTTTAGCCCGATCTAGCATCTTGCCATTATTCTAGAACAACATCCCATTTATGCCCAATAATGGCAACCCACCAAATGTACCTCAGTCTCGTCCGATTGAAGATTTTTGGGCAATATAAAGTAGAAAGATTTACGATAATGATTAGGAAGCCCAAAACGAACAACATCACCGTCCAGAACATGATGCGACGGGTAAATTGCACACCATTGAAGACCATGGTCCTTTGAGTATCATTTAAGTTGTGTTTGTTGTTACCTATTAAGAAAAACCTTGTTAAAAATATTATTTGAGTACGTTTGACTATTTTCTTTAAATTGTTCTTTAATTTTTTTCCGAAAACTTTTGTTACATACGTTATTTAAGTTGTCGGAAAAGTTTTTAAATATTTCAAAATTTTTTTCAAACATATGATCATTTTTATAAATATTTGTAATGGTGTTGCTAAAATTTGACTATTTGGGCTCTTTTTCATCATTTTCCATTTCATTTATTGCACCATTAAAATAATCTGCATCATCTTGATCGAGGGTACCTGTTATAGTTTTAGAAACGGTACCTATCGCATTGAACCGTGCTCGCTTGGATCGTTTGTTACCTAACAAATGTGAGAATGTTTTACCTTTGGTTTTTAATGAGGGAATTGAAGGTAGCGGCCCGCGAGAATTTTATTATTGTAACAAACAAAGACTTAAATACAGTTTTAAACTTTACTCCAGGGGGGTGAAGGCTCGAAAACAAGTGTCTTATAAGTTAGAATTGGGCCCCCTAGTTATAACGAAATTTCAAATTTCCCGCAATAAACAATCAGAATGTAAAGACTTAAATACAAATTCATCTTTCCCGATAAGGGGGCCAGAGGACAAAGACCCGAAAGTAAGTTGTAAAGCCCTATACCTGTCCCATAAGTTAACTATAGGGCCCCCCTTATTAGAATTTCTCCCCTCATGGAGGGCGCCACAAATTCACATTTTTGGTCAAGGGGGCAAAGACCTGAAAGTAAGTTGCTAAACCCTACACCTGTCTTACAAGTTACTATTAGGCCCCTTATTAGAATACAAATTCAAATTTTCCACCAATGGGGCCTTGACGTGGGGGAAAGCCGCGAAAGTAAGTTGTGAAACCCAATACCTGCCTATAAGTTAGATATAGAGCCCCCTTATTAGAATACAAATTTAATTTTCCCCTTATAGAGGGCGCCACAAATTCAAATTTTTGGTCAAGAGGGCGAAGACCTGAAAGTAAGTTACTAAGCCCTACACCTGTCTTACAAGTTACTATTAGGCCCCTTATTAGAATACAAATTCAAATTTTCCGCCAGTGGGGCCTTGACGTGCGGGAAAGCCGCGAAAGTAAGTTGCGAAGCCCTATACCTGTCTTATAAGTTAGTATTAGGCACCCTTATTTCTTGCAATAAACAATCAGAATGTAGAGGCTTAAACATAAATTCAAAATTCCCGCCAAGTAGGCGAAGCCCCGAAAGCAATCTTGAGATTTTTGAAATCTTAGTATTTAAGTTGTCGAAAAGTTCTTAAATATTTCAAAATAAAGATTTGTAATGGTGTTGTTAAAATTTGAAATTATTCTTTTGACTATTTGGGTTCTTTTTCATTTTCCATTTCATTTATTGCACCATTAAAATAATCTGCATCATCTTGATCGAGCGTATCTGTTATAGTTTTAAAAACGGTACCTATCGCATTGAACCACACTCGCTTGGATGGTTTGTTACCTAACAAATGTGAGAATGTTCTACCTTTGGTTTTTAATGAGAGTATTGTAGGTAGCAGACCGCGAAAATTTTATTATAGTAATAAACGTTTGCCACATCGCCATTGTTACCGGGATAGAAAAGATAATTAGTGGATTTTGATAATACGTCGTAATTTGCTAATGTTTTCTGAATATTTTATTGTACGTATTTTTATATAAGAAACGTGGGAATGTATGTCACTAGTTTAATAACTAATTACGTCGGTATACACTGCAATCAAAAACGTCTTTGTTTGGTACGTTGAAACTTGAGACCTAAATGTAGCGTTTGCTACGGGCGAATGCATACTTTAAAAAATTAACATTTCGCTCTGTTAGGAATGCGAAAAGTGTTCCCACGAAACAATTTCTTGTTTCTTCCTTTTTATTACTTGAAATAACGGGGGTTAGTTTTCGTGGGGGGGGTAAATACAGTTACTTTGAAATCGGAAGAAAGGGCAGTTGCTGCTGAAGGTTTGATTGATCCGGACGCTTCCATTTGTTTTAATTAGAAACTCCCATTGTAAACTGTTCGGTCTATAAATATTTTGCTGTGTACCTTTCAGCAAAACTAAAACGCTAATTCGTTATTTTCTTTTAGTGTATGTTTTAATGTAAGTAGTGATAAAGGGCCGGTTCTGAACCAGTTCAAGGTCACTCGTCCTCTGGTGGTGAGAAATGTAAGCTTTTGGATCTCTTCAAGGTCAAACTTTTGGCGTAAAGTTTAAATTTTAGGAGCTTGCTAAAAATTTCAATGTCACCATCCTCATTACAAGGTCAAACGTTTTGGCGGGAAATTTATATGTCAAGGTCACAAGCTAAAAATCGAAATTGCAATGTCATCATCATATTACAATTCTTAAAGTCTAAAAAGAGTATTCAAGGTCAAAGGTTATTGACCTACGGTGGTGTCATATTACATTTCTTAGAAATATAAAAAGGTCAAGATGAAAAGCTAAAAAATAGAAAATCTAAGACTAGAAGTTTCAGGGTCAAACTTTTTGGCGGGAAATATAAATTTTTGGAGCTGGCCAAGGTCAAAGCTAAAAATAGAAATTGCAATGTCATCATCATATTACAATTCTTAGAAGTCTAAAAATAGAGCGGTCAAGGTCAAAGGTTATTGACCTGTGGGGGTATCGTATGGCATTTCTTAGAAGTATAAAACTAGAATCAATTCACGGAAACAAGAAGAATGCGAGTTGTTGTCTATGCTAAAAAGTAGACCAAAGTCAAATGGTGCTTATATTCACTAAATTGAGTCAAGGTGAAATAATTTACTAAACTAAAAGTAGGTGAGTATTTAACAAGTTTAAACATGTTGGCATAGGTACTTAACTCAAAGACACATTTTTGTGATATAAACCACAGCGAGGTGTGAATAGAAATTGCAATGTCATCATATTACAATTCTTAGAAGTCTAAAAATAGAGTGGTCAAGCTCCAAGTTTATTGATCTGTAGGGGTATTGTATGGCATTCCTTAGTTTATAATAAAAGGCTTTTCTTTGCGTGTGCATGATTCAGTAAAGTTTTTATAGTTCTACCTTTTCAAACAAAAAAAAATCAATTTAAATGGTGTGAAGTTGAAATAGTTTTCTAAACTAAAAGTAGGACAAAGTGGGTATTTAACAAGTTTAAACATGTAAGAGGTACCCAAATCAAGGACACATTTAGATCAAAATTTAAAGCTAAAAATAAAAATTGCTAGGCCATCATACTAGAATTCTTAGAAATCTAAATATAGGGTTTTCAATGTCAGGAATATAAAAATAGAATCAGTTTATGGAAACAAAAAGATTGAAAGGTTGTTGTCTATGCTAAAAGTAGACCAAGGTCATACTACAACCCCCACCATGTGTAAATTACAGATGAGTCATTTCCTCAACAGTGTTTTGTCCTAGTACAATTGCGAGCAAGTAAAGTCGTTATAATGCAAGCAGCAATATCATTCCTGGAGCGATATACAGGAATGGACAGCATCTCCTGATGTTAGCAGTTATTGATCATCGGATGCAGATTAGCTTACTGTTGCAATTCCCAAAGCACACCCTCCCCTCTACCATAAGGAATCCTGATGCAGTAATATATAGAAGGACAGTTCTGGTGTCAACTCAAAATTCAAAAGCGTTCTCGAATCAGTAAAGATTGATCTATCTGCATTGAACAGTAGCACTTTCTGTAAATCCTTCACGAACGTAAAAGACTTGGCGGTGGGTGCAAAATATAAAGTGATTGATATGAATACCATCGACAAAAAGTATGGTAAACATATTATAATTGAAACCCAGAACTTTAAGTGCATACTTCCCTTACGATTTTATGAATACTTCAAAAAAGAAGATCGCATTGAAAAGTTTAAACAATATCTGGTTGAGAATGACGTATACATTACCAACACCGGAACACATTTTTTTAGTTTTGAGAAAATTTGGAACTACTATTTTTTGCGCTGTTATTTGTTTAGTCTATATACAAAAATTCAGAATTTTTGACTTAACGATTAAACTGCTATATAACCTTATAATTATCACATAAAACTATTACAAAGAAAAGGTGGATAACATTATCTATTGTATGAAATGTCGTAGTAAACAAAAATTTTATGTGTGTGAAATGTTTTTGTATATAGACTAAACAAATAACAGCGCAAAGGATAGCAGTTAAATAAATTCGGAATTTCAAAACAAATAGTCTTGTGAAAGTACATAAGCTTTGATACTTTTTTCATGTAGACTAAACAAACAACAGCGCAAAAGGTAGCAGTTCCAAATTTTCTAAAAACTAAAAAAGTGTGGAAAAACTTTAAGGCTTTCTTTTACTGCGAAATATTACTATCACGATATAAAACGTACATTTTTAATATTTACCTGGTGAACGGTTATAGAATACCGCTTGATTATAATTGTAAATAGGCAATTGCCGAGTGTGTACATACTCCCGGGTCCAGATGACCATTAAACACCTGGAATTTTATTTTTATTGTTTTTGTTGTTGTATAGATGAATGGGTCACCTGAGAAAGGGGCGCTGTATTTTTCTAACGCACTCAAACTTGTATATCGGTGACGATGATATGATTTATTTACAATTTACCTTTGTAAGGCTTTGTTTTAATGCTCATTCATAATAAATACCTGGTGATACACTAAATGGTTCTGTACTATAATATTCCTCGGTATACGCACTTCTTGCGGCGATGCACGACGTAGTTAACCTACACCAAACGCATGTTTTAGTCTATTATTGTGTACTAAATATTTTTTATTTTTAATTAAGATTGTACAATTTGTGGAGGAATTGATTTCAATTATAATATATGGTCGTGAGTAATTGGTTCTTAGTTTTTTACATTTCCCAGCTTTTGTCTGTTCTTCATATAAGTACACTTGATCTCCTACTTTTAATTCTACGAAATTAATTTTCTTGTCGTAATATTAGTGCTAGCGATTCAACCGAAATTTCACTAATTTGTGGCCATTAATGACTTGGTAAATCGATAGTATATATAAAAATAAGCATTTTGACCCGAAGCACATAACAGCAGCGTCGTGTAGTCATGGAATGGGGGGGGGGAATAAATAAAAATGTATTTCATCGAAAAAAAACATTAACCAATACAAAGTTTTGTCTTGAATAATCATAATAGTAATTTATGTTCCGCATATACATCCCAACAAAAAAAGTGATATTTATGGACCGAACTGGCTTGCACCTGTTTAATTTTAATTCGCTACTCGACGACATAAAATTTGAAAATCGCTCTCGTTATTAAAGATTAAGATATAAATAATAGCAAATACTATATTATTTTTGACCTTTTAACTTTTCGTTTGTTCAAAAGTAGATCTGACAACAGTGCAATTGTACACGTACCGTGCAAATACTGCAAATTGATGCAATTCTCGTTAGAACTAGTTCTGTGGTTGATGAGTATGTTCGGCGGTCGGTGATAATAAGTTAATATTAGTAATTTAAGTTCCGCGAAAAATCCAATTAGACATAAAAGAAATATTGGATATTCCGCGCTAGCAGAAGCATTTAACAAACTACGTCCTTATAACTATGTGCTGCCATCTGGCTTTAGTGTGGCGATTTATGACGAGGGTCAAACCGCTTAAATAATCTCTTAAGAGAACTACAAGAATAGACTGAACCTCAAAGTTGTTCAGAAGGGTTAGAGGATAACTCTGGGGAAGGTTGCTCCCAAGATGACACTAAGGTCACGAGATCAAAATCCAAAATACCAAATGTTATGAAACCCATATGTTTCTTATGCTTGGGCCAAGCTACTCCTAATAGAATATTACATTACTAGTATGGAAAGTGACCCATTTCATATGAGTGGGGATGGCACTTTCCATACTAGTAATGTACACTATTTTTCCGACGACCACAAATGCACAATCTCCAAAAATAAAAGTAAATATATTTTTTTATTACTTTAATTTAAGAATTTTATTATTAATTGAATATAAAGAAAATAACGATTGAATAACAAAAACTTAAAATAAGAACTACTTAAAATGGTAGTAATTTAAAGTAATATTATTATTATTGCAATACGTAAATTGTAACGGAGTTTGCAATAAAGATTTAGAGATGTTTGTTCTCTCCGTTATTTATGCATCTTGTACAGTATCAACTTCGATGTCTGTTTCTGGAGAAGGTGGAGTGAAGGCGTTCGAAGTACTGCACACTTTAAAAATGTCAGTATTAAAAAAATCGGACAACTATCATTAGAAATGTCCAAGATACATTGACATTTATAAACATTCATATTAATGGAATTGGAATATTTCGTTTTTACTTTGATTAAACACTTTTAAACCATTTTTTTGTGTTTTTAAGTTCAAAGTGTGATTTTCTTTCTGTTTCATGACATTATGCAGCACAATGGTTAGATAGTACCAGGTAAAAAGTGGAATACTCTGAGATTAAGGTCAGCATATTTAGTTGACATACATATCACACTAGAGTGATATTTTACTTTTGAACTCTAGGGTGATATTTGTGACTTTTGCAGTAGGTAATCTGTGTGCTATGTGTCGTTTTCACATGTGGTCGTCGGAAAGCAAATTTTACACCGCTGTGAAACCTACAGTGTTTGCAAGCAAGCTAAACATTGTGCTGACATATTTGCGGAAGATGATTTATTGGTTCAAGAAGCAAAGCACCACTCCGGATGTTTAAGAGCCCTGTATAATAAGTGTAGACAAAAAAAAGCAACTTCACGAAAAGGAAGTTACGTATTTAGCAGATTTGCTCTCAATGTATCATGAACGATTAGCCCAACCCTTACGGGTAGAGAAATTAAAAGTCACATTAGAGAACTCCGCCAAATTAAGAGAAAAAATATTATCCTACCTTCCGGAGTTTAAATATGAGAAGTCAGGCAAAAGATATACAATATTACCTGCTAGTGCAAGTATTCTTCATAATTTAGAAAATGAAGATCACGATGAAGAGGCGACATGCTTTCAAAGTTATGCAGAAAATTTAAGAGGATATATTGCAGTAACCTCGTACACCGTTACGGGCACTTTTAAAGAAAATGACGAAATCGACTCTATACCACCCATTCTGTTGGTAACTGTTAACATGATCCTGTGCGGAAAAGCCATAACTAAAGACTGTCGTGCCACCAAACCTGCTAAAGCACTGTGTCAACTTATTTTGATAAATTATAAACAAGAAACCCTTGAAGGAAACCTAGTACGTCACAAGAAAGCGTACTTGGAATTATCTATATATGTTAAAAATCGATATAAAAAGCACATATACAAACTACATAATCTTGGAATCAGCGTTTCCTCAAATCGAGTTATGGGAATAACGTCCCAATTGTGTCATCGAGTTGTTCAAAGAGGAGTCGATGAAAATGTTGTGTGTCCTTCCACATTAAAAAAAGATGCTTTTACTGTATGCGCGTTGGATAACATTGACCACTCACCCACCAGTACTACAAGCATAGAATAATTTCACGCTACTGGAATCTCAGTGTTTCAGTTTTTTTCTCAAGAAAACGATTTGCCGTCTGAATCGCAGATGTAGTTCGTAATCGTAACAGAAGTGTTCCGGAGCTTCCAGATACGTATGCTTTTGTTCCTGAAAGCATACCGCCGAATAAACGCCCAATTCCTCCTGAGTGTTCCTTCTTTGAACAGACTTCAACAGCTTTTATGTAACCGGAAGTAAATAATTAAATGAAGTTTTCAAAGTGAGATTGATTGGATAACCAAGGTCGAGGGAGTTATTAATGACAGTTTGGAAGCAGATGCAGAAGCAATATTCTGGGCAGCGTTTCATGCTTCGAGAAATAAATATGCCCAGAAATCGGCATCAATCAACACAATTTTGCCATTATTTCATGAAAAGTCAACAGATGTATCTATGTTAAAGCACGAATGACTATAGTTAAATCTCTTACTTCGTACCTAAACAGTGATTAAATTCCTGTACTATGTGCGGATCAACCTTTATTTGCACTCTTAAAACAAATTCAATTTGCTAATCCTGATACTTATAAAAACTTCGTTGTTTGATTTGGGCCACTTCATATAGAACAATGTTTTGTGTCAACTTTCAGATTGAAGTGTATTACTACTATTGCTGCTAATTCTGGAATAGTATCGGCAGGATCAGCTGAAGGCATAATTAAAGTTTCAGATATTTATTGTGAATGTATACTACAATTTTAATTTATGTCTTTTAAGTTACTCATATCATGAAAAGTCGTCGAATGCATGAAACTACCACTGCAACACTCTATGTTCTGTTACATGATGCATTTACCGACCAGACCTTTAAATTTTGGTTACTTGTACTAAATCTTGAAGTTTTGCTGCTGACATTTATAAGGTCATTACGTCTTGGAGATTATAATCTTGTTAAAGAATCTTTAAGCCGTATGTTTCCTTGATGTCCATGTGTCTGAAAATCATTACATCGAACTAAAAAGCTTTCAAAGTAAGTTCTCCCAAAACTGCTGTAGTCTAAAAGATAGCTTTAAACAATCCTAAAACTCTTTTTATATAGTTCGCACGAACTTATTTCTATTGACAGTCGAGTTGTTATAGATCAAGCTGAGGCCAAGAACTTTACGAGGTATAAAAAAAAAGAGAAACAATGTTAAAACTCTTTGCGTGAGAGATTCGAAACTAAAGTTAAGCCACTCTATGATCCAATATCAGAAAGCAATATTAGAATATTTACCCAGGCAAAAAGTCTATACAATCAGATACACTCAAGAAGTTAAATAATTAAGTTCACTAAGCTCTCGCCTTTTCGTTATATCCCTTGCCAGGGATTTTCACACTGCCACATCTTTTCAATATGAGAATGAACTCCACCCACCATCAATATCACTTAATGAAGAACTACGGAAAGGCACTAAAGCTACTTTAATAGATATTTTATTTAAATTAAGCAATTATGAAATTGCACAAGCTGTAGATGGTGTTGTCTTGAATGGGGCATTTTTAACTCATACCCAGAAGCGAAGGTATACTCATAAATACTTTTGATGAATGTGTAAGGAATCAAATTATCTCACACATATCTGCTACAACCAAAGCTTTCAAAGCAAACAGGGTAGAAATTGTTTGTACACACTCCAAAAGTAGCATTAAAGATTGGAAAGAAAGTCGAGCGGAAGAGGAATTCGAAGTGAAAATCTTCCAACTAAAGGTAAATGAATACTTTTCTTTTATAAAAACATTTTATGAAAATTGAATTTGTTTCAGGGAACCTGCCAAAGGATTGGTCTGATTATTTACTCAATAATTTGAATAAGGGTGAGCCCTAGCTGGAAATATTTTATCTAGTATACAGATTAATACAGCAACAAACATTAGCAATAAAATTCTGAGCACAGTAAACTGCAATACAGACTTCACTAGTTCTTCTTGTGAAAATATGGAATAGGGCGATGGTCGCACAATTCTCATGTTCATGATATGGTTAAAAAAGGCGCCAAGATAGCACTCATTCGCTGCGCAGCTACAGATATAGTTGTGATTTCCATCGTTTTCTTTTTTGAACTTCAATCTAAGGGACTTGAACAGTTATTGATACTATACGGAACGAGCCATAATAAAAAGTTCATTTCTATTCACGATATTGCGAAAGAAATGGGAGAAGCGAAACGTAATGCAATTAGAAGGTTTCATGCGTTTACTGGATGTGATTCAATATTATTTTTTGCTTCCAAAAGGAAACGTACGCTTGGAACCTCTTTCAGAAGGGATCGGAAGCTTTGTTAAAAGCCTTTGCTGCAGTCGGAAACCCTACAGAGACACCTTACACCAGCTGTATTAACGAGCTTGACTATTAAATTATATGGAATTAAAGACCTGCAGTGCACTAGCGTAAATAAGGATTGAAAAATTTTGTTTGCCACAGAAAACAGACCTGTGTCCAACATTCCACTAACACAACATATTTTGCGAGCTAGTTGTCAGGCTGGGCAAGCATGGGGCAGATCAATAGAAAATGAATCAATACCATCGCCTAGTGGGTGGGATGGACAATGAAAAAAGATGAGTGGACCCCCTTAAGGAGAAAACAGGACAATATTTAACCCAATCTTAGGGCCTTGGATAAATTTGGGTGCAACACTGGTTGTTGCTCCACACGATGTCTATGCTTTAAGCAACACCTTTATTGCACTTTAAACTGCGAAAACTACAGAAGCAATTGTAGTAATAAAAGGTAACTAAATAATTTTTTTCAAAAAACCGTAAATTTATATAGGTATGTTCTTTAGTTCCAGATTGCTTGAATAAACCATATACACAATAAACTATTACACGTTTTAGAAGTTTTGTTTTTATTTATTTTTTTAGTCAACATTAATTTTTTGTCATAACGTAACAAATTCACAAGTTAATTAAATATGTTTATTTTTATATTTTTTGTTTTATTAGTGAAGTATGCCACTGATAATAAGTTTTTTATTGCTACCTAATAATAAATAAAAATTATCTACTATTATTTTGTTGCACAAGTACTAAAATATTTTGTTTTATTTACATTTCCCAGCCAAATATCTTTTGTTATCTATGTTTTAAATTTATCACATTGGCAATATGGAACGTGGGGGAGGGGAGGCTGTGAATGAGGCTTTTCGGAAACATTTTATGATAAAATACGTTTTTTAAAAGCAGAATTTAATATCATTTAAACATTTAAACATATTTTTTTAATATCCAACCAAATAAACCCCTTAAACATACAAGCCACTGTATTGCCCCCTCTCCACACACGTGTTTTACGGTGTGCTACGAGTCAAAATACTTATTTTTATATATACTATCACCTTTTAGTCATCAATAGCCACAAAGTTAGGTGATTCGCTAGTACTATATTATTTATTCTTTTTTTTAGATTGTATGTAACTTGAGGCATCAGCATTTCCAGGCTTATAATGTATTTCATAGTCATACTCTTATATAGCTAATCTTCACCTAATTAGTCTCGATCCTAGATGTTTAACATTGAATACGAAGTGAATGGTTTATGATCGGTGTATATATATATATATATATATATATATATATATATATATATATATATATATATATAAAATTTTATTCCATAGAGGTGTGGTCTAAAATGTTTCACTTCCCTATACTATTGCTAAGAGTTCCTATTCGATTGTACTCTATTCAATGTTCTACTGGCATACGCTATTGGTAGATCTAAAGGTACTGAACCTTGGAATAAAATAGCTCCAATGGCAAAATTGCTTGCATCAGTTGTCAAATTGAATGTCTTTGTAAAATCAGGGAATTGTAAAATTGGTTTTAAAGTTAACTTTTGTTTTAGAATTTCAAAAGAATTTTGTTTCAAATTAGTCTATTCAAATTTTGAATGTTTTCTCAAAAGTTTGGTTAAAGGTTGTGTGATTTCACTAAAATTTTGTATAAACCTTCTATAATGTCCGGTGAGTCCTAAAAACGATTTTATTTCATTTTCATTTCTCGTAATTGGAAAGTTTTTTACTGCTTTTACTTCATTTTTATCCGGTTTGACTCCGTCTTCTGTGGTTAAATGTGCTAAATACATTATTTCCTTTTTTAGAAATATGCATTGGTCTGGTTGAATTTTAAGTTGGTGTTCTAGTCTTTGAAATATTTACTTTCAATTATCTATTGTGGTTTTTTAAAGTGTCGGCATAGACAACTATATCATCGAGATACACATAACAACGAGTACACTTTAGTCCTATTAATGCATTATCCATAAGCCTTTGGAAAGTGACTGGAGAGTTTTTTAACTCAAATGGCATTCGATTGAATTCATAATGTCCTGTTGGCGGTTCCAGGTTTTTGTATTGGCCGTTTTAGTAATAACTTCTTTTTGCGCAAGCCTCTACCATGGATAGTTTCCCAGATACAATACCTCGCATTCTTAGTTGGCCACTCTGTAGATTTGTGTAAAGGATATAAGTAATTTACATACTGGTCTGGAAATAACAAAAGTAAAGTAATCTTAATGTGGTTTAATCATGGGCATATAACACAAATTCAGATCTCAGGCGCACAGCGTGATGTAATTAATTTGATATATGGTGTTTCACTAAAAATATTACATTATGAAAAAAAATTCCATATTTGTGTAAATTCACAACTGGATTTATTTTGATCCCTATCCCCATGAGAATGCTAGACGAGGCTATTTATTTAAAGAAAAATTATAGTATTTGTTATAATAAAGTTATGAGGCACATCGTGTTGAAGTTTTAATAAAATGTATAACGATTTTTTAATACATTTGATCCTTAATTTATATCATATTACGATATTCATTTAAATCATAAAATTCGTATAAAGACCATCATCATAATATATATATATATATATATATATATATATATATATATATATATATATATATATATACATACATATACATATACACATACATAAAAAGGAAACGTCACAAAAAAACCAACTTGTTCCATTTATTGCCCAACACAGATATGTTTCATGTTGGTTACAATGGGAAGCAATTCTTTTTTAAACAATCTCTTGAATACTTGCGGAAGGAAAATGCTAAATGGTTTTAGCATTTTACCATCTACTCGATATGCGTACAATTTTTCTTGAAGTCCTACAAGCTCTAGAAAAACATTCCTATTATTTTTATCTTTTATACGTTCACAAACTTATTGTTAATGAAAGAAATTATAAACACGTTACTGGGATTATAGCTAGACGAGTCAAACTAAGAATGTTTCCTTTTATGTACGTTGCGAAATTGTAAAGAATAAAAAATGCTGTCAGTATCGGTATAACATAACTATTGTGAATGTCATTATAATTTTTATCCTGGTTATGCGGAAACCTCTAAAGGTACAACAGAACCAAACGTATTAAAATTTAAAATGTTTCAAAAGGCAGTAATCTACGAAAAACGTTGATTAAATCAATTTTAGTCGAGAGGAATGTTGTGATAGAGAAATTAAGATGCTAAATAGTGCTATTAGAAAAAAATATGTAAATGAGGTTATTACTTTAAATAATACCTTTTTTACAGATAATAGATCAGTCAAATGTAAATAGCTGGATTGAGGGTATACCCACCAACAATTATGCACATGCTGTAAAGTAAATAAATAGTATTCTTTAGTTCCATCTCTAACAATTACAATCAGTACAAAATCTGAAAGAAGCTGTCACATTAAATAATGTAATTAGCGATACCGGCAACGATTAGGTACCTGGCAAAAAAAATAAAAATAAACACGTAGAAAATATGTCATATGTCGATAGCATACTGCAAGCCGCAGTTAAATGTTTGCATAAACAAGAGCGCGGCAACATGGTAGCGATGATTTTAAGTTATCTTGTTTCCAATAATAGACATATGCCAAATGCGCATAATCAACATACAAGTGTCCGGATGAATGTTCATCTTCGAAGGTTTCAGCAGGATTCAACAAATTAATGGTAAAATATTGCAATCTCAGGTCTGCTAGAGTGGTTACAAATTATTTCTTAATCTCTAAGTTCAGCGAATTGAAGATTTTCCGTCTTAATTCAAATTTTAAATACGAATACGAATACGAGGGCGAGTGCGAGTACGAGTGAGAGTGCGAGTGCGAGTGCGAGTGCGAGTGCGAGTGCGAGTGCGAGTGCGAGTGCGAGTGCGAGTGCGAGTGCGAGTACGAGTACGACTACGAATGCGAATGCGAATGCAAAGACGGAGGCAACAGCGAACGCGAACTTGAACGCGAACGCGAACACGAGCGCTAACGCTAACGCGAACGCGAACGTGAACACGAACGCAAACACGAACACGAACACGAACACCAACACGAACACGAACACGAGTACATTAGTGAATATTAGTTTCACTCCAGTGAGCTAGTATTCAGGTGTATTAGCATGTTACTATTTATGTTTTGTAACGTTACACCGGATTTGTTTGTACTAAACAATATAAGCAATTATCATTTAAAGCTGATAGTGAAACATGTTGTAAGGATAATGCCAATGATACGGTTGCTTCCACGTTCAATCGAATTATCATCCTTAACATTAATCTTAGTGGACACATCTACCACAATGTTTCGCGACTTATCTTCCTTTTGATATTTACAAACCATATTTCTTACTACAAGAGAAGGTAATTGCCAGAACAACATTTTTATTAACTCTGGCACTACCTTTGTAGTATCATGACTTAGAAATAAGCCAATGTCGTCTCCAAATATCTTTTTTTTTTCTTGGTGTATTTTTATGTTTAAGTTATACAATCTAAACGTTTCGATAACATGATTATCTTTTTCTGTAGTAATACATTTTTTAAAATTGTTAAAGATGTTGAAACGGTTTTGTGAAATTTGAAACCTTCGGGAATATATTTTAAAAAAAGAACACCCCATATATTTTTCATGTTTCACAATCTGCTTTGAATTCTCTGTTCGATAAAGTTTGAATTGTTGGTTGTGGACGACGCATTGTTGAGTTAAAGAAAATGTAAAAAAAATTGTCACAAGGTTCGCCATATTAAGTCCATACTACAGTATTACGACTAGTTTAGACGTTTTTGGTAATTATGGAACCAAGAGATGTACTGAACCTCCAAAATAATCAAACTTTAATTTTTTCATACAGGGTGGTTTTTACAATACGATTAATTTAGAAGATTTTCAAACCGATAAATTATGTTTTCGATTCGATCTAGTTTACCGGCCACATTTTGATGCGTCAAAAGCTTTGACAAACAAAAACACATACATACAAAAAGTATCAAATAAAACCCTAATGATTGTTGCGAATTAAGTGTTGCGTTAGTGATTTCTAATATTAACGAGCTCGTTAACATGATTTTCATAATGGGATCTGCTCAACAAAATTGTTTGTTAACTCAGCAAACGTATGCGCAAAGGCATCGTGGCAGAAGACAACCTTAAGTTAGAAGTTTGGAGAGGCTTAGAGAAAGGTTCATTAGAACAGGAAGTGTGAGTTATGAAAAAGGAGGAAGAGGATAAGTAGCGAAGATGAATTAAATATTTTATCAGTTTTTGGGGAGCGGTCTACTAATTCGACTAAAGTATCAAGAAAAACTAATGTACCACGATCTACTCTTAGCAAGATTTAAAAAAGTAATTCATTTCATGACTGCAGTATATCTTTTTATCAAGAACTGTTGGAGCCTGATTTAAAAACTAGAAAAACATTTTGCGAGTGGGCGTTGGAAATGGACAGGATATCACCTAACTTCTTCCTGAAAGTATTATTTACTGAGGAACCGACCTTTGCTCAAAGTGATAGACCAAACCGTCGTTATCTTCATCATTATGCAACAGAAAACCGAAGAATTGTGAGGAAGGTTCACAAGCAGAGACAATATACTATAATATTTGGGGTGCTACCATGGGCAACTTTATAATTGGACCGTCCTTCCTTCATGGGCATCTAAATGGTACACAATATTTGTATTTCTTGCAATATGCTCAGTTCAGCTTCTGCAGAACGTTCCTCCAGCTCGAAGGGAAAATATGTGGATCCAGCACGAAGGTGCATCAGCACATTTTGCACTAGAAGTACGACGGTTTTTGAATCACGAATTTGAAGATAGATGGATCATACGCGGTGGTCCTATTAGTTCGCCACATAGATAATACACGCTTTTGAAACAGTTCCCACCGAAATGTCACAAGACGTGAATTGGTCCTTTTGTGACAAGGCTGAGAATGTGTACTAATCAAATAAAATCAAAAATCAAAAAACTTAGAGAATTTATTGTGAATATTATCTACAATGAAATTACAATTTGACACCTTTTGTGTTTCTTTGATTCTATTTGTTGAAATACTTGACGTATCAAAGTCTGACCGGTACGTTAGGTCGAATCGGAAACAAATAATTTAGCGGTTTGCAGTGAAAAAGTAAGAATATCTGTGAAATTATTGACTTTAGGTATAATGTATTTAGCAAAAATAGAGCGTAATTATTGAGTCATTCCAAAAATTTGTCATATTTTGCGGTGTTGCCAATGTCACGGCCTTTTTATTACAACATTCATAGTCAAAGTTTATTGACTGGATGTTTTGAAAAATTTACAAATAGAACTAGGGTTCATCGTCCTTTTCAAGGCCAAAGTTTATTGACCTCTGTTACATTTCTTAAAAATCTGAGAATAGAACAAGTTCGCAGAAATTCATAAACTCAACGACAATCTTTTCATAGTTAAAATTCGTTGACCTTTAGAAGTCTTATTTCTTAGAAATCTAAAAATAAAACCAAAGCTTATTGACCTCTTAAAGTCAAAGTCCATGAAGCGGCTGTTTATCTATTCTTAGAAATCTGATAATAAAACCAGTTTCCGGAAAACCACTCTATTAAGTAGTATCTGTAAGGTTGGCAACAATAAGTCATTCATGTTCACTTCTAAAAGTCAAGTTGTAACTGGTTTTTAGCATGCGCTGTATTACTCAAGGTTCTCTAAAACAAAGAGCAGCATGGATCACATTACAATTCTTAGAAGTAGAAAAACAGAAAGTGTGCTCACTTAGCCAAAAAACAAACTCCAAAGTTTATTAACTTTTTCAAGATGAACGTTCATTGATCTCTACAGGTATCACATTACTATTCTTAGAAATCTAAAAGCCAGTTCATGCATATGCGTACTAGCTTTGTTTTTGCACCCAGTTCCATCCGCTTCGAGTAGCTGCCTACTGTATCAGAATAATATGAGATTAAAGTGTCCTACCCTCAAATCCGTCCTCGAATTTCCAGCACATACTTACATATACTAAGACATTAAACAGGTAACTATAATAACAGCCGTGTCAGAGAGTAGTTCACATCCCGGGTACCAAAGTCTATAAAGAGCAGCATGAACCTGTTAATTGTAACACTGCTGGTCATTTACCAAAACGACTGCCTGTCCATCATTCATTTTCAGGAAACAACCACCAGTCCCCAAAAAACAACCACCTGTTTCTGAGAAACAAATTCTAGCTTTAGAGCTGATTTTGCGAAGATGGTACCGGTTATTAACAAACTGATACCAGTTTTTGGAATCCAGTATCTGTTCTTAGGAACCAACTACCTCGTCCTGGGACAAGAACCACGAAATCTAGATACTGATGTAGAGAGTGCTTCATCTAAAGGGCAATAGTAGTAGTAGTAAAAGACCAAAGGTTTCTTGATTGGTATACTGACTAAACCGCTTTCGCTTCTAACATTGTTTGCTTATGTAGATGGATAAACCAGAGATGCTTATTAATATTTATTTGTAAATATTAACTATATAAACCAGAAAATAATACACCATTAAACAATGTTATACTTTTAGTACATGTTCAATATCCGATCGAAGGATCGAATTCGTGCACAAAATCGATGACAGTTAACAAATATGTACTTTCAGCAACGGTGGGGCTACTTCACCACCGAACATTTAGTATCTCACTTCTAGATCCCATTTTAATTTCTTTACTTTGTAAAGTAAATGATTGACTCGTTCACGTTTTAGTACATCTGCTTTAATCCTTTTTGTCACTGCACTACAACAGAGCACACAAAGAAATAGACACAATGCTCTTCATGGACATTCAACGTATTCTCGAATGGGGAAGCAATAATCTAGTTAAATTTAATGCTAACAAAACTCAGTGTTGCCTTGTGTCCGCCAAAAAAGATCGATCATTTCCTGTTGTAAGTATGGATGGCTCAGTTCTCAAGTTTCCAGACTCTATTACTCAGCTGGGTATGACTGTATCTTCAAATCTCTCATGGGTTGACCATCTTCTGTCAGCTACCAAAACAGCTGCTAGTAAAATAGGCTTTTTGTACAGATCTAAGCAGTACTTTACCTCTCGACAACTCCTTCTGCTGTATAAGGCCCAAATTCGGCCTCATCTGGAATATAATTCTGACCTCTGGGTTAGTGCTTCACAATACGCTCTCGATATCGTTGATAGTATTCAAAAGAGAGCGATTAATCTTATAAATGACCCGTCCTTAACTTCTCACATACAGTTCCTTGAGCATAGAAGGATGGTTTCAGTTCTTTCTTTGTATTATCGGCTATTGTGCTGCTGAATTATATTCTTTGATACCATCTCGGGCTATCTTTACGAGAAACTCGGTTCGCTTATTCACATCATCAGTATGCAGTACAAATCTCCACTTGTCGTACCAAACGGGCACAATCCACATTTTTCTACACGGCTTCTAAACTCTGGAATGATCTCCCTAGTTCCTGCTTTCCTCTCACTTATGATATGAGAAAATTTAAGGTAGCTGTCCATAGGCATCTATTGCCAATTCATTATCCCTCTGTCCATCCTCCTAAGTGTTCCTCAGTGCTTTAGCACGATGGGACAAATTTATCCTGTTCAGGTCCACAATCATAAAAAAATGTGATGTTTGCGGTATTACCGGCACTTCCTAAGCTCAACATAAACACAACAATTTAAAGACTTTTTAAAGTCAATTCGGTTGTTATAACGAATACTTTTTTTTTTAATACTTCTTCTGCAAGGTACATTACTTACGGAACTGTAGATAGAGGTCTTTTCTTTACCAGGTACAGTATTGCGACCGGTAGAATTTAGGCAAACAACCTTTCTGTATGTCGGTGTAAATAGACATTGAGCTCCCGTCGTTATGTTTCCTACGAACGTTCGTGTAGTTTTTTAAGTGAAGGTGAAAGCGGATTTGAGCGGCACCGAAGCAAATTGGTTAAGAAAGTCTTTGGGATCGCAAATAATCTCAAAAGAATTACTCCCGGAAAAGGAAAATGACACGTATTTCATTCCCTCCCAAGGTAGAAAGCGCGATCTGCTTACGCTTTCCAAGCTCCTTCAGCCACAATCACGGATTGCCAGCATACATACATACATTACGTGGTCAGGAGTGTATTGGAAGGAACGGAGTTATGGTTCTGAGGGGGAAAATACTACCCCAGCATACGGTACCCTCGGAAACGGGTGTTGTTGTTATGTAGGGCTTTGTAGAAGATGGGTTCTGTTAATGGCGTTACGTTACATATTAGCTATTGGTTGAGTAGTACTAATGGAAGGGAGGCTTTAACGTGGTAAAATCTCAATGCTTTTCGCATCGACGGCAGAGAGGATAAAATTGATTATTCGATTATTCTACAATCTACGAGAAGTTGGTTGGTTAATTAAGAGATAATTAAATATAGCAATTTGTGAAAAAATTCGACTCTTTATACCGAACCCCTTTAATAACGGTAGTCTGTAAAAATTGCTGATTTATGTAATTCGTTTACCGCTTGTTGCGACGTTCTTTGCACAGTGTTATCTATTGTGACGAATAAAATGATAGCGGATAGCTATTTTATGCAAAGGAGAATTTTCTGTTTGAAATTGAAATTCCGGGTGATTTTCTTATTTAATGCTTTATACTAGACTATCTCGACAGAAGATAATCGTTGATTGAGATCTCTTTCATCTTTAAGAGTCTGGTGGTGGCTAAAAAAATTGGTTGTTTTTGATACAAAATAGTACATGGTGGATTATAGATCTCGTGTAAAGTTCTACAAGATGTTTAAACCTTAAAGAGAGATTAAATGAATTAATCATATTTTCACGTAGATAGGCTCGATAAAACTAAAAGTTGTATGTATTCGAAGGCAATTGAAACAGTAATATTTCTTTTAGTTAATCTTCAGAGGATCAACTTCTGGTATCCCATAATGCACTATAATCATCGCTCGGCTTTAGGACAATTACGGTAAGTGAGGAATTCTAATATTCGCTCTTATTTCTAATTTCCGTGGTTTTGACAAGAAATGGTTATTGATCTCTGGTTTAGGTTATCGCTTTCAGTACAACACTATGCACTTTGTAAAGTTTGTGTGTCTTTTGTATTTAAGATGCTTCAGTAGAACTGGGCATTCTGCCCATAATAATGTGTGGAGGACATTATTACTGCCGGCAGAATTTAGGCAAACAACCTTTCTGTACGGCGGTGTAAGTGAACAGCGGTGCCAGCAATTGAGGTCCTTACCTTTTCTATGGGTCTGCGTGTAGGTGTTCAAAAAACTTACGTGCAGCTGAATGCGTATTTGAGCGACACCGTAGTAGGGCGGTTAAGAAAGACTAAGAGTTCGCAAATAACCTCAAAAAACTCACTCTAGAAAACGAGTCTAGTGATTATGTAGGACTCCGTTGAAGGTCACTACGACTTCTGTTACTGGTGTTACGTTAAATATTGTTTAAGTTGTGAGAATGGTGGAGCTTTAACGTAGAAAATTCTCAATGCGTTTTGAATCGACGGCAGAGGGCATAAACTTAATTATTTGATTAAAATTGTTGCGAAGAATTTCGGATTTTTGTAAGGGGTACTAACACCTTCAATAATGGTGTAAGAATTGTACGTACTGATTTAAGCAATTCGTTTACCGCTTGTTGCGCTGTTAATTTGGACAGTATATTTAGTCTTTAAGTCTTGCTTTAGCACTAAATGTAACTTCGTCGTCTGAATCGAACTGTCGTAGTAAACGGATGTCGCTTAAATATAAAACATAGGTAACATTCTAGTACAATAAAACACGATTAAATGCAAAAATATGAAATGCAAACATTCTAGCAATTAGAAGTCTAAATTATTATATTTGACTAATTCATTAAACGAATTTGGCAAATTAATCACACATTCTTGGTAATGATAGGTGATAGTTGTTAAGTGAAATTCTATTAATGCTTATGTTTTGTTACCTGTCCTTAATTATTTAATTAATTAAGGTGCAATAAACTAACAGCCTTCTATGTTCACTTAATACTTAAGATTATTTACACTATCAAACTGTGAAGTACTGGGGTTGAAACGCGTAATATTGGCAACAGGAATTGTTTTCGCAATAATTTTAATTAAATCAGTTTTTTTTGTCAAATTAACCAAATTAATTGCAATATTTAATTGGTACTTGATTCTGGAGTAACTTTTCATTAAAATTAATTTAATTTAACAAGTATTATAATCGATACCGTAATGAATAGCATAAAGCATCCGTAAACGTTTGATGTATCAGAGTACAATGATTCAACTATTCAGTTAGATAATTGTTAGCAAATTAATAATTAGGTTTACAGTTAAGTTATTAATTATTTAAAATTAATTATACGTGCGAATGCTTTAACACCAGATACCTAAACGTTAAAACTTTTCTACATTAAGGAATTATACTAGCTATTCTTTATTTAACCATCTGTTCTCTCTTTATCTAATTATTTTACATCGCTTTTTAGTATTTAAAAGGTTCGGCTTATCATGTACAGAAAAACTTGGAGTATGTTTTTAAACTTTTAATTCTAAAACTTATTTAATGTCGGTTACAACATGTCCACAGAACGCAATTTATTGTTACTTTTAATCAGGAACCGGAAATTAACATACACACGAGTTGTACGTAAGTTTGGATGAAGGTAGGTATTTGTAAAGGATTAAAAGCTGGAGGTTCCTCCATTTATAAATGTATAATTAAGGGTGAAATGGAAACATTAACTGGAGTTTTCGTTGCAATGAAATGCTTACGAGGAAATAACAAATTTTACTTGAAGGTGAAAAGAAGCTTTCGCTCTAAATATCTAATCTAGGCTATATAAAAAGATAGGATTACATAAATCGATTTCACACATTTTTTATGCGAAGTATATAAAACGTCGTCTTCAATTTAAACACACTTCAAACATAAAGATTGAAAAAGAGTGAAGATTTGATTCTTGATTTATGCGTTTACTGTTAATAGATTAATTTCGGAACAAAACTTGCTCAGTGAGAAGGCATAAACAAGAAGGAATTTTTTGGAGGTAATTTCACATTCTGCATGTTACGCAAATACCTTTAGTTAAACAGTCCCAGAAATTTTGTGTAAACGTTAACGCTTGACTTAATGTATACAGAATTATTCACAGTTACCATAGTAGGTCATGTGTACCTTCCACAAGTGAAAAAATCCATTTTCTTTCATTTCACTAATTAAGCCATTGAAGAGCTAAAAGAACCAACAATAACGGCTGTCACAAATTAAACTTAGCTTCACTATTCAACGTCATAAATAAAATTTTTTAGTGATAAGGGCTGAAAGAGATGACTTAATTTTGTATTCAGTGCGTCATCAATGAAAGTACTGGAAACTTCTCTTCGCGGAGATTTTGATATCTGATAAGTTGCATTGTTATTATATTCTGCTTTTCTACGTCAGCCGGATTTGCTTTGATGAAATATGTGTACCATTGCAAGCAAACAGCTAGCTCTAATTTGTAATCGAAAATCTAAATTAAACGCAACTTAATAACTTTCTTTTTCAAACAAATAACAGTCCATTAAGTAGCACGAAAACCAAAAATCGCATAGGGAACAATCGAATCTAGACACGATGTAATTGAAATCAAGTAAGTAACACACACACACACACACACACACACACGCACGCACGCACGCACGCACGCACGCACGCACCCACGCTCACGCACACGCACGCACGCACGCACGCACTCACGCACGCACCCACGCACCCACGCACCCACGCACGCACGCACGCACGCACCCACGCACCCACGCACACGCACACGCACACGCACACGCACACGCACACGCACACGCACACGCATATATATATATATATATATATATATATATATATATATATATATATATATATATATATATATAGATAGATCCGGATAAATCTGATAAAGTGAGATCTTACTTAAAAATCTAATTTTACGTTTAACTATTTTATGAACAAGGGTTAGCCTAGTTATTACTGCTCAAGAGCGGAAGCTAATTTTATAATTTCAATATAAATGACAAGCTTAATAATCTGAGATCCATTAAGTAGGAGAAACAAGCCGAGCTCCTATGGTGTACATGTTAATGAAACAAGATGAGATTATAAATTGTTACCAAATGTAGTCTACACTAAAAGTGACTCATCTTTGAAAGTAACTTTTCATTTTTATTTGGTGATTTGCTTTTGTATGACCATTTTGTGTCTTGTGTCCTTTACAACATGAGCAACCGAAATTAGTTAGTTACTGAATGGGATTAAAACGAATACTTTTGGGTCAAGTAAGTAAATCACTCTTTAAAACTTTAAAATTCTACAAAACTATTATTTTTTCTTTTAGCACTACAAAAGCGCTTCCGGGAGCCCAAGATTGGCGGCATATGCTCTTTCTTTGTTTATATTCAAATTTTTATACCTTAAAAGAGATCACAAACCATATGAACATAACTAATTTCGTACACATGTCTATAACAAATAAACTCGTACCTCATAAATACCATAAAACTGGTGACGCGTATTTTATAACATTTAAATTCGTTAATCTTCTTTAATCAAACGACGTTTATATTTATTGCAACCTCAAAATAACAATAAGCACCTGGATGCCAAAGTAGAACAGTAAAATGATGCTCCAGATCTCAGACTCGCTTTCTCCTGCCGGAACGATAGCTGGTCGCTCTTCACCGATTATGTTTCTCACGACACCAAAAGTTCTACTGAATTATCTGATGTCTGGATACAATTGCCACTAGCAATGCTCTACGTATATTCTTGGAGCATTTAAGTTACATCCAATACTCATAACCCACTCTTAGCTGATACCCTTCAACACTTACGTTTGTTAAATCCACCCTCTTTTATTAAGAAAGTTGAATAGGTTGTGAGATTTCATGAATTTTGCGAAATGACATAAAAACCGATTTGTGAAATGTTTAATTACTGTCTCAATATGATAGTTAGTGCATTTAACGATCTAATTCAACGTTACGGAGAAAATTTCGATACTTTGTTTCGATGGTTTTACATTTAATCAGCAGTCTCGAATTCTAATTTATGGCAAAATCAAACTTTAAAGTAAGAAGAATGCATTAAAATTACAGAAATGCGAAATAAGCTTTCTTCCACGATGCAATTGAAAATTGTTAAGTAAAACTTGTAGTCAAAATTAGATGCTACAGAAATTATTGGTTCTCAATGTATCTAAAAAATAGCGAAGCCGGACAATTGCTTTCGGGTTTTGTCACCCGTTCAAATAATTTTCTAATAGGTTAGCTACTATAATATTAAAAGGAAGCTCCCTACACCTGGAAACTGTCAATTAAGCCAAGTAAAATTGAATACGATATCCCTTTCCTTTGTGTGGTGGCTTTGAAATAAAATTAAAGCATGAATTACTGCAGCGGAAAACAATCATTTAGCGTACTGTGAAGGAAGAAGGAAAGGTATGGACACCAGGACACTGCTCGTTTTGTTTTACTAAAACGAAATGATTTGCTGAAGACTTTTCGTAAACGTAAGAAATTTTTATTTGCTAAAGCTGTTTGAGTTTGAACACTAAAGTGTAATTTCTAGACTAATTATTAATTTATATTGAGACCATTTGATATTCAAGCATTATTATATTCTGTGTTAGATTTTAAAGTAGAGCAGATTCAGACAAGCTGTAGGTGCTATATCGACACCGTGCTTTTTTTCTCAATTTTACAATATACTGAGTGATTTACTTAGACCGTTTCGAGAACAATAATAATAAGAAGAAAGTTATTCATTTGCACAGGAACAGGGCGCATTGTTGTGTTAAATGAAACACTGTATATATTGAAAATCGTTATTTTGGGAGTTTGAATTTTGACAGGTGACGAAAACATTTACAGCGAATTAGAGAGATACAAACTCACAGAAAGACGATTTTTCACCGCCATTTTCTCCAAAACGCCTAAATATTAACACAGAGCATTGATTTTTTTTAATATTGCTTATTTTTAATCTACTATTGGTTTATAATATAATTAGTTTATCTCCTTTATTATGATAGCAGGCAAACTGTATGAACACTAATTCATATTTTCCGCGGTGGGGAGACGCAAGGAGTAGTATCGGCCGCGTCTGCGGACAAATCGCCATGTGTTGGTACCATGTGAGATGTGTCAGCTGTTGAAAATTAGCACTCGAAAAATCAACAATCCCGACCTATCATTACATTCACAGTAAAGGTGTGCTTTTGTGTTGCTGGCATCTTCATTAATTAAAATTGTTGTGCAATAATACGTGTACCTGTATTCGAACCCACTAATCTAGACTGACGAACCTGGTATGGTAAGACATTTCAACCTGTGTCACCATTGGTCGTTCGCGGCTGAATGTAAAATAAATAACCTTTAAAATCATACAAATAATTAGATTATTTCCTGTACACTAATTTGATAAAATCCAAAAGTTTGCATGGCATCCAAGAATTCAGTAATATTCAGGATGTTCTATTTAGAATAACAAAATAGGTTGTGATCTCTTCGTCATGTATACTCTGCATAAACGTGGGTCTTATAGTTTTCGTCATATTCGTCATAACGAACAGTCTAGGTGGATCACCCTGTATGTATTAGACGTTTTTATTGTTTGTAATGTTTGTCATCTCCAATAAATCTTGTTTTAGAGGATATAACATGTTAAGTCCTTTTTCTGTATTATCATTGTTTTGTAACTGTGGTTTCATATTAGTTGAGTTGAGTGGCCTATTTCCACAGTTTTTGCTACGCGTGATAAAAACAAAAACTGTGGAAGTAGGCCCATCAACTCAACAAAATGTTAAGTCTTGTTTCAAACATTACACAGCTGACCTCACATTCAGGTATTTTTCGTTTCATATGAATTACTTGACGAATATTATGAAGCAATTGACTTAAAGGGAAATTATTTTTCTACTACCTATAGTTAAATTGTATTATTTGCTTTGTAAATGAAGTAAATAGTTTATGCCCATTGAAGTACCAGGTGTCTTCTAAAAACAGTTTGACATTTAGAAAGTTGAATCGCATTTGAGGTAACGGTGTCAATATGCTTCAGTTCAGATTTAATTATTTACAGTCAGTTCGCGATAGCTTGTTTGCAAAAATTAAGCTGCTAATGCAGAGTGAATGAAAGCTTCTTCCACATACAGGGGTACTTCATTAAAATTGGGAAAATATATCCACTATTGTTAGTACTGCAGTAACTTTCATAATTGGGTGCTATGGTGGATTTATGAACTTATTTGCTATTGACGCAAACATTAGGTAGTGTTGTGAATGTATCTATAATTCGTAATTAAACCGCTGTTTAAGTAATAACTTTTTTGCGTACGAAGTAGTAATTTTATACCAACCTTTCCATTTTGAGATAAGGAGCAACACGAACATATTTACACTATTAAGATATCGTTAAATAATTTGTGTAGGTCATGATACGTGTTTTACTTTGAACAGACATATGTTTGTTTTTCCAAATGATGTCGTTTAAGGTTCCTGGTATTGCTGCCCTTTTGTAGTTTGGTGTCTAACTACAGAGTATAAGCTTCGACAGCTTGAAATGTTTGCCTCGAAATAATCAAATTCCACCTGCTCTATTGGGTGACCACCACAACTAACTAGCAACGTATTGATTTTTTTGGATACCGTGAGGGATTTTGTTTTATTGGTCGAAATTTTACATTGAACCTTACTGCTACAGATTTAAATTTAAACAGTATTCTTTGGAAATCGTCTTCTGTTTCAGATATTAAGATAGCGTCGTCAGCATAACAGATTATTTTTGTATCATTATTTTCAAGTTTGTAGCCTTTTTCTGTTGTCTTTATTTCTCTGATTAGGTATTTCATCCATTATACCAAGCTGAACAGTGTTGGACTTAGGCTATCTCCCTGACATATGACTGTAGATACTGGTACGTCTTTTGTTAGTGTATGGTTTGTTTTGCTTTTTGTTTTTGTGTCGGTATTTAGTTCTTTCATAAGTGTTAAAATTATTGGGTCGATGTTTTGTTGTTTTAGGATCTCTATTACATCACAGAGCCTCACCCTATCAAAAGCTTATGTTAAATCTGTAAAATACATGTATGCTAGTTTATCATATTCAATCTCTTCCTCGAATACTTGTCTAACTGTAAATATGGCATCTATGGTTGACCTATTGGGACGTAAACCATGCCAATGTAAACTAACAGAGCAAATAAGTAAATAATGGTTAACAATTATTAGGTACAAGTTACACACATATATGAGTACAAAATATGCGTGTTGCCAATCCAACTGTATTGGAAATGGTCGGGGTCAATATTAGACGTAAGATGATTGAAATTTAGTTTCAGACACCTCAATCCAGGAACATTGGCCCTTGGCGCCACCACAATCTTAAATTTTTCTAAAATAAATAGTCTTAGACGAGGTGTTACGTTAATCCTACCTACCTGCGGAAGATAGAATTGTAGCCTACCCAATAAAACCATACACAACTCAAGTTCAAACGCACATTCACTTTAACAGACTACGTATCAGAACACTTAATGCACGTCCATTCTATTTTGAAAATCTTTAAGTTTAATTACCCTTAAAAATAAATTTATCCAAAGCCTAATAAAACTTTGGAGCATACGAGTCGTCGTAAACTTATTGATCGCATCCTGTGCATTCATTCTAATTAACCCTCATATACACATATTATATTTATAACTGTCATAAAAATTCTGAAATAGATAAATATCGCTCAATTTATAAAAATAATACTTTGGTCTGTTAATTTTTTGCTACAAAAACATTAATGCGTATTTACAAATTTTATAGACGTGCTTGAATGATTATTTTCTGTCAAATATTTGAATACTTTCTCTTTAAAATTTATTTAAACGTTCACCAGGCTGAAATTTCTGCTTACTAAATATATTGTTATCAGTATTATGTATTTAATGGCTGTTAATGAGTGCAAAGTAAGTAAATTTTGTAATCGATCGGACTCAAAATAAACAACTCAGATCAATCATTAAGCCAAAATATTAAAAGATTGGTTACTCTTAAACAGTGTAATCCTTCATGTAATTTCTCGCAAAGAAACAATTAACCCCTATAATATTGGTTCACTTTTAACCTTTAAACTAAGGACTCACAATTTAAACAAATGAAAAAAAAAAGTTAATTAATGGCTCTGTATTGCCAATCTTTCCAAAATATTTACACATATTGCTTATTGATTAAAAATCCGCAAATCTGATGATCTAAACATATAATTACAGTAATGTAGATTGATTATCGTTATTACCTGAAATGACACGTATAATATAAACAATGACACCTCTAAAGATAATCAAACTTCTACCATCCAAAAATCTAAAATTATTCATATATATATATATATATATATATATATATATATATATATATATATCTATATATATATAATATATATATATATATATATATATATATATATATATATATATATATATATATATATATATATATATATATATATATATATATTTATATATATATAACTTCCGCAGTACTTTATCCGGCATAATGTGATATCCAATGGGGTGATTTATCCTTATTAATCCTCAATACGTATCCACACTTGTCACTGACACAGCCATAATATTTACATAATTAGACCGTCGCACGACTCGCTCACTACGTCTGATGCGTAGAACTAAATGGGGTAATCTGATTTAGTGCTGTGGGGTTTTGCAGTAAACTAAGATGCATTTCAGTACTAGTTATTCACAAATAAAAATCAGGACAGATCGTTTTAAGATCTCACAAAATACCCGCGCGAGACAACCCCCTAAGTATAGCTTTGCCAAGCGTCTCTCTCTGTACCCTAGCACTCTCTTCCTCATATACCTGCGGTCATTCATTTTGCCCATCGCCATCATATTTATCGTGCTAAAACACAATCAACCTATCCGAAAGGAGCTTTCTATTGCGCGTCTTTGCCGAGTGGAAAGCCTGAAAAGGAACTAATGCAAACAGAATGAGAACAATTCTTCGAAGAGATCCTGATTCACATTCAAATTCACTCCATAACTGTCCAGATCTACATTCAATTTTTTATGAAAGTTTAACATACGCACGAGTCTTCCTTCCGCACAATTTGTCCTTGAGCATGCGTTCAATTTTTCTATGGCGCATTTATACAAGCAAAAATACACCAAACCCTCATTTCAGAATCAAATTGAATAGTTTTGTGTCTTTGATGGCCGTATACATGGACTCCGTTCCCGTCACCAAGTAGGGTCACTTTGTATTGTAGGTAGTGAACCGACAAAATTTTATCATTGTAATATTAACAGGGGGAAGACGATCTAAGTCACTCGAGGATAGAAAATGAGTTATACGTGCTGTCTTACGGATTCGGGCCTGCTTTTTCACGTAGTATACTTCAATTTGTCTGAATAAGAGTTTAAGTGCACTGAAATCGCGTATTCAGATTCTCTGTATTAAGGAAAAGCGATCTAAGTCTACTAGTTTCATGAAAGATGGATCTGAGTCAATAAAACGAATCATCCTTATTTAGTGTAATAAATGCCTTTGATTGATTATCATTTAGTTACTATTATTCGGTAAGCAATAAAAACTGATAACTGGTATAAAAACAACCACTGGACAAAATCGATATAATTTCTTCGTAGACTACCAATACAATATTAGTTGCAGCAAGAATTTTGAACGAGCATGAACCTTTGGCTGTTAGGCATGAATGGTAGTGAAAACAGTAGCAGTAGCGACACTAGCCATGATCTTTCGAGTCAAGTAACACGCAAAGAAAGTCATACAGTCGAATTAAAAAGCTACTAAAAAATTAGAAACCACACGTTTGAAAGGGAGCCATACAGAAGTAAGAGATTTCATTCCTTTGAAACTATTGCAGACGAACGACAACATGAAATAATTAATAAATTTAATTCATTAGAGAACAGAAATGAATAACAGTCTTATAAGCAACAAGGGACTAACCATTATTATTGATAATAAAGGAGCTTGTGTAACTTTTTCAACATTTTACTTTAGATATATTCAAAATAGTTGCTTTCTGCTTTAATGCACTTTCCTTCCACTGCTTAAATTCTCCAAGCCAAGCAGCTTTGGGAATACTATTAAAATAATACCGAACAACAGCATCGATTTCTTCCTCTGGAAAAACCCTCGTAAGTTCTTTTTTAGCCCAAAAAATAGCCAAAAGTCACATATTGCCATATCCGGTGAGTAGGGACGATGTTCGATTATATTAATATTGTTTGCAGCCAAATATTGCCGAGTTAGCTCTGTATTGTGGGAAGAAGCATTATCTTGATGTAACATAGTTCCTGTCTTTGGCACTTTATTAAACACTTCCGGCAAACATTGTTCGACGTACGATTTGGCTTTGACGGTCTTCTGCTCCTCTAGCTTAATAGCGCTCACTAGACTGGTACTTCAAAAAAACAGCGTACATTACTTTCTTCATTGCTCGATGTTTTCTGATTATTGTTGGTGTGGCCTCGTCTTCATGGATCCATACGCGTCTCTCTTGCCGAATTGGCATGGGGAGAAATGGTATGTAAGATTCATCGCCTGTTACAATTTTCGACAAAATTTTGTTTCCACCATGCTTTGTTACTGTCGAAAATGGAATTAGCATATATATATATATATATATATATATATATATATATAAAGAAATTTGACATTTTTCTTTTTCTTGCCATAAGTCTTAAAATACATGGAAATTTGGAAATTCGAGAGTGTCCCATAATTTCACTAATCCTTAGGAGTAATTCATCTAATTTAACCAAATCTGTATCTTTTATAATAAGCGAGATCCCCATGCTGGAAATGTTATCTGGGACACGTATAATGAATTGAGATTTTTATTAATTTCAGTTAAACCGTTGTTGTCAGGGTTTCCAGTAATATATTTTATTACTGTACCAATAATATTAGCAAGACCACGTTTTCTTTTATGTTTAAGTTTAGATAATTGTTTTTCTATTTCTTTGCCGTGTAAAGTAGGCTACTGGTTCATTCATTTCTTTGCTAGAGTCTTAGTGCCCTTTACTAATTGTTTGTGATATAAGCGTTCGTAGAAGAGTAACAATTCGGTTTTTCGCTTTTCGTTGTATTTTCATACACAGTTTTGTTTAAATCAATTTCATGAGCATTTAAGTTTTTCATTTTTCTAAAACGGTGGAGTGTACTCTTTCTATTGGATAGTTACTGTTACTGTTATAGTTAGTAGTGAAATGCAATTCGATTTTGAATAAAGCGCAATATTTTTGGAAGACCTTGTTCTTGAACGCCTTTCCTTCGTCGCAAACGATTTTCTTTGGGTAACCGTGGTGCGAAAAATAGTGTCTCAACTTATTTAACACTGTTAATCCTGATGCGTCTGTTATGTAATAGGCTTGTGTATATCGTGAAAAGAGGTCTATTATTGTTAAAAATTTGTTTCCATCGAAGCTAAATGTATCAATGTGTACTACATAGAAAGGTTTCCTTGCGAGTAAAAGTCCAAAAAATTGAATTTTATATGGATTTCTATCGTACTTACTAACGTTACAAGTTTCGCATTCGTTACTTACTTTGTTTATCGTGGTTTTAAGTTAGGGCAGCAATATTTAGTTTTTAAGCGATTATACGTTTCTAGTATGCCATTGTGATTATTAGAATTATATTTATCTATTACTTCGAATTTTTCATTCGATTGTTCTATATCTTTTGTTAGAAGGCTGCTTTTAACAAATTATATTTTGTTATTGAAATAAATTACTTGTTATTTCGAAAAATTTAGATTCTAATTCCTTACCTTTAAAGTATATTCCGTGCAAATTTTTTGGATCTACGATTTCTTTTAACATTCGCGAAATGTTTTCCAGTTCGTTACCTTGCCTAATTGTAACAACATAGTTATGTTTTAAGAATGGTCTTTGATATTCTATTTTATATTTATCTCCTAGTTTTAAGATTACTCGGTACACAAAATGATTTACTCGATTCGCAGAGATTGCTTCTGATAATATTGGAATTTCAGTAGATGTATGTTGTGTGATATTCATCTTGTCTGTTCAATGATTCTTCTAAATCATCGGACGAAGGGTATTCGTCGACATTTGGAATTATTGACATAAGGTCTAGTTCTGTATCGTTTAAGGTTTCCTTTGTATTTATTTCGATTCGCGATAACGCATCGGCTACTAAATTTTCTTTGCCTTTCTTGTATTGTATTTTGTAGTCAAACTCTTCGAGTCTCAATCTCCATTTAACTAGTCTGGAATTTGGATCCTTAAGAGAAAATAACCAAACTAGTGGCTTATGATCTGTTGTTATTATAAATTGTTTTGGTGGTTTCTACTAAGCAATTCACGTTCGATAGTTGAATAATTGCGTTCAGCACTATTTAAGGTCCTCGAGTAAAATGAAATTGGTTTGTTATTTTGCGATAAAACTCCTCCTATGGCTACACCGGATGCATCGGTTGTAACATGAAAAGTTTTTTCAATGTCTGGATACGTTAATACTGGTGCATTGGTTAGTAATTCCTTGCATTGATAAAATGTTTGCAAATAATTTTGATCTGTGACATCAATCTTTGAATTCTTTTTAAGACATTTGGTAAACGGTTGTACAAGTTTAGCAAAGTTTTTTATAAATCTTCTGTAATATCCTATAAGTCCAAGGAAAGCTCTTATTTCTTTTACTGTTTTCGAAAGTGGGTATCCTTCTAAAGCTTTAATTTTTGCGAGGTTAGGTTTTATACCTTGTGGTGTAATTACGTGTCCTAGGAAGGTTACTTCTTTACACAAAAATTCCGACTTATCTAGTTGAACTTTTAAATTATGTTCTCTTAATTTTTAAAATATCTGTCTAATGTGTACTGAGTGTTTATGAAGTAATTTTGAGAAGATTACAATACCGTCCATGTGTACAAAACATAATTTGTACAGGTATTGGCGTAAAATATTGTCCATTACTCTATGGAGCGTACTCGGGGCGTTTTTAAGTCCGAACGGCATTCCAAAGTATTCAAAATGACCATTGTTTACCGAGAAACCAGTTTTTTCGATAGAATCATGATCCATTTCTATCTGATGGAATCCTTGGGCAAGATCTGAGGTTGAAAAGTACATGCATTTTCCTGGATTGTCCAATATTTCGTCAATTCTTGGGAGTGGATATTTGTCTTCAACAGTTTTTTCATTTAGTTTCCGATAGTCTATAGCAAGTCGCCATTTTTTTTCCTCGTGCATCTGGTTTTTTCGGTACAATCCAAACTGGTGAACTATAAGGTGAAATGTTTGGTCTAATGATTTTGTTATCAAGCAGTTTTTGAATGTGATTTTGGATTTCATGTTTCAATTGATGTGGGTATCGGAATGATTTACAATAAACTGGTTCCTTATCATTTGTTCTGACGTTGTGTTTTACAACGTTGGTAAAAGTTAAGGCACAATTTTCGTTGTAAAAGGCGTCTTTATATTTCCTGCACAAAGATATAATTGCTGTTTTTTCTTATAGATTGAGATGACTAGTTCGAATGACATTTGGAATATCAATCTTAAAATTTTGAACCTTTGGATTTACTAAATCAACATTGGTAATAGGTTGTACCTCGTATTATTGTTGAAAATTTATTTCCACATCACGTTCTTCTTCAAAATAGTGCAAATTACATTTTCTGCAACGGTAATTGATTCTGCAATAATGTAATTGTCTAATTTAATTTCTAGGATTATAACTGGTCCTCTATCGACATTTACGGGAATTCTAACACTATTTTTAACAATTTGTTTTACTGGTTTAAAATTCTTCGGGTTTAGTTCCATAAAAACGGTATTTTAAAATTACCTATCTCTAATGTTTGATTGTTATAATTAATCGTGGCTTTAGGTTTTTGGAAATCTTCACTTCCTATTAATGCGTCAAATCTACCATGCCATTGTATTATACGAAAATTAATTTTATTATCAAGTCCAAATTCTTTTAAAACAGGATATGATAAATTCTGATTATCGGTTATCGTATTATTTAAACTTTTAACAGTAAATGGTTTTAAAAAAATAATTTTTAAAATGTTCATAGGCGGGACCCGGATTTATTATTGAATTAGAAGCTCCGCTATCTATTAAAATCATTAATTTTAAACTAGGAATCGTTATGAATGGTGGTTTTGGTTTGCTTGTTAGCGAATTTAAATCTAAATTTGTGGTCCCGAGGCAGGTATTCGAAAGTTTTCAGTGGATTCAAATAGGGTTTCAGGAAAATTTTCAGTAAATTCAAAATTTTCAGGGTTCTGTTAATCTTCTTTATTATCTTCGTTGTTTTCCACTATTGCTATTGATTGTTCATCGTTTTGAAAATTGTAAAGTTCTTCGGAATGAAAATTACGGGGGCCCGTGTTTCGAAAACAGTTCGAAGGGTTACGTGAATTAATGGGCTGTTGATTAGGTAGTAGTAGGTAGTATTTCGTGTGGATGGTGACATCGGGGTTGGTTTTTTGTGAACACTGGTCTCTGGAAATTTATCGGACCACGCGGAAATTGATTTTGACCTAGATTACGGTTTGTAAATTGTGGTGAAGGTTTATAAAAATGATTTGCGATTCCCCGTTGAAACTGTTTTGGTTGTTGAGTTTTATTCGAAAAATTATTGAATTGTCTAGTTGTCGATGGTTTTTGTCGAACAAAATTTAGAAAATTGACCTGTTGTTTATAATTATCATAGTTTCTTAAATGAGGTAAACAATCTTCTAGTGATTCTACATTTTTATAAGATATAAAAGACCTATGCGGTTGTAATAAACCTGCCATGTAGGTGAATAAGCCTTTTTTGTATAAGCATTAGTTTTATAATTTCTAAGGTTAACATCTGTTTCATTTATGGTTACGTGTTCTAACAACTGTTACAATTTACTTTTAATTTTTTCATAATATTGATCGTAAGTTTCGTTTGTTAATTGAATACACGTTATTAAATCATTTTCTAGTAATGTTTCGTTTCTAGGGCCGCCGAAACGATTTATTAATATTTTCTTTGCCTTATCCCAGGTCAAGCAATTTGAAATTACTAAAGTGTCCCTAGCAGTACCAACTAACTTGGAGCAGCAAATTTCGAACATTAATTTATTTAATGTACAGTTGTAGTGACCTGGTGAATTATTTCTATAATTAGCTATAAATTCTTCACATTCTTGCATGAAATATGATTAGTTTCTACTTCCTCCTTCATATTGAGGAATCATTTCTTTAACAATATTTATTTCAGTATAATTTGCCATTATTATTTGATAATTAAGTAAATGATTATCAGAATCGGAGTTACTTGAATGACTAGATATTCTTATAGATGATCTATCGCGGAATTCAGTCATAAAAGATTCTAACACGTATATTGTAAAAAGAAAGAAAGAAAAAGGATGTTATTACTTACAAAACTAAGGTTGCTAATAGCATCTCAGGTATGCCTTGCAGTTGAGAAGTACCACAGCAGTTGAGGATTCTCGATGGATGGTGTTGCTATTGTTGCAGACTCTGGTTTTTGTTTCCTAGGCGTTGTCTACAGTTGAGATCCGTTGAAGGGCAAAGTACATCGGTAGGCCAGATGGATATTCTTACCAAAATTTGCTTGTCACGATGATGAATAATGATCGTATACCCAATAAAGGTTTAAAAATCGCCGACTACTACTACTATATATTATATAGAGCCGTTTGGGAATCCTGTTCGCAGCACCAATTATGTTTTTATTGCAAATAACATTTATTTAAAAATAAATTATTACAAATAAAAACTGAGACCTCACTAACTATAAGTTAATTCACTTAAGTTAACTGACATCTCTAAGAATTGATAAATTACAAGAATAACAAATATGAAAGTTTCCATGTGACAATATTTGATGTTTGACTATTGTTTACAGAATGATATGTTATACTAGCTATTTATACACTGATATACAGGATGTGGCGCGAAGAGTTTTGATTAAAAGTAATGGCGTATACAGTTATGTTAAAAATTTGAAATTATGAAGCTGTAGGTTTTGGATGACGGTGAGTTCAAATATAATGTTGTCCTGAATGTGGCACTTCCGGTTATACCGGAAGTAGACGTCAACTTTGTTATTTTAAATAGAACCTAATATTTTTTATTTTATTTTCGATTCTACATCAAATTCTGGATAAAATTTGTGCACAATGTCTTTCTTATACCAAAAATGAAGTATTTTCGAAATATTTCGATTTTTTTTTAATTTTGAAAAAATCCTCGTCCACATTGAATAATGATATCTCCATTAATAACGAAGCTAGTGACGTGAAATTTTAACCAATAAACAACAAGCGCTTGCCCGTGAACTTTATATATCGATCTCATTGATATTTCATACAGGGTGTTGTAAACTTAGCCGCCAACATGCACAAACACCCTGTATTTTATTACATGTTCCGCTGTATTTTTTTAAGCCAATTCGTTTGGTATCAGTATCCCTATACCTAAATCCAACCACTTTGGAGATATTTCATTATCTCAGTTAAAACGTAACAACACTTAATTATTTCAACATTAGTAAAGGGTAGGCCATGATTTCCATTATTTAAGGTGATATTTTGTTATTTGTTCATAAGTTATTAATTCTGAAAAGTAACCAATAGCATGAAAGGATTATTAATTGTGGATATCATTAAAAACGTTGACTAGGTATTTTGTATTAATTTAATTAGATAACTTACAAACAAAAATAACTAAATGTAATATTAAACAAGTAAAGTTTTATAATAAGTGTTCAAAATTAGCACTAGCTACTTCTAAACATTTATGAATTCTTTTCATTAAGTTGTGTCTTGTAATTCTGGAAATATGGTCGGGTGTTAGAGAATTAAAAACAAGTAAGACTCTCTGCATCATATCTTCCTTTGTTGTAACAGGTTTGGAAAATACCTGATTTTTAATGTAACCCCAAATACCAAAATCTAGAGGAGCCAAATCAGGAGAGCGAGCTGGCTAACGAAACGGACCCTGATTGGGAATCCATCTATCATCAAACATGTTGTAAAGATGTTGAGCAACAGGCCCAAAGTTATGAGGAGGTGCTCCATCTTGCTGATACCAAGCTGAAGCCGCCTCTCCATTTCTTAAAGTATGTAACCCCGATCGTATGGCTTCTTCTAAAATGTGGCAATATCATAAAATGTTAATGCTAAAATATATCGTCTTTTATTGCACAAAAAACATTAGAACTCCAACTATCTTGGAAATAACGTTCTCTACTAACATGTAGAGAAAAAATGGGAATTATGTCGATTAAATAATCCATTTTTGCTAAACTTTGCTTCATCACACCATATAACTTTTTTTATGAAGTTTTCATCCTCTTGGGTCTTCATTAAAAATCATTCACAGAATTCTACCCTTTGAGGATGATCACCTAGTTGTAAGTGTTGCACCAAATGATATGAAAATGGTTTCCATTTGTGTTTTTTTTAAATGCGTCGACAAAGTAAGATCACTCTCACAATCTCTAATGGAGGTATTTGGAGAGGCCATAAAATAACCCAAAACATTACTTTCGTCTATGTGACTGTCCACTAGTGGTTTATTTTTATTAATTTTTGTCTTAAATTGACCCAACTGACGACGGTTTTTAATCAATCTTCTTACAATATCACCAGTTGCATTTGGTAGATTTGGATATCTTTCTGCAAAAACAGGGAAAGTCCGTTCAACAATTCTATTACACTCCCCGTAAATAGTAATAAGATTTAAAAAATCATCATTAGTAAATCCTAGATTTGCCATTATTTATTATGAAATACAAACTGGTAAAGAAAACTGTCAAAACAACATAAACAATTAACGTTCTAGCTATCAAATTTTTGACAGCCATGGCCTGCCCTTTACTAATGTTGAAATAATTAAGTGTTGTTATGTTTCAACAAAGATAATGAAATATCTCAAAAGTGGTTGGATTTAGGTCGGTCTAGGACAACTGGTCGCCGCCAACTGGCCGGCGCCAACTGGCCGCGGCTAACTGACCGCGACACAAGTGGCCGACAGGACAACTGGCCACCGAACCAACTGGCCGCCGACTGCTTCTAAAAAACCTAATCTTACCTACTTTATAGTTTAAAGTTTTAAAGGATACTTACAACTATATACTGCACATGTGAGATAATAATATACAGTTGTATGAATAGATGTGTCAATACAGAACGCTTTAATAAACATGCCATTAACATTCTACATTAACAAACTACTTATTTGTGAAGATTTTCAAGTAACTTCATATAATCCAATATTGTAGATTTATCCACTTTGTATTTTATTAGAGTTAACCTTAATTAGTGGGGTTTCCAAGAAATTTGTGAAAATTTAGCAAAGAACGGAATTTGCCCCTTTAGAAATTAGTCAACAACAATAAACATGCCATTAACATTCTAGAATAATGGCATACCGATCCCACAAACTACTTATTTGTGAAGATTTTCAAGTAACTTCCTATAATCGAATATTGTAGATTTATCCACTTTGTATTTTATTAGAGTTATTACTTCACTATCAGTTTGTTTGTTTCCAATAAATGAAATTAGCCATTTATTTATTTGAGGTCAAGTTGTACCTACTTACAGCGACGCGACGGCCACTTGTCCCGGCGGTTACTTGTATCGGCGGCCAGTTCTCCCAGCGGCCAGTTGTCCCAGCGGCCAGTTGTTCCGGCGGCCAGTTGGCGCATTCACGGCCAGTAGGCGGCGGCCACTTGTCCCATTCCGGATTTAGGTATAGGTAATACTGATACCAAACGAATTGGCTTAAAAAAATTCAGCGGAAAATGTAGTAAAATACAGGGTATTCTATTTAAAATAAGCAACTTATGAATGATTTAAATTCTGCATGTTGGCGGCTAAGTTTAAAACACCCTGTATGAAATATCAATAAGATGGATATATGGAGTTAACGGGCAAGTGCTTGTTCACGTCACTAGCTTCGTTATTAATGGAGATATCGTTATTCAATGTGGACTAGGATTTTTTCAAAATTTAAAAAAAATCGAAATATCTCGAAAATACTTGATTTTTGGTATAAGACATTGTGCACAAATTTTATCTAGAATTTCATGTAGAATTCGAAAATAAAATAAAAAATGTTAGGTTTTATTTAGAATAACAAAGTTGACGTCTACTTCCGGCATAACCGGAAGTACCATATTCAGGACAATATTATATTTGAACTCAGCGCCATCCAAAACCTACAGATTCGTAATTTCAGATTTTTAACATAACTGCATCCGTCATTACTTTTAATCAGAACTCTTCGCGCCACACCCTGTATACTATATAAAAATACGGAGAGTATAACTTTTCTCATGAAAGTCTTGTTTTATCACTTACCAAAATTAATGACGTTTAACCTGGACCACCCTGCATAGTGCAGAGTGCGTGTGAGAATAACTTTTAGTTTTGCTGCTGCACGGAGGCAGGTACTTTAACCCCTTCCACCTCTACAAGGTAGTAATTTTAGAAAGAGATTGTGAATAGCTAGGCCTGGTTTACCATATGCATTTCTAAGCGCTACAAACGTGATTAAAGGAATTATTAATCAATTAAATTTGATTGACGTAGAACGAAATTACACTATATGAAAGTTGAAAGATCCTAAATTTATTCATTGTTTATAAAATGCTTATGAATTGGTTATTACTTGCACGTCACTGAGCTTTGTCTTATTGGATATCGCGAAATTATTGAATGGTAAAATATGAAATACGCACGCTTTCTCTTGTGCGAATTCATAAAATATAAGTTATTGAAAAAAATAAATGTCGTAATAAAGGTTCTCGGTTCTGGAAGCTATTTTATTTTTCATGACATTTAATTATAGTAATATTTTCGTATACGAACGTGGTCATGACTTATTTTTGCTTTTAATAATTCAGTTTGCCATTACACGCTTCCGATTAAAAAAAATGTACACAATATTGTAGTCACGTAAAAGTGATCATTTTTTGCAAAAATTGTTAGCTTCTATCGACAGGTAACATTGCGCAGTTCAATGCAATAATTTAATTCAGATCTCTCGTGAAATGCGTGTGACACGAAAATTAGTTTACATAAACTACATCATCTGACAGTTAAAATACTAAATTATAGAGAACATCGAATGCCCTATTTACCATATGAGGTATGCTAATATCAGTATCAAAAATTTATTACTCCAACAAAATTTGTGCTTAATTTTGTAAATCATCAAATCAAATAAAAAAAGTGCTTAGTTAACAAAATTTCCTGGCTTGAGAGAAATGGGTTAGAAATTGGATGAAAGGAGTTCGTTAAAAATCACTTTTATGTAATTATTTCGGTCTGGCGTTGCGCTCATTTTTTTTAATTACATCAAGCTTAGCAGCTAAAGGAAAAAAAAATGCAATTCATATTCTCTTTCACGCTAATTTCATCAATGTACTAAAAAATAATGACACGCCCACAATTGCATACGCAACTGGTGGTTTTTTAATTTCATTCCAATGTTAAAGCTGAAAAATACCAATCCAAGAATTACTTTTGACCAATACTAATTAACTGCATTACAAATAACGACCGCCAATTACAGTATTTCCGATTCTATTTACCGTTTTGTAGTCAATCATCCGTTTGTGATTTATGTAAAGCTGTCAGTTTATAGAGAGAAAAAAAAATCGTCAAAGTCTTTGTTGAGTGATGGATTTGACAAAGAAGTGCAAGTTTCTGTTCGTTCCATTATTAAACGTATAAGAGACAATTTAAGAAGGGAAAAAGGAATTGTACAACTCTGAATTGCTTTTATTTTAGTCGTTATACAACCCTATGTTCAGTCCCTAAACTATTAAGAGAGAAATAAAACTTTAAATTTAGAATAAGGGTTACGGATGTTTCCCTCATCACAATTTAAACACAAATTGTATATTAGAAGTAAAATTATAATTGTAAAAACAGAAATTCCGTAGAAAAATAAGAGAACGTGGACATAACCACTGGAAATACTATTAAATGGGTTTATCGACATATAAAAGACAAACTTAAGTAAACTGTGCTCGAATATTTTCATCTACTGAAGATGATAGCTAACAATGCGGAGAGAATTAATCAGTTATTTTAAGCGGCTTTTCTTTCTGTACATTTCGATACAAAAACAGGCTTGATATTATTGAGATTTTAACAAAAAGTATTATTGCTACTTCTCATTAAAAATCGTTTGGCAATTAACCGTGTGATTAATGATTACTAAATAACAGAATTATTAATTAAGCTGTAACCGATTATTAGCATAAATCGTTAGCATAAATTTGGATTGCAACTCTCAACATTCCGTAAGGCCTTCCGCACACAGTGCGACTATTTTGCAACAATAATCTTAAACTAGTTGCGCTACCGAGCTGGTAGCGTAGTGGTGACACGTAGGTAATGGGTTCGATTCCCGTTACTGCCTTTTTTGTGATAGTGGACCTGAACATGCTAAATTTGGCCTATCGTGCTAAAGCACTCGGGAACACTTAGGAGGATGGATAGAGGGATAATGAATTACCAATAAATGCCTATGAACAGCTACCCTAAATTTTCTCATATCATAAGTGAGAGGAAAACAGGAACTAGGGAGATCATTCCAGAGTTTAGAAGCCGTGTAGAAAAATGTGGATTGCGCCCGTTTGGTACGACAAGTGGAGATTTGTACTGCATACTGATGATGTGAATGAGCGAACCGAGTGTTTCTCGCAAAGATAGCCCGAAATGGTATCAAAGAATATAATTCAGCAGCACAATAGACGTTGTAATAACGATAATACAAAGAAAGAACTAAAACCATCCTTCTATGCTCAAGGTACTGTATGTGAGAAGTTAAGGACGGATCATTTATAAGTCTAATCGCTCTCTTTTGAATACGATCAACGATATCGAGTGCGTATTGGGGAGCACTAACCCAGAGGTGAGAATTATATTTCAGATGAGGCCGAATTTGGGCCTTATACAGCAGAAGGAGTTGTCGAGAGGTAAAGTACTGCTTAGATCTGTACAAAAAGCCTATTTTACGAGCAGCTGTTTTGGTAGCTGACAGAAGATAGCAAACCCATGAGAGATTTGAAGACACAGTCATACCCAACAGAGTAATAGAGTCTGAAAGCTTAAGAACTGAGCCATTCATACTTACAACAGGGAATGATCGATCTTTTTGGCTGACACAAGGCAACACTGTGTTTTGTTAGCATTAAATTTAACTAGATTATTGCTTCCCCATTCGAGAATACGTTGAATGTCTTTGTTGATTGAATTTGCCATTTCAGCTTTAATTTCTTGATTTGACATAGAAGGTGTATCATCACTATGAGTAGACTGAGATGAACTACAATGAAGAGTGCTATCGTCAGCAAAGCAATGGATGGGGTTAGTTGTTGAAGAAATAAGGTCATTTATGTACAGTAGAAAAAGTGTAGGCGTTATAACGGATCCCTGTGGTACGACCGCATTAATGCTAACATCTTTTGAAAAAAGCCATCAACTACGGCACGTATTCGTCTTTAATCACGGAAACTAGAAACCCAGTTGATGAGCGTATCATTTAACCCAAACGAGGTGAGTTTGACAAGTAAACACTTATGCCAAACTTGGTAAAAGGCATTTGAGATATCTAAAGCGACTACAATTGTTTCTACTGTATTGTTCCAAACCTGGGTCACATATGAAAGAAGATCACCTCTTGAACGACTTTGCCTAAACCCATATTGGTGGTCACTAAGGAGTTTGTTAGTTTCAAGGAACGTGAACAGTTGCTGATTGATGGTTTTTTCCATGATTTTAGACAACATGGAAGTGATGGCAATTGGTCGGTAGTTTGAGGGATGTATGAAATATGAAAACGCAAATATACGCTTGCTATTAATATAACAGTTTTATAACAGCGATTAAAAGCCAACTATGAAACCTAATTTTGAATTAAATTAAATATTGTTAAACTACCGTGAAGGTAACACATTAGAACATCCTCTAACGGACGAAGACTAACACTAAAAAATGTCATAATCCAATGTCAAATTTAATTGTAGTTAGTTCTTGTGTAAAAATGTGAACATTTTGCTTTTAAAATTGTGTATTTCAATTAAATTATACCATACCTATAATTAAGAGCAGTGTACTGGATAATTTTACGAAACCCCTTACCACTAATGAAGTTCAAGTTCAAAAACTAACATTCAGTAAACTGAGTTTTAATTCAAAACACAAATTTCTCCTAATTTAGCACTTAAATAACGTTAGCGCTTAAATCATTACAACCGTTAACAAGAAACAGATATATTGGTAACACTAGCAAGATTAAACAGGCCCGAATATAATACTTAACTACAAAACTAAATATTTCTTTTGAAATTGCGCCTAATTACGTACATTACAAATAACAAAAAAAAAAATAAATTAAAGTTAGGGTTCAATTATGGCTAGCACTTCATCTGTTGGTTGGACAAGTTACGTTAATGTCATAAAGATACATTGAAGTAGAACATAGGCCTTTCACTTTTGTGACGTCATTTGACCTTGGGATTTCCCACGGTAGCCCACGTGGGGGACCGTATTTTCCCCCCTTATTTTTTATGGTTTCTTGTCGGAGGCATTTTTTCACCCCTATTTTATAACCGCCCACGTGGGAGACCGTGTCTTCTACCTCTAAGGTTTCTTTTCGGAGGTTTTTTTCCCTCCTTGATTTTCACCCCTATTGTTTCTTTCCAGAGGTCATTTTCAACCCTTGATGGGGTTTTCATCTCTAATTAAAGCCTTTTTGTTTTTACTCGCTTACTTGAAGGGCGTATTTTTTTACCCCTTATTTTATGGCCGCCCACGTGTGAGCTCGTATTTTCCATCCCTATGGTTTCTTTCCAGAGGTCTTTTTCAACCCTTGATGGAATTTTTACCCTAATTATCGCCTCTTTGACAACCATACCTTTTTTGTACTTACTCACGTGAGGTGTATTTAGGTCTTGTGCTTGGTGTTGGACTTGGGGTTGGTCTTAGACCTGGAGTTGGTTTTAGGATTATTTTTGATGGACAGCTTTAACCCTAATTAAGGTCCTTCTTGTTGTTAATTTCTTGATTTGACATAGAAGGTGTATCATCACTATGAGTAGACTGAGATGAACTACAGCGAAGAGTGCTATCGTCAGCAAAGCAATGGATGGGGTTAGTTGTTAAAGAAATAAGGTCATTTATGTACAGCAGAAAAAATGTAGGCGCTATAACGGATCCCTGTGGTACGCCCGCGTTAATGCCATTTTGAAAAAACCATCAACTACGACACGTATTTGTCTTTTATCAAGGAAACTAGAAACCCAGTTGATGAGCGTATTATTTAACCCAAACGAGGTGAGTTTGGCAAGTAAACACTTATGCCAAACTTGGTCAAATGCCTTTAAGATATCTAAAGCGACTACAACTATTTCACCGGACTGCTCTACTGTATTGTTCCAAACTTGGGTCACATATGAAAGAAGATCGCCTGTTGAACGACATTGCCTAAACCCATATTGGTGGTCACTAAGGAGTTTGTTAGTTTCAAGGAACGTGAGCAGTTGCTGATTGATGGCTTTTTCCATAATTTTAGACAAAATGGAAGTTATGGAAATTGGTCGGTAGTTTGAGGGATCGGTCTTATCGCCTTTTTTGGGGGTAGGTTGAACTTTCGCTAACTTCCATAATGAAGGGAATTCCCTAGAAGGCAGAGATCGTATGTTCGGGGGAACATTTCTTTAAGACAATAGCTGGGATACCGTCTGGGCCAGTCGCCTTATTGAGATCAAGGCTACTGATGATCGATTCCAAGAGCTTGTACCGAAAATGAATTGGTTTCAAAGCGTATGAAGAAGAGTTGACTAGGGGCACATCTTTCCAGAATCATTGAGACACGAGTGTGATGCAAACAAATCCACAAAAACATTGGCTTTGTCTACAGAATCAGAAACTACCGATCCTTCAATAGACGTCAAGGGGGAAATGAAAATGTTTCAAAGTTTTTACTAATGGCTTTAGCTAAAAACCAAAATTTACGACTGCCTAAAGGAGATGTAGCTAGTTCATTGCATTTTTGTTGTTCAAACAACTTTTTACTTTAGTGATTTCACTTTTGCAGATATTTCTTGCAGCAACGTATTCTACTTGATTGTTGACCGATTTATTAGATTTCCATTTAATGTAATATTTATTTTTTAAAGATATTACATCAGCACAAGCCTTATTGAATCAGGGTTGGGAACGTGAATGACCTACACGGTACTGTTTTTTTGGAGTATATAACTCCATTCCCATGAGGATGGAAGAGCGATGTCCGAAGAAGACGACGACTTAAAACAATATTCACGCAATGGAAAGGTTGCAAATAAATCCCATAAATGACTCCATCGAGCTGACTTAAAACACCACAAGGTTCTATCGGTTTTGCGAGCAACAGTGGAATTAGGTACAGTAGAAATGATTTCTATTAGACAATGATCGGGCAGACCTAAAGGCGAAAGAACGGAAGTTTTATAAACAAGAGGGTTTGATGTAAGAAAGAGATCTAGAAGATGTGGAGTACGGTTAGGGTTATCAGGGATTCTTGTGGGTTCAGAAATCATCTGTGTGCAATCACATGAAATAGCAAATCTTTCTGCACTATGACCAGCGAGATCTGTAGTAGATGAAAACTGAAGCCAATTAATGTTATGAACATTGAAATCGCCTACAATTGAGATATCGTAAGATGGAAACTGAGACAGGAGATAGTAAACTTTCATACTAAGGTAATCGAAGAAGTCTTGAAAGTTACTGTCATTAGGAGACCTATAAATGCAACAGTAGAATTTCACAAAATTAGGACCAGAATGTTTAAACCAAATCACGTCAAAATTTTTATTTCCTAAGGAAGAAACCCTCTTGCAAGCAATTCTGTCCTTGATGTAGGCACATACGCCTCCTTTATATCGAAAGCTAGAGTGAAGGTGGTATTGAGGAAATTGCAAGTCGGGTGACTCGGAGCTTTCAGAGAAGACTTGTGTTTCAGATAGAAACAAAACATCAGGTTGTAATTGTTCAAGATGTTGCTGAATAGCATTAAGAGTAAACATGATACCTTGTATGAGTTTTTTCAAGGGGTTTTCCTCATACACATGTAGCGGCATTATATTAGTTAGTATTTTCCACCTCAGAACCCTAACTCCTTCCCAACCGATCCTATACTGACCACGCCCATCCTTAATCACACCATGCATATATACGTAATGTATGTATGTATGCTGGGAGTCCATGATTGTGGCTGAAGGAGCCGGAAAGCCCGAGCAGCCCGCCCTCCCCCTTGCGGAAGGAATGAAATACGTGGCCTTTCCCTTTTTTTACGACTGGATCTTGATCAGTGGACGGTTTCAAGGACATTGCCGTGAAGAAAAAACGCGTTTATTTTTTTTCAGTTTTCAAGTTTTCTAATTTTTAGTAACATATTAAGCTGTTTTGATGAAGACGATATAATTGACTACTACCAATACCGTAGACTGCGAAAGTACAATGGGAATATTGGTGTCATCCATATGCAACGTGCCCAAGATAATGATGAACAGCATGGTGATCGTGAAAACGGTAAGAAATACGAAGGATATTAAATTAGAGAAAAGTTGTACATATTCACATGTAGTTTGCAAAAGTTCATTATTGTTCATCGTTTCCGAGATTTAAAACAAAATGCGATTTTTTGGGTTTTTTATCCTAAAAATTTTTTAAAACCAAAGGCTTCATTGCCACTTTTTGAATTCTATTAGATGGCGTTTTCACATTTTTTATTCGATGTTTCGTCTCCGAGAAACCATCAACTTTATTTTTTTACATCACCGCAACCAACGAAAGTATTTTTTTATTACGAATTTAACCATGTATTACACATTAAGTTAAGAAAAATTCGGATTAATATTAGTATTTGATACCTCGATTATTTTTTTATGTACGCAGTGTCCCATTTTGGTGGAAATTGTAGGGTACCTCGTTTGCGAGCAATGAGAGAAAAATGCGGTTTTGGCAACCCTGTTCTACTTTTTCGTGAAACCAAAGATGCCACAAACAGAACTGTCATAGTCCTCGCCTACGCAACAATACATTTGTATCTTAACAGGTAAATGTAGTTTTCTTGTTATTAATTTTGATAATTAAGGAGATTTACATCTATGTAGGTTTCCAAAATGGAGACAACCTAGTAAAATCACGTTTTATAGATTAAAAAGAAATTTAATTAATTATGGATCATTTTCTAAACCCAGGTCAAAAAAATACAATAAAGAAAATCGAGAGAATGATGAGGTTACCGTTTTAGCCAGTGTAGAGGGTAATCCTATACGTTCTTGCAGAACTATAGAAAGTAGTATTGGAGTTTCGAAAACAAGAATCCATAGAACACCATAAATGTAAACCATACAAAATTAGGCTTGTTCAACCTCTACTACTTTGCAATTGGTACTTAAACATGTTAAATATAGTACCCAACTTGGGAAGAAACATAATATGGCCAGACGATGCACATTTTAGCAATTCAGGTGTTTTAAACAGGGACAACATCAGATTGTGGCCTCAAGAAAATCAACACCAAATATCCCCTAAAGACAACAAGGACGATTTGGACTAAACGTTTCCTGCTTTATATTAGGATCAAAAATAAAATTTTACCTTTTCAAAGGAACTTATCCACTTCTAGATATTTAGACATTTTAGAAATGGTTGTGCCTGAATTATTAGATGACATTCCTTTAGCTCGCTTGAGCCAAATTCATTTCAAACAGGATGGAGCCCCACCTCACAATGCGTAAATTATACGCCCGTTTTTGGAAACAGGTTTGGTAATAGATGGATTGGCGCTGATGGGTCGATAAGATGGCCTCCTAGGTTTCCGGACTTGTCAGTCTTAGATTTCTTTTGTGATGTTACTTGCAAAATAAAATATACCAAACTCAATATGATAACATTGAACGTTTGACAAATGCAGTTAGAGAAGCTTTCAGACAGATACAGGATCACCCTATTATTGTGCTTAATGCTATAGAACGAATTGGAAGAGCGTGTGTGCAAGTATAAGACAGAATGGTCATCAGCTCGAACATCTGTTTTAGTAATTTATATTAGGCTTGTAAAGTGGTAGGTATTATGTTTAGTTTTTAATTTTGTGTTTTTACATAAACCTTCCTGACCCTCAACCTTGTTTTTTCATGCCCAACTATATCATCAAAATGTTAAATTAACATAACATTCATTTTTGAGGTTAATAATGCAAAAGGAGCACCACACATATATATATATACATATATATATATATATATATATATATATATATATATATATATATATATATATATATATATATATATATATTGAAAGCTAAGAGTAAGCTATATTACATAATAAAAAAATATACAAAACCTTGGTTTATTGGCGAAGAAACTGACTTTCTGAGGGGAAAACTGTGCACGCCACTAAATTCTACCGAAAATTCTGTATAAAACCCACATTTCACTATTTCGATAAGTTACAAGGCACAGCAGCTACGAGGGGTGCTTGCAAACGAGACCCTACAATTTCAACCAAAATGGGACACCCCGTACAAATTTAACAACTATAATCTTTTAAACCTATTTAATTAAAGTTAAATAATTATAATAACTGTTCAAATAGGTTGCCGTTATTTTTTAGATACAGGTAAGATCTCTTTATTAAAAAATTTAAAACGCGGTCTAGTATTTCTGACGAAATTGCATGAACTGCTGCCATAACCGATAGTAACGACTGCTCTTCATTTTTAAAACTCCCTTCATACACTTGGTTTTTCAGGTAACCCCACAGAAAAATATTTAACAGTAGTTAAATCGTGTGATCGGGCTGGCTGCACTGTAAGTTCCAATCCATTTTCCTGTAAATCGCAATGACAGATAGTCTTGTACATTTCTTGAGTTATGTACTGGGGCACCATCGTGTTGAAAGCAACAGTTGTTAACAAGTGTTAGAGACAATTCATCCAAGGCATTTTCCAAATCAGTCATTAACAAGTTCAGATATCGTTCCGCGTTTAAATTGTTGTGGTAAATAAACGATCCTATTATTCTTCGTCCCAAAATGCCCATCCACATATTAAATCCAAATCTATGTTAAAGTCTTGATTCTTTTTTTAAATAAGGATTCTGTTTTGCCCAATAATGTTACGTCGGTTGGAAATTCCATTGCTTTCATCACACCAAATCATTCTAAAAGGAAAATTTAGATCTTCGTCACATTTTCTAGTATACCATTCGCAAAAACCTACGCTCTTGATCAGCTGGTCGAAAACCGGACAGACTTGAAATTTATATGGATAGAACTTATTCTTATTTAAAATTAATTGTGCTGTAGAATTAGCTATACCAGTACGATATTCAATTTGTCTTGTGGATATTTCAGGGTTTTCAACAACGGCTTTGTAAAACGGTATTAGCTTTTTCGACATCAGATTGTTTTCGACGGGATTGAACAGGCTTTGCAAATAAATCAAATTTTTTTAGATTAGATTCCAAACGTCTAAAAATGGATTTACCACGTTGCCTTCGTTCAGGATATTTATCCAAATGCATCAGCTCAGTAACTACACAATTTCTGTAGGACAAGATGTAGCGTGTCAACATATCGAACTTTTCTTTTCATTTGTAAAATTTCGAAACGTCGAAAAAATGCCCAAAATTATACAACTTTTCTCTAATTTAAGCGTCGTCGTATCACTTACTGTTTTCAAGATCCCATGCTGTTAATACTTATCTTGGGCACGTTATAGAGAGAAATAGCAATTTATTATAGGATGTTTATAGCAGCAGAACAATTGAATGAAAATAATGTCTAAAGATTCATACCTGGAATTGGTAAGATTGGTTGAACCTCACATAAAAAAGATGGGTACAAACATGACGGAATGTGTGTCCCCCAAAGAAAGAATATTGATAACCCGAAGGTAAGATTTACTTACAAATTAATTAATTTAATTGGTTCTGATACTTAAATTATACTAATAACAAAATGCTTGATAAATTACAAAATTGGGAAAAATACATAGGCATATATTTTTAATCAAATAATTATAATGGCCTTATATCAGTCTCGTATCCCTCTCCTTCGGAGTTCTTTTCTAATGTTCCTGTGAAGTTGGTAAAAAAGTCAAGTACACTTAATGGTGGCGATGTAGTAGACTGCGATACATGCGTTGAAGTAAATGAAATAACAGACTGCGTAATTGCATTGAGGGAAACAATTTTGGGTATGATTGGGATGATATGTCATCTATAACATTAAAATTCTTACCTTTAAATAATTTTATTTGATCGTTACTAAAATGTTCGATTTCAGGTAAAAACATTTTGAGGGCATCCTTCCTTTCAGTGTTATGAGAAATAGTAGCACTTTGAAGTTGATTCCAATCTTGATTTTTTGAAATATTCAGCCACACATGTATCTGCTTCCATTGCCAATTTATTCTTGAGTGTCAGATGTTTCTTAGTTAGAAAGATGAGAACTGTTTCTGAGAACGATTGCCCTGCTGAGATAGTACTGGTCTCTGTGGTGATACGGATGGTGATATAGATGGTGCTTACAACGGTGATGGTGGTAGTAGCTGCAAAGACTGCACTGTATAAAAGGGTATATAAATGTTCTCATAACAAATCATTAAACTAACTCGAGATACAACCCCTTCACCAAAAATAATGCCTTTGTCCCAGTCGGCAGTTTAAAATAGGCCGGTTCGTGCTTTTGTTTAGCTTAATTACCACCTTTATGCTGTGTTATTTCCACTTAACATCAATATAAACACAGCAATGTAACACTAATAAAAATGATCTCGGACGCCAAGTTATTTTTTAATTATACTCGGAATAACTAAACCGAGGTTTACATTAAAAATTTTACCAAAATGTAAAAAATAAAAAAATATACAAACTATGTTTATTAACAGTTAAATTTAGGGTTATATAAAATATATCTTAAAAATAGCCTTATACCAAGAAATCATTAAAGTTATAAAATGTTACAAAATATAATACATCTTCTTGAGAACCCCTGGTATTGTAAAAAATAAATGTGGAAATGCAAACCAAGGTGATGTAATCCTTGTATCAATGTTGCGCAATATATCGCAATAGCAATGATTTACGTTGTAAACCTCACCAAAATGGAATTTTATTTCTTATAAATTGCTCTTCAAGAAAATTGGGTAATCCAATGTTTATTGCTTCTCTCGAAAGTTCAAAATAAATAATGGGATCTACATATAGATCTGCATTAAAAGCAAAACGCAATCATAAAATGAAAGCGTACGTAAAAGTAGAATTACATTTAAAATTAAAAACGGTAAAATTAAAGTGTCAAAGTAAAAAAAAATTCCTGCAAAAAACAAATGTTTTAGATTTAGTATTACGAGTTAAATATATTTTACCATTAAATCAATGGCATTTTTCACAAAATTTAGGTGGAAACCCAAAAATGGCTTGCTGCATCAAACAGTCTACCACAAGAAATGAAAAAATGGACGCTTAGGAAGTCAGATGATAACGCGTTGCGCAAAAATATGAGCAGAAAAAAATAATTTAAAGAAGTGGGAGTACAAACCCTTAAAAATATATGCACTTAAGTTACACCAAAATGCAAATTAAGTTGCCTACCACAACTTATAAATCATTAATAATTAAAACTTTTTTTTCTTATATTTACATCTAAATGAACGAAGAACATCAATTACGGTATATTTTAACACAACTCAAAATGGGTTGTTACATAGTCTAGAAGGTTTTAAATACAGAAAACAGTGCAAAAGCTGTAGATTTGAAGAAATTTAAATGTTTAAATATAGAATGCTTTGATTTTGACATTTGTTCATCATTTGCATTATTAAAATAGATTGATGTGTTTTGAAAAATTCTACAAAGTAAATTGTTTCTCTAAAATGGTCGTTAATGAAAAAGAACGAATTACTATTCTAATGATGAGAGAGAACGGCGACAGAAAAAGATCTTATAGTGGAGTAGCCAACTTGTTCAACGATACTTTCCCAAACCGTTCTCCTATCCATAAGGCGACGGTACAAAAACTGTAAAGCGCTTTGAGGGCTCTGCAGGAGTAAAAGGTAGATACCGATCTGATAAACCAAAAACAGTTATAAATGACAACAAAACTTTAGATATAATGAAGAGTTTCGTTGAAGATCACATACTTCCTCAGGCAGGGTTTCACAATTACATGATATAGGTCTTAGGTGTATAGCATAAGAATAAATTTCATCCATACAAAATTCATTTATTGCACGAATTAAGTGAAGATGACTTCGACCGTAGATTAGAGTTTACTGAGGTAATGATGGATAAAATTCAAAATGACGGAAATTTCATTAACAACCTAAAATAATGCAATTGTATCTATACTGAGAAACTTGTTTGAAGTCAATTTTAATCAGATATGGTTTCAGCAAAATGGAGCTCCAGCTCATTTTGGTCTAAATGTTCGGCGTTATTTAGATGAGATATTTCCCGGACGACAGATGGGTAGACGAGGTACTATTATTTGTATTGGGGATACCAGCAAGTCTTGCAGAGCTAACGGAACGAATTGTCGATGGATCTCGATTAATTTCTAGACAATCATGGAGAAATGTGGTAGATGCATTTTACCATCGATCAGTACTGTCAACTCACAAATGGAGCACATTTTGTACACTTCATTAAGTAACCGTTGTGTTAAAAATGTTGTAATCTTTCAATTGTTACGTTTTAATGTAGCCGAAACCAGTTTGTATTAAAAAATTTATTGAGAAAATTAGGCGTTGCCAGACTTCTGTTTGTAAGATTATTTTGATACATCGTGAATGTGTAGTTTTTGATAACGTATGTAACCTGTTTCGAATGTAGCTGAAGTGAGTTTGGATGAAAAGAATTTTTTTTGTATTGTCTATGCGTAATATAAGTTGGTGTAATTGATACGCCACTGGAATTTAGTGAGGCATTCGTTGTCGTGTGAAGGTATATTTGAATGCTGTAGAAAGAGTTTCGTGTTGAAAACATTAAATTTGGTTGAGAAATAATATTTTAAGTAAATTTTGGTTGATACGGTACTGGTAAAACTACTGGTCTCCTACTGTGTATAAAGGAGTTTGGACTAAAGAAATGGGCGTAGACGTATAAGTGAGTGAATTAACAATATATTGATATTTTATTAATGTACAGTAAGGAATATGGATGTATATTTTTGTTTGTAGCAATTTTGTGGTAATGAACAATAGGAAAATTTAATGCATGTTCAAGAATGTGAGGGAGTTCGTTAGGTTGTGTGGTAATGGAATTCGCGCACATGCGAGATTTGCATATAAAGTTGAGGGATAATCTGGTTAATCTACAATGTGAATGTAATTGCAATTGATGATTTCTTCGGAAAGTTTTTAGTGAATTTATAAATTAATTCAGGATGGCTACGTTTATTGCGCATCGTTGACGTCTTTTTCCACGTTGGAACCTTCGACGCGGCTAAGAAACGCACGAAGTACACGGTTGGGATAGGTGGATTTTAATCTTAGCGCGAATTTATTGTGAGGTATTGGCAATATGGTGGGCAGAAGGTATATAAGAGAGTGTAAAATTTGAGGGGTTAGTTAGTTAGTTGGTTAGAGGTTTTAGATAGTTCAAGCAGAGCTTGAGTAATGGTTGCGCGCGCGTTGTCACTATTAGATTGGTTAGTGTGGGAGTTTATTTACGAAAATTATAATTTAGCAGAGCATGTATAGCAACTGTATAGACGTTCACAAATAAATAATTTAATGTATTGTGAGTTGAAGGGAAACACTAGTGATTCTCTTCAGGAAATAAAAAGTGCTTAGGCAGATTAGAAGTTAACACAGAAAACATTTTGTTATTAGTGTTTAATTGTGGACGCGTGACCTAATATTATTATAAAGAGAACCGAAGGTAACCATTTAATCAAATTGATTGTATAAAAGCGAATAAGAACTTTAATGTGTGTATGGAAGTAACCATTTTTCATTCTGGTAAACGTTTTGAAGGGCAAACATCACAGCATAAGGTGATGTGATGTTAGATTAAGCAACCTCTGTACCCGGTACACGAGTGAACAAACCATACACGCTAAGTTAGTGAGTTCTACAGACGAGTGTGTATGGTGAATATGGCTACTTCTTGTGTTTTGTGCATAGTGCATCTAGAATTTAAAAAGGATTACCGAAAGCAGATCATACGGACTACAACTACCGCAGAGAAAAAGCATTAATTATTGTAATACGTAAGAATTAGATTTAAATTTTATCGAACCAAGATCAGTACGATTATCTTTTAAGTACATTTTTTTTATTGTTGCGTTAATTACGGTTCATTCAACGAAAAAAAGGTAATCGAACTTTAGTTATTTTGTTGTTTTTAGTGTTAGGAATTGGGGAATCTTAGTCTTAATGTTTATGTGCATTGTGGTTTCTTTAAACCACGCCGTTGTATGTATTTACATGCGAATTTGTCAATATATACCCACTGTTGAATTTATTTTGTCGTTTATTTTTGTCAATTGTGTGCCTAACTGGTTACACCTTCTGATAATTAATCTTTGCATATTTTCGAATTTAAGGGTCGATGGGAAATTTTACAAATTTTACAAATCAAATCAGTATCCACTTCCTTCGAATTCTTATTATTTGCAATGTTTGGATCATGTTGTTGAGCTGTATTGGCTGCGTCCAATATTTTATCCAACAAAGTTGATATTTGATAGTAAACATCATTTTCATAACGCGCATACCCGAAAAACCTGTAATTGCTGACCTATGGCCTATTAACAGACCGCAACCCTGGAAGTAAATGCTCCAAAATAAAACCCTTGCCATCCAAGGGCAGTCCGAATCTCGGTATCGAGCGTAAGCTCCTTCTCGCGTAAGAGTTTTTGTGATTTTTATTACAAATCTCTCCATTTCCAAAAAAGAACTTGGCGTTTTTACACTCATCGTTCCGGCATCGTGATCTACGCCGCTTCGGAGTTAGATCTGTCACTGCTTGCATACAGATAATACGAAGAAGCGGTTAGTAGAGGAGCTACAGCCTAGCAGCAAGCAGGAGCCGACGGAATACAGTAGGAGCTAAGAACAACACATAGAAGCATCCAGGATACCACCACCGCCAACTACAGGATCGACGTCGGGTAAAGCAATAGGTATCAGTTTAATAAAAATATTGTTTTATTTTAACACTTGTTTTCCTCCGTTTTCCATTTGGGTGTCTGATTTCCAAGCCTTTATCCTCGGGGTGTGAGGCTGCACCTCGGCGGAGACTCGGCCTTCTCTTAAAACAATAATATTTCTTTTTTTTTATTCAATTTTTAAACTTCAACTAACAACAACTGCGATGGTTAAGCACGGTCTCCACCGTGCCACCGTAACGGTGGTATCCCCAACCCCCGACGCCGCCCGTCCACCTACAACGACACTCACCACACACACATAGCACACACCCTCGCCTCTCCACCACCATCCTCACATACACTCTCCCACTCAACCGCCTCGTCCATTTCCATATCATCAACACACTCCTGCGTTTCAACACGCTCCACCGCCCCCACAAAACCACACAAACCAAGCACACACAAAAACCCGCTCTCACATACACAAACCCTCAGACACACACAAACCTTCAGACACACACAAACCCGCTTTCTTACCCACACCCACCCAGCCACCTGTACCTGCCGTGATTTCTACACCCCCTTCCCCCTGAACCCACCCGCTCCCAATCCTCGAGGTATTGCATCCGCAATATCCCAAAATCCATTACAACCCAGAAATCCCTTTTTAATTCCTTAAAATCCCTTAACATTCCCTGATTGAACTTAACATTCAACCATAGCCATACCTGTCTCTTAGAGACCACCTCTCCCTTGCCGGATGGTGCGCAGCTTAGGCTGCGACACCATTTCGGAGACCATTCCGTCACCCTCACCAAACCCTCCGGTTCCTGTTTACCTAACTCCACTCCTAGAGCTATCTCCTTCTCCTCCTGCGTGATTCTCCACGTAGATAAGGACATTCTAGCCCAAGAGATCCTGGATGCGATCGATTTCCACACGTGAAGAAGGCCGTTTGCATCACCTCGAAGGTTATGAACACCCCTTTCCAAACACTTCCGAATCATAACTCCTTCCCAAACCACCCTAGAATACCTCCTTGCACGCGGTGTCGTCAAGTTCGGGCGACACTACCGTTGTGAACCTTCCCTTATCCCACAACCTTTCCCAAAATATTGTTTTACCTGCGTGCAGGTGTGGCATAGCTCGGGAGAGTGCCCTTCCCGCACGAACCGCTGTCCAAACTGTGACGAAGGTCACAGATACTCCGCCTGCAAATCCTCGGCAAACCCAAGGTGTAACAACTGCGGTGATTCTCACCCTACCTATTCCCTTAACTGCCGGAAGCGGCGGAAACCTCCCAGTTTCCCATCGAAGATGGTATCCCTTGAACACATCCTGTCTTCCGAAGAGTCCGACTCGGAAGACACTGCCCACCTCAAACCCACTCCCGACACCGACCCCCTTTCCACTAAGTACTTCCTGCAAGTCCTTACACACTCCCTTTTCCGCATGTTCCCTGACCGACAGGACATGGTTCTTCGCTCCCAAGACTCCCTCTCCCAAAACTTTCTCCAACGGCGTATCAACGTCTGCGTATCAGGTACGCGGATGAAGGTAGCCGTAATCCGCCAACCCAATCCTTAACTCCTTCCCAGTGGATATCATAGCAGGGACCATTAATGCCAGGGGCGTGCGTCGTAAACGTCCCTTAATCAAACACTTTTTACACACAATATTCACATCCTCTCCATCACCGAAACAAAGCTTACACCCAGATGCACCCTTAATTTCAACACCTTTCACACATATTCAAATAATAGCCAATATGGAACCGCCCTATTAATTAAAAACTGCTTCCCCTCCACACCTCTTCAACTCCCGGCGCACCTACAGCATCTCGAATGCGTTGCTGCAACGGTGCACTTTCCCACTCCTGTAGCATTTATTTCCTATCACAACCCGCCAGGTCACAACACACTACCAGATGACCTTTTAGTCTACGCTTCTAGCCTCCCTAATGCTGTTATCCTAGGTGATTTCAATGCCCGTCCCGCCCAATTCGGAGACACCGCAACGAATAGCAACGTTAAGAGGCTATCATCCGCTCTGTTGCAGTTGTCGGTCCTGCGAATCTCCAACACTTGACCAACCTATTTCGAACATTTAGGTGCCTCTATAGTAGACCATATCATAGTTTCCGATCCCATAACCCACTATTTCGATCGTGAGTGCTTTCTAGGCACCACGATCACATCTGATCGCATACCACTACTGGTCAAAGCTTAATTTTGTCCAGCTCCCCCTACACCTCCTCAATATGCAGTAATTAATTATTTTTCTAGAGCAGACTGGAATGTGTTCTCCGAACACATATTTCCTACGCCCAATGTTCAAACGACCCAAGATCTCGATAGAGCCATTAGTGACCTAACTTCCGTGATTATGGAAGCGGTCGAAATCTCAGTGTCATTAAAAAACATCGATATCTCCCGCAAACCGCTCCCACAGCACATTTTGAACTGGATCAAAGAAAAAAGACGTCAATTCTTGCGATTCAGGGATCCGACTCTCAAGACCGAATACAATCGCCTTAACGCCTTGATCAGGCGAGAAACCAATAAACACGCTAAAGACTCCTGGACCAAAACCACTTCCCAGCTAGATTATAGAAACAGTAAACTCTTCTGTCAACAGTTCGATAGTTCAATCCCCAGATGATCCCCAGTTCGATAACCGGTTCAAGACACTCCTCGAGGGTCGCCTTGAAGAATTCTACAACCTTAACCTTCCTGAAATCCACCTCGATAACGAGAGTCCCCTATCACGCCCGACCATGTCCTGACATATTTCAAAAAAGAAAAAAATTCAGCCCCAGGTAATAACGGCCTAAATAGGAAAATCCTCCGGCGCCTACCTGACCCAGCCCTCCGTATACTTTCCGATATTTATAACAAACACTTAACCCTCTCCCACTTCCCAACGAATTGGAAATCGGCCTCCGCCGTCATGATACCAAAACCCCACGCTGACCTAACTTCACCCTCTTCCTATAGACCCATTTCCCTCCTGTGCTGCCTCGGAAAATGCTTCGAGCAGATTCTAGCCAGGCGGCTCAGGGACGACCTAGAATTCAACGACCTTCTTCCCAACAGCCAATTCGGCTTCCGTCCCAACCAAATGTGTCACGATCCCTTGTTGAAGCTGCTTACAGAGACCACCAGAGCATTCAATCACAACCAATGCAATCTGGCTGTGTTTCTGGACGTTAAGCAAGCATTCGACAGGGTCTGGTACGCCCGTCTCCTGCACAAGATCCGTAACTTCAATATACCCGACACCTTCTTCAAACTCTTACTCTCGCACCTGACCAATCGGTCAGTTCGAGTCAAAGTAGGGAAAACCTTCTCTGATCCCTTTCAACCTACAGCAGGCGTACCGCAAGGCTCTGCCTTAGCCCCGATCCTACACACTACCTTCGCATCCGACATTCGCGAAGTTACACAACCCGGAGTAGTCGTTGCGAAGTTTGCGGATGACACCGCCTTCAGGGCGGTTAATCGAAACAGCGAAACGCCTCCCGCCTCATATCGAAAACCCTGCGAAACCTCTCCAACTGGGCTAACCAATGGAGAGTCTCCATCAATCCCACCAAAACCCAAACTGTCCTCTTCCGCCATCCCAATTACACTGAAGATAAGTTCCCAAAGCTAGCCTCCAGAAATGTTTTCCTCGCCCTAAATCAAGAAAGACTCCCAAGTTGAAATTACCTACCTAGGAATTTTCGTTACTAGAACCCTCAATTGGCTCCCCGATGTTAAAAAACACTCCATAGGATTAGGAACCGCGCAAACCTACTGGGCGCCCTCCGCGGTTAGAATCAGAGGTTTCCACCCCAAAACACTTCTACACACTTATAAAACATACATACGACCTGCTATACCAATATACACCAATATAAACCCCAATCACCTTTCCTCTATCGCCACTTGTGAACGCCGAATCCTCAGGCGTATACACAGGTTACTTCTTAGGTACCCTAGCGACCTCACGACACAACGCTCAAACATACCAACCATCACACATAGAACCCAAACACTATAAAAAAACTTTGCACATAAAATAATCTTCGGCACTATCCCTACCAAAGAGATCCGTACCACACCCTATAATTACCGTTTTCCCCAATTCTCACGAAGAAAACCTAAATTAAAATTTAAACATCCCCCTGCGATCCTTACACAACTCCTCGATGACCTCCCCGAGGAGATACAAGATTCCCTGAACAGCATCCCATATGCTCTTCGCATCCCCCCGTCTATTCGATGACGACCCAGCAAGAAACCGGACGATGAATCTAATAATCACACTAAGCACACTACAGCCCACTTTACAATACACTCATTTAAGCCAATTAACGCATTATTAAATATTAAATAAATAAACCTTTTCTCTTTCTTTACACCGAAAACAAGCACATCTCATAATTCTGAGCTATACAATAACACAAAACATCACAACACCAACAAACATGAATTGACCAGGGCTGAAGAGGAGAAGAACTCCTGAATAGTTTACGAATAAGTTATATATAGCTATATAAGCTATAAATAAGTAAATACTAACCATAAGCATGAGCATACTAACAAAAAAATGTGCAGAGCCAGTTGGTAATGAATTATATCAAATGTTTGAAGATATATGGATAAGACGTTTAGGTCCATGAAATTGGCCAGCGCGGTCTTGCGACTTGACCTTTGGACTTTTATCTTTGGGTTCGTATAAAAGATGAACTTTATTGAAGCCTGGTGAACAACAGAGAGCAACTGCTGGATAGAGTTACGACAGCGTTTAACGGTTTGGATCCAAATGAAATTCGAAGAGCTACTGCAGGTGCAGTACATAAACCAATTTTGAAGTGCTTGGAAGTTAATAGAGGACGCATTGAATAATTCAATTAATTTAACATTTAAATTTACATAATGATTAGCTATTGTTAATTATAAGGTGGCGACGCTCCAATTACCATTGATAAAGTAAAAATCTCATTGGCGGTAATTTGGGATGCTCTTCATTAAATTTTCTGCGTGTTCTGTCAATTATCCTCTTCACCAACGACGTTAAAGCTTGTCATAATTTGTTATATAAATTATTCGGGCACTCTCAATAGTCAAAGCCTATTACAGGGTGACAATGCTCCAATTACCATTAATAGAGTAAAAACCTAAAATATCTAAAGAACCTTACACTTTGAGTACAGGAACATCATACATCATTAAATTCGAATTTGTTTCCTCCATCGATTGATTTAATTAAACAGGTACCATACCATTAAAAAAAATATCAACTTTACGTATAGGAAATAGTCCGTAAAATCCGTAGAGGAATCGAATTCATTGAAAATAACAAAGTTGGGGTAACCTGGTACGCCCGGAAACGCCATTCTAGAAACATTTTCATGAAATAGATATAGATATATATATATCATATATATATATATATATATATATATATATATATATATATATATATATATAAGGTATATTACAATTTAGTACAAATTTTTTATTTACTAAATTATTCATTTTTACTACATGGGGATCAGGTTTTATCGTAATAATAACTTTATAATATTATATATATAATATGATATATATATATATATATATATATATATATATATATATATATATATATATATATATTGCTACTACCTCAAAATCTCATTTCGGGATAGGGTTCAATTGTATTAAACATTGATTGTTGGCAAAATAAATTAAATCTGGGAATATTCATGTACATGATATTGTATTTTATAATAAACAGTTACAATGTGAAACCCACTTTGTTGAGATCTGCACAAAGTACGCATGCGTTGCGTACTTAATACTGAAATAAATGTAGCCTGTCAAAAATTTCTGCAATTGATCTAAATTATTGAGCACAAATTTAATTTTGTTTGAGGTAAACTTATTAATTTTATAACAACACTGAATTATTTACTTTTCAGATATTGACACGTGACTACGTACAAACATTTATATATTATTTGAAACAATTAAATACGGGACAAAAAAAAATTAATGCAATAGGGTTATGATAGAGAAATACACTCACATGTATCAAATAATGCTTCAAATTCCAAATAATGTTCATGTCTGGTTGCTCCACATTAAACGTTGGACGTAGACTTCCTTCCATAAATCCGTGATACTGCCTTGCTGTCCCAAATATACTTCTTAACATTCCATAATTTCATCCCAATCAGATAACTGTTGACTGCTCTTCATGTGGTAAATACGATGTACTTACAATGCTCAAATACTTATAGGCAAGTACTTTATTTTATTTGTGTTTTTTGAAAATGTCGTATTATTTATTTAATAATTTCTCGGATTTAATATTGTATTTTTAATTATATGTAGATTTTTGTATTCACTTGCACCTTTATTTTAGATTCCGTTATGAAGTGAAAACTTATTTATTTTATGATCTTAATCACTATCAACAAAATAATCATTGACTCCAAAATACTTGAAGAATTTATTAACATACAAAAAATTGCACATCGCCCGATGTTTACACACGATCTTGAAAAACGAAACAATTACAATTTTATTGAACAATTGTGATCGGTAACCTTATTCTTAACTTTAGTTATAGGTTAAAACAATTGTTTCTGATAACTCAACTCTACGTCGATCGCGTTTCAATTCCGATAATGTTTACGAGAATTGTTACTTACATGTTAACACAAATAATACCAACACTATGACTTGTCAGTCACAAAAATTTCAAAAGGTAAGAGAGTGAGAAATCAGGAGCAATTCCTTTTATACATTTCTCCTAGATACCAAATTTTCAATTTTTTTTCTACAGTACACACCAAAGATTATAGTTTCTGATTGGTCTAAACAAAATTGTAAACTTAACTAAAACATAAGTTATGCTATATCTTCTTTAATACAATTCGGATTTGATTTTCAATTACAGATTTGGAATCAGGGCAAAATTCCGCATAAAAAGACACCTTACAAGCCCTATTTTGCTTCGATAAATTTCATTCTGACAATTTATAATCTAAATTTACTAGTATCAAAAAAATCTTACACCCTACAACTAAACTAATTATATATTTAAATTCCACAAAAAAAAACTGAATCAGAATATTTTTATTTCAACCCATTTCATTTAAATTTTACAAAATTTCCACCTTCACATTTAAAATTTAGGTAGTTAACCTAACTTTACTAATTTTATGTTTATATTACATATTTATAGTTAAATTCCTTGTTGAAATGAGGGAAACTTACTATTAAATGTTTTTATAATTTATTTTAAACTTATCTTGCCCTATAAAAACTATAATTTTGTGAAATTATTACAAATAATACTTAACCTAACTGAAAATAAATTAACTTTTAGTTTGTGTTATAACTGTTTATAACACTTGAAATGTCCATGAAATGTGTTCTTATATCTGTCTCTAACACCAATACTGTTCACTTGTATTCCATAGTTCTTAATTCTGTCATTTCACATTTTCACGTTGTATTTTGTCAATTTTTGTATAGAATTTGCAATTTTATATTAAATATCACTCTGCACAATTGTTGTTCATGTACTTAATTATGTTTTTAAGTCACTATCACTTCTTATGCATGTTTTATATACTTTGTCTTTGAAATACAAATATACTATGTTCGTACCATACCCTTTCTTTCATATTTCAAATAGTTTATGAATTGTACCTAATACTATACATTCTACATATTATATTTATCATACTCCATGTGATCAATATCTGATATGTGTTCAAAATATTCAAATTCATTGAATAAAATGCGAAATTACATAACTATGTTACGCGAAATTAATCGTACCCATTAATATTAATCATGTTGACCTTTTTCACATGCTACTGGTATAGCTCAATGCTTTTATGAAAATAACAACCTTGCGCAAACCCCATAAACCCTGTTTTGTCACATCAAAACCATAATTTTGCACTCGTAACTATTTTCTCCTTGAAAACGAACTGTATACTTCCAAAAATTTATCTAACTTGCGTACTATAGAGAATTTCAAACTCAATAAACCCTAGCTCCTTTATTATGCCTACTTCTAATCATCTCAATATATATATATATATATATATATATATATATATATATATATATATGTTCCTTAAAGATATGCTAATATTTAAGGCGGCGATTCTTGGGCTCATTTTAAGAAAAAACTTCATATGAACGAATGTAAACGTCGTAACTTTTGAAATACAGGGTGATAACGTTTCGAGAAAAAAATCTTTTTTACAACGAGTATGATACTATTGTAGATATCCTTATAAAATTTGGTACACGTCTTCAATGCATCAAGGTGCATTTTCTGAAGTACAAACAATTTTATTATTTCTACCAGTAGCGTCCGTACGGGTTTTGCATTGAATATTTTGGAGAAAAAATGGTACACCACTGCTTTCTCTTAAAATAAAAATTATTTTTGGAATTCTCATTCATTTGTGAGCAAATTTGATCTCTTGGTTTTATTTCGTACGATGCATGATTTTCGCTTAAAGAAAAAATCGTTTTACTTCAGGTTTAAATCGTTAAGGTAACTGTTGTATGGAAATCGTTTTTTTTTGCTATTGACATCGTTTAATATTAAATGTGAATTAATTCAGAAATAAGTAACTGATTTTACTTCAGGAAAAACTAAAAAAACTTTCAATTGCAATAATTACATTAGAAGTTTACAGGGGATTTCAGCTTGTAGAAAAACGAGTTTTATTTTATTTTAATAAAGTAAGTTTACATGAAAGGCTTAAATTTATTAATTATTAACAATAATAACATTGATTTTAAAAATCGCCTTCACTTAATGGGCATGCTTCCGCCCATCTACGCATGGAATTGCGCACTCGTTCAAATATTCCCGGCGTATTCCGTATAGTTTCACACGAGGCAACTATTCGCTCTCTTGAATTTTCTCAAGTGTTAACGGGAGTTTTATACACTAGAGCCTTAAGGTGCCCTCATAAAAAGTAATCCAAACTATTGAGATTGGGAGATCTAGCTTGCCATTGCTGAGGTCACACATGGTTGTTATGGAAATCTTGAAGGTATCAATGACAGAAGTTTACACGCTGTGGGAAATCCCTGTAATGCTTGTACTCTTAGAATATGGTATGGATATAACAAAATAGTCAACTAAAACACGCCGAACTATTTGGTGACAAATATTGAGAGCTCTAGCGACCTTTCCCGTACTCGTCTCGGGATGTTCGTCGATTTCTTGCAGCACCACTTCCTCAATTTCAGGTGTTCTGACAATTCGAGGTCTATCTTCCGGAGTACCAGTTTCACTAAGTCGGCGATGATTATTTGAACAGGTTCGACTATCTGGCAAGGCACGATTAGGACATTATATACGTAATGCATTGCCGCGTTTTCCGCATTCCTATAATTTACCATTATTTACTGATATGTGAAAAACAGCGAAAAAGTAAATAACTTCAATGACACAGAAAAATCAAAGAAATGACGCACTGAGATGGTTTTGAACACCAACAACTTACTATAAGTCAACAGCTATTGTTTTGACATTGACGTTTGTAATAACGTAATTTATTCCAGCATAACTAGATTTATGTAACTAGATATGTGTTAAAAAATTATTACTCGGTATTGCGATATAAAACAATTTAATTTTTTCTTGAAACCTGAAGGAAAGTACTCATAATTTTTATGAGAACGATATGGCGTCATAATGCGCAGATACCAATATTCGTTCGACGATCTCACCTTTAAAATTGTAGGAAGTACAATAATTTGACAAATTAGTTTGTTTTCGCGCGTACGATGTTTTTGTGATTATTGTTGTATTTGCTTATTTTGATCGATTTATAATAAACAAAGTCTTTTTCAAGACTACAAATAATAATTTATTTGCTACGGAACGTAAGAATTGTTGTTATAACGATAATGCAAATATTATTAGTACGTTAAAACCTACAGATCTGAATCCTGCCGAATCATCAACATCCAAGCCCACTTATGGTGTAAAAGTGTTACGTGTTTAATTGGAAAACGTTTATTTTTGATAATGTTCGTCATTTTGTCAAATTTACTTACTAAAAATAGCAATTTATTCTTAGGTTGAATGCTTCCAATTCACTATTTCGCAAATTTTTACGCATCTCCAATCGCATTTAAATTAACGTATGTAACTTTCGTACACATCTCTTATTTAGTTATACTAAGTCAAATTTAATACCTTCAGCGACATCTCTGAGATTTCGGATCATTTAATATAAAGCAGTTATAAAGAAATCTGAGATCTTTTAGGGTCAAATAATATATATATATATATATATATATATATATATATATATATATATATATATATATATAAAATATATTTTCTACACATTTTTAACTTTTGGCAACAATGATTAAATACAAATTTTCTCAAGTTAGTATAATTGATTTTTAAGGTGTTGGCCAATTTTTCTTTCTTCCTTTTAAGAACGCCCTTAATGGTGGATGTTGAGTTTCTAGAGAATTTTTCGTTTCTGGTTCTAGATGCTGAAGCATCATTTTTTTTTTAAATTCTCACTTAAAGTAATACTTGGTTAAGTAAAAGCATTACTAACGCTTTTAAAAGGCGGATATAATTGAAATTATTCATTCGTCCACATCTTCAGTAAGTGGCACATGTTTCGATAACCTCATGGTAATTAAAATTGTTTTCAGGTTTTCGAATATAAAAGCATTCAATGCTAATTCTTTACATATAAAGATACTTCAATCGAAATTACGTTGAATGTTCACTAACGGCTCGTTTGTCACCACTAAGAGGTATGAACGGTCATAATTAATTAAACATCGTACTTACATTTACCTTCTTTTATCATCTCTGTACTACCTATGTAAGAGTATCTCTGTACTACCTATGTAACAGCATCTCTGTACTACCTACGTAAGAACATCTCTGTACTACCTACGTAAGAACATCTCTGTACTACCTATGTAAGATTATCTCTGTACTACCTACGTACGAGCATCTCTGTACTACCTACGTAAGAGCATTTCTGTACTACCTACGTAAGAATATCTTCGTACTACCTACATTTCTAACGTCACTCCTTCTTAAATTTTCTGCTCACATCTTACTGTTACGTTACATCCAAAGTATATGATTATCGCTGGAAGGCATAAGAGCCTTGCTGACATGCATGATCATATACGTGAAGGCTGCTAGATCATTGGAATAGTACCCGAGATTTCCAAATTTCAGTTACACCTAGGAGGCTCTTAGTGAATTTCTACAACGAAAATAAATGGACCGATATTATTAATTTTGTAATCAAATAATTGACAATTGTTACCTCTTAATTAAATTTATATATTTAAGGTACTTCCAGCAGTTCACTTTCACAAAATTCTTTTATCTAAAACGGTATATATATATATATATATATATATATATATATATATATATATATATATATAGTGTTGGTAAGATCCATTTATTTAGGATCTAGATACAGATCCAAACACATTTTAAAACTGATCTAGATAAAGATCCAAGATCCGTACGTAAAATGGATCTAGATAAAGATCAAAGATCCTTGAAATGGGATCTAGATCTTTTATAAAGATCCGACATTCCCAAAATTGTTTCGAGATTTTTCTAATTATCAATTTTATCTTTAATTGCTAGTATTGCTACTGACGAGTAGTACTCCCATTCCCATTATCATTTTTCATGTAATACAAATATTAATCCGTAAGGTTAAATTATTAAGAAAAATAATATATAAATATAATTTTTATAGGTTATTATTGAAAACTTACATTAATTATTTAACGCACTACAAATACAAATTACAAAATTAGTATTAGGTACACATTTACACTTGCAAGTTGCAATGTTAATTGTTAATTTAACTTAACACATAGTTATACAATTATAAGGATAAGGACATGTATCTAAATTATTATAAGTATACATTACATAATTACATTTCATTATCTAATTTTATTTTATTTTGTTTTAAAATTAATAGCATCTCAAATATATCATCACCTAATCTATTCCTACGAGGAGTTAAAATTAGTCCACCCATACTAAATATCCTTTCAACGGGGGCAGATGAAGGAAGTATAGAATTATATTTTAAAAAGATTTCTTTTATAGCGGGGTACATATTTAATTGCTTATAGTTAGTGCTTGTGTCTTTAAAATAATTTGTGCATTCTGAATCAAATGTTGTTTGCGATTGAGTATTTATTTTTAAAAAATCAAAGAATTCGCTTAAGATTGGCGGAACGTCCATTAATTCAACTTCGTCACTCATTGTTGATCTAACTAACAATTAACAAATGTGCTTTACTTAAAGTCGTATTCTTAAGAACTGAAGATAAGATTGTTGTTTTTCTATACCTCCTTTTGTTCGATTAAATTAGCAACAGGGAATTCCAGTTCCACTTAACTTAAGTACCTACTTTAATGGATGGATGACCCCATTGTCATTACTCATTAAGTCATTAGATTAGCACTTAGCAGTCATTACCTGCCTTTGTAGCTTTGGGAAACAAAAACAACCGACGGAAATATTAACAAAGAAAATGAATAGTTCTATTATTGGTTATTTCGGAATTTAACATGCCTCAGGCAGTAGGTAATTGTGTAAATGTGTATGTATCTCTGTGGGGTACTGATGTAACGGTCGTAATGGAGCATAATGTGTTTTTTATATATAAAGCTCTGTTGCCTCAAGCCAGTTAAAAATTTCACAAAATACCCTTAAAATACATTTTAAAGTCTTCTAATGGATCTTTGGATTCAAGTACTAAAGATCTGTTAAAATGTGATCTAGATCCAGATACTAGATCCTAGCAGAGCAAAGTATCTAGATCCAGATCATAGATCCGTTTAGTGGATCTAGATCCTGGATCTAGATCCTACTAACACTGCATATATATATATATATATATATATATATATATATATATATATATATATATTTTCATTAAATTCAGTTTTGAATATTTTGCACTCAATCAAAAGAAAAAACTTCAATTGAATCATTCATTAATAGTGACAATGGGCCGCACCCTAAACAGTTTTAGCTTTCATTTTGACCTAATTAATTCTAGCTTCTGTGGCTACATTCACCCAACGATTTAACTCCTGTTTTGATTGCAATATACCAGGTGTAACGATTATCTGTATTACGTGAATTACTGCAAATGTTAAACATTTAATTGTATATGAATTTGTAATTTTTGTCTCGTAATCTTTGTGTTATGTACATTACTTTTCTTGTGGAGAAGGTTGTTCGGGTCAGTTTATTTCCTATAAATTCCTTGATTACTTTGTTTGTTACGATAGTTATTTACTGTGAACCGAACAAGCTTTTCAATTTACTGTATACTGTGTGAAGCATAAGGCAAGCAAGTTCATTAATTACATTCTTTTTATTGTTTTTTATCTTACTAAATATCCCAATGGGATTATGTGTTAAATTGCTCAATTCCGAATACGAACAGTAAGATCCTACAACGGCCGGAAGGGGGCATATTATAATTTTACTTTTTTTTATTTTATTGAAATTTAGAACTGTACTTGCCGTGGGCACAAGCTGAGGCTCACTGCTTTCCATCGTGGGCTTTTTTTTGGTAAATCCTGTTTCAGGCTTTACAGGGTTTACTCTCCTTTCAACACTTGTTGAGTATTTCCTTATTAAAGCCTGTGGCGCCTACTCATATCCGGTTCCTATCTAACCAGATTACTATCATTTTAAGCTATACCTCCAAAATAACCACGCATCCGAGTGCTCTGCGGTCTTCCGGCCGTACACCTGAGTTTAGTCGAGCCCACTCATTCTTTTTTATGCCATATGATTGTTAGACACGTGGCAAAAGGTAAAATAATTCACAGTCAAGGTTAGGAAATTATTAGCAATTTCACGTCATTCTCATAAAAATTATACTCTAAAACGATTTTTATCTTTTTAAGCGAATACCATGCATCGGGCGAAGTAAAATCAAAAGGTCAAATTTGCTCACAAATGAATGAGAATTCCAAAAAATTTATATTTTAGTGGCGTACCATTTTTTTGTCCAAAAATATTCAATGCAAAACCCGTACGTACGCCAGTGGTAAAACTAATAAAATTGTTTGTACATCAGAAAATGCATCTTGATACATTGAAGACGTGTATCAAATTTTATAAAGATATCTACAATAGTGTCACAGTCGTTATCAAAAAAAGATTTTTTCTGGAAATTTTATCACCCTGTATTTCAAAAGTTAGGACGTTTACGACATATATATATATATATATATATATATATATATATATATATATATATATATATATATATATATATACAGGGACCGCCATAAAGTTGGACACATATGGGACAAATTTCTATTATTGAAATTTCTATTGGAGCTTCGTTTCTGCATGTCTGACAATCAAATAATCTATTGATACTTGTCACGTGCCCATAGATTTGGCGGGAATTTTGAAAGATATCGAAAAATTGTATTAAGAAAATGTATTTAAAATGCAACATAGATACCATATACCAATTTTAAACCAAATCAGAAAGAAAAATACAAAATACCATTTATTCCCCTGTACTTTTATTATGAAACATCATAAAATTTTGTTTTACCTGGGAATAGTGTAATAACATAAATTACACTATTTTAGGTCAAAATTAATCAAATATTTGTAAAACAGACAATTTGTGAGAGGAAAATTTAGAAAATGCGATTTACCTCGTCACTGGTTGTGTTCATGCCCTTTGTATTGAAGCGCATGAGCTGATCTAATATTTTTAACCGGTATTTAAATTGTAAAACAAACTAATATTTGTGGAGTTTATCGGCCTATTTCCACAGTTTATGCTTTTTGAGCGCGACGCTTCGGAAGCGGACTTTGCTTCCGTCATCAGGCTTAGTCCTAAGAAGGACTGTTTTCGCACTTGAGCCGAATTCATATGTTATATATAATTTTTTTTTCCCAAGCACTTGACTACTCTCAGATTTGAACTTGGTACCTTTCACTTACTAGTCTGACACCTTTACCGCTGAGCCACTGAGTAATCCAATATATATTTTTTAGAGCTTATATATATATATACATACATATATATATATATATAGATATATATATATATATATATATATATATATATATAGTAAATACGTTGCAGTTTGCTAAATTTGAACAACTTAAGTTAATGTGAAATAAGATTCATGAGTTTTAGGGTATTATATTGATTCCTTAATTGCGTAGTGCAAGTTTAACTAGGTGACTAATTATCACATTGGGTGAGTGTTATTGTTATGTTTTGTGTTCTCGTTTGTTCTTATTAACAATTACAGACCTTCAATCACAGTAAGACTAAAGAGCATTTTAATCTTGATTATTGAATATATTGGGTTCTTAATTAAACAGATTAAGGAGGTTCAATATATCATATGAGGGCAATACGAACTTTCAGTGATTATATCTCGCAATGTGGTTTATTGACGCAAGTATTAGGATGGGTTGGAAATATTTTTGCGTTACACAAATTTATTGATCAGCTATTCAGTATTTTGTATTGAATTAAATTTAAGAAGCTTATTTAAGTGAACTTTAGCGTACTTAGAGTATGTATTACGAGTTGTTTGTTAGGAATTAAGTTATGTATTTACCGAGTAAACTTTATCTTGTCTTTGCGTTCATTCAAGGTTATTATCATCCAACCCAAGAACATTTTTACCAAAGATTAGTTTCCAGTAACGTCAATGAGTTTCATTGCCGATCCTGAGCTTCATGTATAGTAAGTATAAGGTTTTTGGAACGTTATTTCAGTTCTTATAACGGACTCCACATATCTTAGACGAGCTCGGACCGCTACACAATTTTTTAATAAACATATGCAACGCCTAGTGCGAATTGTTTGTGTAACAGTGTCAAGTTTGAAGCGGCACCCTTAATTGAAACTTCCTCTTTTCTTCTCTTGTGTCTCGTTCCACTATTTTGTTCGTCCATTAATACTTATTGATTGTACTAATTTACACAGTCGTTGTTTTAATATTTGGCATAAATCGCCAGTAAATTACACCCTCAATAATTCAATGACAAGAACGCCCTCTATCGGTTTGTTGGGACACCGATTAAACGCTGACACACGTAATTGGTTTTTTATGCCAACCAATACAACTCTCATAATTTTTTTAATGAGATGATGGTGATTACGAAATTTTACAACCAGTTTTTCGTTGACCTTGGTAAATGTGTTAAATGAAATCAAATTTTTAGTGTTTGTTTCTTTATTATACGAAATTGTAATTACCTTTATAGTAATTATTTGGTACGATGCTTCACAAAAGTTCGAAAGCACACGTTTCAAGGATATGATTTACACCAGCTTTAAGTTGCTTTATCATGCGGGCAAGAACTGATAGTGTTGAGGGAAAAAATTGACACTAGAATTGAGAGCAGGATTATGTCTTTTCTATTTATTCTTAGCATTATTTATAATTTACAGTAAAAATAATTGCTGAGTGTTAAAATTAATTCGTGTTTTTGCTTTATAATAAATACTAGGAAAAGGCGTTTCAGAATTGATCCAATGTTTAAGGTTGCTTGTATGGGTTAACAACGCCGGCTTCATTCACAGCAGTTGGTATCTTCAATTAACTTATACGTATGTTAACGTTTTATTTCGCCACATAGCAAGCTAATAAATAACGATTTGTATTATTTTATCGACAAGCGTATTATAAAAGGGGCAGATACTCGTATTAAGTGTATTCTAAATATTTGATGTGTTAATACGATAATCGTTACAAAACATGATTTGCTTTATTACAAAATCGTAAAAAAAGTCTGATTTTATGTTTTGTGTAGTCAGTTTAATTTATGTAAAATTGATTTGGTTAAAGTATAATTTTTAGATTAAGACGTTTATAATTGTTAAAGTACACTTTTAATTAAAAAATGTCATTTACTTCGCAATTTAGCAGAAATGGTTGCAGTGTCTTCATTCTGGGAGTAACCTTTAGATAACTTGTTAGGGTTATCCTACTTTTAATTTTATGGTGTTAAAAGGGTCAATAATATAAGGACAGTGGATAAAACGCAAAATTAGAGCAGTTCTACAAAGTTACAAATAAGCTGTCCGATATACAGGGTGTCGCATTGTAAAGAACCTTTACGTATGCTTTTTAGAATAAATTATTTGCGGAACATCCTATATCTAAAATTTCCAAAGTTCACGCGATATTGCACAACGAATAATTTATTAATCACCGCTGACGTGTATTTTTAAAAACCAGTAAGTTTTTGCACGTCAGAACGATTTCAACCAATCAAATAACGGCATCCCCGCACGGTAGCCGCGAAGCCGCCCACAGATGCACCTTTATAAACCCGCGACGCGTGAGGATGAATGAAAATGAATCGATGAATCGAAGTAGATTCAAGTCAAGCCGATATCCAGCCGTCGCCACCGTACCGATTGCTTCGTGTAAGCACCGACCAGTTGATTGCGACCGAGGAGTCCATCGCGACCGTATAATACCGCGCACCACGTCACGCCGGGAAACCTACCGTTTGTACTGCAATCAAAAGACACGTAAGTTGGTACATTATACAATCCAACCATACCTAGTAATACACTATCACACGTAAATAACGCCGGGCTGAGTATCCAGGAGTTATAACCTTACACTAACACCCAGAGTGCCACGCAGGGGTAACCCCCGACGTAACTCGCAAACACTTGAGGGTGAAGGTTTGTTACAGGGCTGTAAAGACCTACGACCTTTCGCTTAGTCCATCCGGTTAAGACAGGCCATCGCCTTAGTCTTCTGGGTATTACTGAGACCCAGCTCGAAACACATACCTACAATACATACAGACAAACACAATAAAACCACACACAGTGCCTTTGATCGCAGGAGAGTACACCCGAAACCTATTGCATAAATTCGTAGTCAATATAACCATCGCGAAACACCTAGTGTGAGATCGTTTGTAAATAAATTAGATAGTACGTAAACTCTCCAATATTTACTGATAGCTAAATAATATAACCACGACCTGGTGTATATTGCGATTTACCTTAGTAAATTCATATTTTTTTAATATCCAATATTTCGTTCTCCTAATAAATTGTATATAATTAGATTTAGTATGGAAGTCCGTAATTAATCCAGTTAGATAAATAAATAACAAAATCAAACCGGTTATAATTAAATAAAGACCGTCCAGAGATCTTGCATTTGCATACGCGGATCTCGCGCGTGTATTACTTCCTGGGAGCGCCACATACCAGCTTCAGCGCTCCAGAGTTACTGAAGAATATATAATCATGCCATGCGCATAAGCCGAGAACGATATTGATTTTCTCCGTTCGAGTTCATTGCGCTGGCGCCTCCGACCCAAAACGGTATCGAGATCACTAGTTGCAACTGCACCCGCTTCTGTAAATACAGGACCGTAATATGAATATTGCGTGCTAATTAAGGAGTAAGTTAAGATAATATACACATTTATATTTCCAGAAACGATTACGCACCTACGAAGCCGCCCCCAGGAGAACGAGTCAGGAGCCGTCCAACCCCAGAAGAAAATATATTTGTTGTGTTGTTCATTAATATATTAATTTGTAAAATTATTTAATATACGTTTTAAAACGCTTTAAGAGATTTATTTAAGGTGACGGTGTCGGCCCACTAGTTAATACGAACCACACCCCGTTTATAATAAATTATAAACACGATTGAGCAAAGCCGAGGCAAAATAAAACCGCGTTGGGTTACCAAACCAGAGGGCGTAATAAATAATTACCGCCTACCCGGGACAGAGGCACATTACAGCATTAGTGTGTAAATGTCCCATATCTCCGCTGTAGACTAGTTATCAATAAATTGTTTATATCAAAATTGTAGCCAGCTATGAGCTTCGCATTTTAAAATTAATAAGGAATATACTTTATAACACCATAGTCAACCAAGTTATGTTTTTTAAATGGAACAGCCTGTATATTATCATGAATTTTAATTGCACTTAGATTGCCCATCACGCCAATATCAGGTTATGATATGTAATGCTGGGTATTTTAAAACTTATGACCAATTTTAGATAAAAAACGTTATTATTTGAACTCCCTGTACAGCCCAAGATAATTAACAAAAAAAATTACTTTTGGAATTCAGCTTTGGGAAAAAAACTTCCTTAGTAAAAACGGCCAGGTGAAATTACTGGAAATATTACCGCGATATAAAAGATAATTTGTGGATTTTTAATATCGTGATGATACGTCGTAATTTGCTAATGTTTGCGGAATATTTTATTTTATGGCTTATGTAATAAATGTAGAAACGTATGTAATTAATATTTGGGTAAAGGTTGAACAGAAAAAAGAAACATATATTAGGGTAGATAAACAGCTGTTCTGCCGAAACGGGCGTGACGAATTGTTGAAAATTTGTTTATGCTCGCTCTTGGTGTAAAAATGTCACTAGTTAGTAATTAATTACTAACGGTACACACTGCAATCAAAGACGTCTTAATTTGGTACTTGGAAGCTCGAGACCTAAATGAAGGGTTTGTTACGGACCAATGCATATTTTTAAAATTAAGATGTCGTGCAATGTGAAACTGTTCCAACGTAAATTAATGCTTCTTGTTTTGTTTATCACTTTTCAAAGACGGGGTTGATTTTCGGGAGTAGATATGGTGAGTAGAAACCAGAGTGGAGGCAGTTACTGTTGAAATTTTGATTGAGCCGGACGCTTTGACTTGTTTTAATTAGAAAGTCCTATTGTAAACAGTTTGTCTTTAAAATATTTCGTGCGTGCACATTTTGTTTAAAATTTGTCTTTTTTTTCGGGGCTGGTTGTAACGTGTTTTTCAAATATTAATCCATAAATAACAGTTGCCCTTTTTGAAGTTAAAACGCGTATGTTAACGATTCAGTCGGTGATCAATCAAGTGCCAGTAAGTATTTTTATATTAATTAAGACTGGTTGCTAATGATTCTAAAAGCCTACATAACCTATTAAAAATCTAGAATTGCCTTGCAAAGGTATCTTATTAGCACGCGGGCTCATTAAGCTGAAATCTGCTAAAATAAAAGACAGGACAGGGCTCCCTCACTCTTGTATTTGTATGAATTAGCATTGTGGTTTGCTGTTTATAGTTATATTTGTGTAGAGGTGGGCTGGTAAACGGGTACATGATACCGCTGGTTATTAATTGTGAAGGCAATTGCCAGTGGGTGCGCATTTCCGGGTTCAGATAACCATTAAACTCCTAGAGTTTTATTTTTATTGTTTTCATTGTTGTATAGGTGAATGTGTAACCTGAGAAAGTAGCGCTGTATTTTTCTAACGCACTCAAACTTATACATCGGTCACGATGTTAAGATCTATTTATGTCTTACCCTTGTAAGGCCTTGTTTAATGAGTTTTTGTGTCAGTTTGTTAAGCAGAATTGTTTGTTTGCGAACTAATTTCTCTTTATGTGTAATTTATTGTAATTTGACTTATGTATTTTGTGCTTTCATATTCACTAAACAATTGTGTACGTGTAAATTCGTTGTGTATTTTCTTTTGTCCCTGCCTTTACCTTATTATCATCTGTGCAATTTTACTGATAATTTTCTTTATTGCTTTATGTGCTTATTTACTTAAAGACCTGCATGATTGGCTTTAAAGGCCACATGTTTAGTTTTACATTTTTATTCTGATTGATTTATAACACGATTGTGGGTGTGACTACATGGGTTTCTTCATTGTTATGTGTAACTAAACTGCTTTTTATTTATTTTTCTCTTAATGTTATAATTTTGTACGCACTTTAACCTGATCTAATTGCGTTTTGTTATATATTTAACCCTTTCATTGTGTTTTTTTTTGTGCGTTATTTGATTTATTAATATACTTGTGTAATTACTTATTTATGAATAAAGTGGGTTTTATTGGTGGTTCTTTCCCACAATAGTATACTAGCGGACTGAACCACCATTGCGCAAAGCTCGTTAATTTTAATTTGAGTAGTTTCACTTTAACAAAATTGTTTACAACATCTTTAACAATTTGAATAGATATTACTACTGACGAAGATAGCTGTAAGTGTTATCGAAACGTTCAGATTGTATAATTTAAAATGCACCATTAAACAACCCAAAAAAGATAAGTATTTTTTTATGAGTAGTTTCATTGTTTACCTCATCCAGCCTATCTAATTCAAATAGCATAGCGTACCTACCACTAGACGGCCACTTGATTTGATCAGATTTGAGATTTGCGAGTAATTAAATATCAGACTTGCAAATAAATTCTAATCTTTCAATTATTGTCAGGAAAGTCCATGTAAGTCAAGCAATTAATTTGAGTAATAGTAACATTATAGTCAGTAAAATCAAGATAAATCACTTAGCGATTGTATTGTTTTTGAATTTGCATTCTTGCAAATAAACTCAAATTACATTTTTCAAGATAGGGTACCTGGGGAACGCTACAGAGTGCTGCCTCGTGACCAGAATGAAGTTGTGCTGCAATAGGGGCGTGTTTATTTCTTGTCCGTTTTTATTACAGTAATTTTTCCACTTTATAATGATAAAAAGGAGAGGTAGAATTGTTTAAATTTGAACAAACCAATTTAGTTTTTTTTTAAGCTTTGAATCAATTTTTTTTGTTGAAAAATATACATTGGGCGGGTGAAGGGTTATTAACGTCTGTTATGAAGGACCGGGCGGGAATCAATTTCCTTATAAGTCAAATAAAACATATAAAGGAAAATTTTGATGTAATAATTATGAACAAATTTTTTCACTGATTAAGACATTTTTTTATTAATTATAAAATTGCAATTGATCTGAAAATCGTTGACTTCTTGATTTATTAAATTACAATATTTGATTAAGGACAGGCTTGTTTGTTAATAATTGATACTGGTTATGTAACATATTTTGAGGAAGGGTGATTATTCATTTAATTTGATTTGGGAGCTGATGCAGGACAATAATGCAAACAAAAAAGTTCCGATCAACTTGGGTCGTAAAACGCACCATTACGGAGATACAGGGTGTTTAGTTTTCAATTTGATAAGTTAATTTATATAATATTTCCGTTAGTTTTCAATGAATAGCTTTCAAATTTGTAGCATTGCCTATAATTCTTATGCCGAATAACATGGTTTATCTAATTTCAATGTATCGTGCAGATGGCGCTAGTTGCCGCATATTTTTGTGGTTAAAAATGACGTAACTTTTTTCGAACAAAAAGTATCAACTTTCCAAAGGCACGATTGGATTCTGCGATCAATATTGCATAAAAACCTTATTGAGCTCGCTATCTGTAACCATTTCCGAATAAAACTCAATTTCACATTTCAATTCTCAATTATTGGTATTAGTACAATTCGGAGAAGTCAGTAGAATATTATTGAAATAAATGATTATAAACAGATTTAACAGAAAAATGAATAAATTACCGATAATGATATCATTTGAATTCTCAAAGTGTCCTCCATTTTCCTGTATACACTGTTGCAGTCTTCTCATAAGTGAAAATACTACACGATTTAGTCTTTGCTCTTGTACTATTTCATTGAAAGCGTCTTCAATTCGCTGGCGCAGTTCCTCAACAGTTTCAATCAACTGAGCATATACTTTATTTTTCACTTGTCCCCAAACATTGAAATCCATAGGATTGAGATCTGGTGACCTAAGCTGCCAAATTAAAGGAGCCTCATTGCGTCGGGCTATCCATTGATTTGGAAAATTTTCGGATAGCCATATACGACGCTGTCGACTAAAATGGGGAGGGGCCCCATCATGCATGTGCCATAGGGCACGCCTTCTCGCTAAAGGAATGTCTTCCAAAAGTTCATAAAGTTGATTGGATAAAAAATCGTGTCACATTTCTCCGGTTAAATTACCTTGGAGAATGCGGTAGCCTAAAAGTTCAGTCCCAAGTGTTGCAGCCCAGACATTAATTTTGAAAGAATGTTGGTAATGGGTAGTTTTTCTGGCATGCGGATTCTCATCGGCCCAAACATGTTCATTATGCATGTTAAACACTCCGTTTCTAAAGATGATATTTGAAAGAAAGTTGGGGTCCTGTTCATGCCTTCTCAGGAGCAATCCACAAAATCTCATGCGTATGGGTCTATCACCTGGCAAAATATCCTGGACTTTGTAGTGACACACGACTAGTACTAACAGTGGGATTATCTTCAATAATATTCAAAATATTCTTCTCATTTGCAACTGATCTCACGGTCCTTCGTCTTCCCCTATCAGCAGTCTGACGATTCAAAGTTTCTCTTTCACGTAAAAGGCGTTCAGTAGACAGAAATGTTTAAAGTTAGGCAGATTTCTTCTGGGATATTTTTCACTGTACCGGCTCACAGCAGCCCGTGCACTTCCAAGATATTCGCCCGACACTAGCAGCATATCAACATACTCAGAAAATGTGTAGAGCGGCATTTTAATTTAACAACGATGCAAAACACAATTTCAAACAATTTAAACGTTAATGACTGATAGCGAAATATTAGCAAGCTACTGTCAGTGCCTACTTTTTTTACGTTCCAGTGCCATACGAATGCGAATGTATGATTGGATTACACACGAACAAGGTCCACGTAATGCAAAATTTTATTTTTATCGACAACGGTTGTAGATATCGCGTTTCCTAAGTTATTGAAACTGTTGAGGAACTGCGCCAGCGAATTGAAGCCGCTTTCAATGAAACAGTACAAGAGTAAAGACTAAATCGTGTAGTATTTTCAATTATGAAAAGACTGCAACAGTGTATACAGGAAATATATATATAATGATATATATATATATATATATATATATATATATATATATATATATAAATACTAACGGAAGTGCGTTACCTTCCAGTTTGCTAATTATAGAGACAGATCTTTAAGATGTGCGATGTTGTACCTATTATCTGTACTTGCAGATAGCTGTTTTCCGTTTAGATGATACAAATTTTTTTTATTATTATTCATTGTTTGTTTTTTTTTTGAAGTCAATTACCACAATGAAAATGATGAGTTGTTAGACATACAACCGACATTTCTGATTTAATGAATTGTTGAGGTCACTTTGCAATAAATTCTCAGTAGTTGGGATTTTAATACAAGCCTAAAAATTTCTTTTTGTTTCTTGCAATGCTAACTACATTAGGTGTCACATTTTACTTGTTATCACGAGATATATATATATATATATATATATATATATATATATATATATATATATATATATAGTAATATCTGTCGGATGATGGGCTAATGAAATATGCAACTCTTGCTTTGAGGTTAATACTAATATTGACGATTTAAAGTTGCGTACATGTAACTAAGATAATACTAATTTTTGTTTGTTTATCCCCATAATTATGGACCAATCAGAAGTTTTTGGAGTAGATAGGTGCGATAGCTACCAAGGTGTCGGTAATAGGCATAACCCGATGACGGGACCTGCAGATGGCAGCCCCAAGGACGCCGAACTAGAAGGTCTAAAGGAATTGTACGTAATCAAGGAAGATTGCAGGAAACTCTCCCAGAACAGAGCGCGGTGATGCAGAGGGCCATCGAAAAGCTCGTCCCTACACCCGAAAAACGGAGGTCCAAATGATGCACAGGGTTCAGGCCTATCTGTGGACTTAGTGCTAGAAATAGTAATTCTGTACGCTTTATTACTTTTACCCCGCGTAAATTGAACGGAGATGGCAATACACTCCCTAATTATGAACAATGTTCTCAAAACGCTGATGTTAGCTTTTCAGATACGGAATGTCGCAATATTTTATTGGTGCTATCTAATGAAACTATATCCCCTTTAAAGCTGGAGCTGCCAATTTTTCGCGGTAACCATTGGTTGCACATTGTTGTTCTCTTACGTAAATTTGAGCAGTTTGCGGGATCGTACCATTTGTCGGGTGATGATTACTTGAAAGCGACAAAAAAGTGTGTAGAAGCCGGTGCTCAAAGTTGGGCGTTGATAACGAGGCCTATTGGCGAGATTACGGTTCGTTTAGGAGAAGCTTTTTGGCGTATTTTTGGTCACCCGAGAAACAGGTCATTGAACGCAATAAACTCTATAACATACGTTATCACACAGAAAAAAGGTTGTTTTTAGCCGAATATATTCTGAAACAAATTAATCATTGTCGCCTTTTTTGATTCTCCCACCTCTGAGGAAGTTATTTTGTACAAAATTTTGCATCAATATCCCATTGCTACCCAATCTTTATGGGGAGTCTGCTCTGACCGGAGCTTGAATGGAGCTCTTTCCTTTTTAGAACGGTTATCCGGTATTGAAGCAAAGAAACCGAGAAGTGACATGTCGCGAGTTCAGACTTCCAATTTTGCTAGTGCGTTACTGGCACCGTTACCTTATTTTACCGCCATTTTGGAGCCCTAATGCGACCCCTCCTGGCTCTTCGGAAGACGACTGTGCGGGAAACTACGTTTTTTTCTCTTTTGCGAACTAGGGATGTGATGTTAGGGCCCGAATTACGCCATGAATCGTTTTGTGATCATATACAACATCTTTGGAAACTTCTTGGTTCGATCTAAGGAAGTCAATGTTATTATAAATATTAGAAAAACCGATTTTTTTCCATTCCTCCAAGGTAAAATTTTTGGGACACTGTAACTAGTAGAGGCTTTAAATCTGATCCCGAGAAATTACCTTCAATACACCGGTTCCCTAGGCCATGGAATTTTATTCACTTTTCCATGTATTGTGAGAGAACTAAGCAGGTTGTTTAGAGTCTACTGTCGAAATTCGCATGCTAGTTGGGCTGACCACGTTAAGGATGTGGAACGTATATTTAATTTCGTTCTCCATTTCTCCATTTGAGCACGGATTACCTCCCTTGTGGTATTGTAAATGATCGTTTCGCCACTTATCAGGGAAAAATGTTGCCCATCTCCGGCACCGAATCGTCGGCGGTGACTTGGAATAAAGTTCGTCAGAATTTGGATAGAAGTGCAAAAGCGCGAGTACGGGGTTTCAAACACCAAGGTGGCAGACTGTGTATCGACGACTACGTCTTACTTAAGGAAAGTAATATTTCGGACGCCTCCAGGAAACAAATGTTAAAGTTTCTCCCCCTATATTCCGGCCCCTTTCGTATAGCCAAACCCTACCCGAACGCGTACCATTTCTTGGATGAAGAGATGGATTCTACTGAGAGGAGTTATAACGTTACTAACCTAAAGTTTTATCATAGGTCCGAATCCTAGGAATACCTACGTCTGTGCCCTAGTCACCTTGCGTGGACCAAATATATGTAAAGGCCTGGTTGTATATACAGATTTCTTAATTTTTTTTTGTTCTTATTTTTTTCTACTTTTATGAGTCATATTATTTTATGCATGTACTGTTTATTCATATTTTCTAATTGTTTATTGAGCACGTTGTCTAATAGACGTTTAGGTTGCCTAGTGAAGCTGGTTACTAATTAAGTTTTGTTTTATTACTAATGACTCTAGCTCATAGCGGACCACGATCCGAAGCGAAGGATGTTGAAAACTCTCCGGATGTTTTCCAGCGGACATCGTCGAGCTTTCAAAGGGGCGTTCTGTAGGTAGCGGACCGCGAAAATTGTATTATTGTAATTAACGTTTGTCAATTGCCATTGTTACCGCGATAGAAAAAATAATTGATAGATTTTTAATATCGTAATTTGCTAATATTTGCGGAATATTTTATTTCATGGTTTATGTAGGAAATGTAGGAATGTGTGTAATTGATATTTGAGTAAAGGTTGTGCAGAGAAAAGAAACATATATTATGGTAGAGAAACAGATGTTCTGCCGAAAGGGGCATGACTAATTGTTGAACATTTCTATACGCGCGCTCTTGATGTAAAAATGGCACTTGTTAGTAATTAATTACCAACGGTACACACTGCACTGTTTGGTACTTGGAACCTCGAGACCTAAATGTAGCGTTTTTACTGACAAATGCATATTTTTAAAATTAAGATGTCGTGCAATAATTAATATGAAACTTTTCTTGTTTTTTTCATCACTTTTCAAAGTCGGGGGTTGATTTTCTGGAGTATACATGGTGAGTGGAAACCAGAGGAGAAGGCAATTGCTGTTGAAATTTTGATTGAGTCAGACGCTTTGACTTGTTTTAATTAGAAACTCCTATTGTAAACAGTTTGTCTTTAAAATATCTCGTGCGTGTACATTTTCTTTAGAATTAGCCAACACTAATTTGTCTTTTCTTTCGGGGATAGCTGTAATGTGTTTTTCAAATATTAATCCATAAATAACAGACCCTTTTGAAGTTAAAACGCGTATGTTAACGATTCTGTCTGTGATCAATTAAGGGAATATATACTTAAGTGTAAGTAGGTATTTTTATATAAATTAAGGCCGGCTGCAAATGGTTCTACAACTCTACGTAACCTATTAAAATCGAGCATTGCCTATCTTATTCGCACATTAAGCTGAAATCTGCTAAAATAAAAGACATTATAGGACTTTCTCATTCTTGTATTTGTATGAATTAGTATTGTTGTTTGTTGTTTATATTTATATGTTTGTAGAGGTGGGCTGGTGAACGGGTACATGATACCACTGATTATTAATTGTAAAAGGCAATTGCCAGTTGGTACGCACTCCCGCGTCCAAACCATTAAACACCTCGAATTTTATTTTTATTGTTTTCAATGTTGTATAGGTGAATGTATAACCTGGGAAAGGGCGCTGTATTTTTTTAACGCACCCAAACTTATACATCGCTCACGATGTTAGGATCTATTTATAACTACCGTTGTGTTTATGTGTAACTAAACTCCAGTCATATTATACAATTCGGCATTTGATATACTCATTATGAATTAATGCTGATTATTTACAGATATTAGTAATATTAATATCTAATTAAGAAAAGTTATATTCGAGTTATAAGCTAATATTTCTTAAAAAGATCGCAACATTTTGACTACTGTCAATAAATAAACAGTTTGAAGCCCATATCAACTTTATTTCGCAACCTTCTTAGTTTAAAAAATTCTGAAAATACCGACATATTTTGTTATTTTAAATTATAATGCAGAGTGAGCCAATACTAGTTACGCATGTTTGTTACTATAAAGATTATGCCCTCTAGCGGTAAAGCTACAAACTTGAAAGTTATTTCCAGCGATTTCCCTTGGCCGTTTTTACTAAGGAAATTTTTTTCGCAAAGCTGTACGATAAACAATTCCTGAGATATAGTCGAAGGATCGGCTTATTGGTTCACCCGGTACCTACATTCATATAACAAATAATTTTTGTAATTATTGATTAATTTGTATACAGGGTGAGTCAGAACAAGCTTATAAAATTTTTTTCATTATTTTAAATGGATCACCCTATATTTTATATGGTGTTTGAATAGACCTTTATTAACTCATTCATATTTGTGAACCATTCCCTATACCTACCGCTTTCCGTTTTTTAGATGTTTCCAAATTAAATAATGAAACACTCATGTTTCATTATTTTTTAATGGGATTAAGTAGCCTTTGCGATCATTAGCTTATTTTACACTGAAATATAAATCATGAATACGAATGATCTGTGCATTGTGAAGTTTCATATTTGGTCAAAAAGTCGTATGATGGAGAATAAACAATAATCTTTAGCCATAACCATGCAAAAATCTAAGTTTGACTATTACTATTGATTTCATTTGTCAGTAACAATTATAGTTGTTTGCGTTTGAAATTGTGTTAGTATTGTTGCAAAAATCAACTCTAAAATAAATTTTGATAGAGATGAATTAGTAGATATGCTTTCAACAATTTTTAGTAGTGACGAGAATTGTCTACTGGTAGCTAGAATTTACAGACAAAAATTTTCGGATCGCACATGAAAAACATGAAAGAGAACGAACCTTAGATGAACAAAATGAATTTAATGTACTATTAATTGTTACAGAAGATCCACACATTAGTACACGTGCAGTGTCTAGTCAAAGATGAATCAGCAAAACATCGGTAATTAATTATCTTGGGCTGTATAGGGCGTTGAAATTATAATGTCTTTTATCTAAAATTGGTCATAACTTTTAAAATATGCAGTATAACATATGAAAACCTTATGTTGGCGTGATGGGTAAAGTAGGTGCAATTCAATTTATAATGTGTTCCATTTAAAAAAACATAACTTTGGTTGACCACGGTGTTATAAAGCATCCTGTATATTCCTTATTAATTTTAAAATGTGAAGCTCATAGGTGGCTACCATTTTGCTATAATGTTTTGATATCCAGTTTGCAAACGGAGATATGGGACTTTTACAAACTAATGGGACCCCCTGTAGATACTTCGGGTTCCCCATACAAAAGTACAAATTCGAAACCTTATGTTCCAATGTCACAATGTAACGAAAATAAGAAAATTTTTTTGCTTAAGGACCAAAAATTTATTAACCAAAAGAAAAAAAGTATATCTTATTTTTGGTCGAAAAAATTTAAATGTACTATATAGAAATGAATGAGATGATAAGAACAAATAATGAAATAATGTATAGCGTTGGTATTATCACCCACAATAACGAAAGGGTGATTCAATTTAAATCAATTGCGCACGTCGTCGTAGTTAGCTGCAGTTTCCTTCTTTAACGCGTAAAAACATTTTTTTTTTACAGTCTTCGATATTAATCAAATTTTTAACCACACACAAAAAAATTAATACCTACACTTTACAGTGGCTCACACTGGTGTTGAAATGCCTTTTAATGTTCGAATCATGAAAATGTGAACGATTATGGTGAATATTATACTAATCCTTGTGTATATAAATAAAATATGGTCAGTTAACCTAAAAACAAAATTGTGACGATAAGTGTGCAATTGATAATATTTTTTTTTGTAGACTATTTTTTTTGTTTATTTATTATTTTTTTTACACAATTTTGTTTTGCTCTGTTTTATGAATAATAAAAAAAAGGGAAGAAGAAGAACGGATCACACAGCACAATAGTGAAGGGAATGTAAATGCATGTGGTAAGACGTGGTACTAATATTTATGTGAAGACTATTATAAGGAGGAAGAGGAATTAATTAATGATCTTATCTGCTCGTAGGTGGGTTGATGACTGAAGATGACAGCTGACGAATCTTAGGTAGATCGGTTTTTCTTCTTTGTTTTCGAAACCAGCAATTGCAGACTGAGACGATACCAACAGCTATAATGTGTGATGAATTTGATAGTGAACCTATATGATGACACGTGGTGAACTTAAAAAAATTTTGAACTCTACCAGGAGGGCTAAAATGAAGTACTAATGTAACGAATAAATTTACAGTGGCTTGATTACTTACGGACAATAGAGTCCCCTTTTCTTTCGTGTAAGTTTGTAATTTGTAAGTTAAAGAAATTCTTTGTATAAATCCGCTTTTTTTATTTTAGCGTAACTTTTGTTAACCAAATTGAAAAGTTTAATTAACGTAGAAATAAAAATCCTTTCTACAAAAAGGAAGATCGAAGCAGCTGATCTGTATATTTCAACGTTAGCCAAAGAATAGCTCTTTTAACAATGGTCAAGCCTTATCAAGCATTTCGGAAGAATGTCAAGAAAACAGATTAGAATTTATTTAATTTTTTTGATACCGGTAGTGACATCTACCATTTTTAACCAAAATGTTGAAAAAGGAACCTAGTTTAATATAATTATAAATTAGAATTGTTTGAAAATTAAACTGATGAGATTGAATGCATGGGCAGGGAAAAAAATGCATGAATGGATTAGTAAAATTACATATATATATATATATATATATATATATATATATATATATATATATATATTGAATGAAAGGACCATTGTACATTAAGAGTGAATGCAACTGTATATTGCGTGAATGAGAATTGTGAGAATGAATAAAAGAAATGAAAGTTAACCCCTAAGCTATAAATTAAGTGTTTAATTTAAATTATAAAACTGTAAAACATAAAAAAATATTGTGTTCAATGACTATTGAACTGTAACAAGACCCTCCGTACTAAATTTATACTTAAAGAAAGAATGCATAAACAATTGTGATTCCTCGTAAAAAAAATATCAATATTTTAGACGTCTGGGGGATGTTCCTTTAAATCTTTTGCGTGCCACCGACCTAACACCTTATTGTTGTTATCATGGAGATCATATACCCATGACGATACCTTTTTACCAACCGTAAATCGACCGACATACTTAACTCCCAATTTAGCGGCGAAGTTACTGGCAGCATTGGACAACTCATATGACTTACGCCAGACCTTTTGACCGATATTAAATTGTTCAGAATGACGTCTTAAATTATATCTCCCGCTACTTTTGTTGTGAGCGACTTATATCCGATTTGCGATATCTGTGTAAAGTTTATTAATATTTACTTGATTTGACGTATATTTAACCTGTTCCTTAGGTTCAAAGACTAAACTTTCAGTCTCCTTTGCATTACGATTTAAAGGAACATCTCTGGAGAAGATTGTGAAGTTTGGTGTGACTTGTGTTACTTCGTGCTTGGTCGAACGAATTGCATAACCAATTTTTGGAAGCTACAAATCCCATTCTTTTTTATTGTCAGCTACGTATGAGGACAACATAGTTTTGATTACACGGTTGACACGTTCGGTAGGATTTACTTGGGCGTGATAAAGTGCTGAGTAAGCAATTTTAAAATTATAGGTTTGGGCTAGATCTTTAAATAATTTAGACTTTAACTGGACGCCATTATAAACAATAATGCTCTTGGGAGCTCCGAAAATTAAAATAACATTTTCTTCAGTGGTTAGACGTTAGACAAAGAATAGCTCTTTTAACAATGGTCAAGCCTTATCAAGCATTTCGGAAGAATGTCAAGAAAACAGATTAGAATTTATTTAATTTTTTTGATACCGGTAGTGACATCTACCATTTTTAACCAAAATGTTGAAAAGGGAACCTAGTTTAATATAATTATAAATTAGAATTGTTTAAAAATTAAACTGATGAGATTGAATGCTAGGCAGGGAAAAATTATAAATTATAAAACTGTAAAACTTAAAAAAATATTGTGTTCAATGACTATTGAACTGTAACAAATTTATATTCAATTCTTACGGTAGACATAATCAATTTAATTTATCAATAAAGGTAGAATAACGTGCCGTAGGCAGTTTACAATTACTTATTGCGGAGTGAAATCTCTTGGTTTCATGTTGAACTCATCGCCTTCTGTAAAGTTGATTCTATCGTCTGAAACTGCTGATAATTACTGAAAACATACTTGTTACAGTTATATACACTTGTTTTCACAATGGGATTGTAGCAAGTAAGGGATGCTAGTAAACGAATACAGGAGTAGAGCTGCTACAGTTAGGGCTTCCAACTTTGGAATTGCAAAGCATATACTCCTGAAGGGGATAGAAATACGGTTTACGACTAACAATTTACTTCCCATATCGACTAAAAACTACGTTAGAAAATAATTATCCTTGGTATACCCCCTGGTTACTGCTTTGGTTACAGTAGCTAAGGTAAAACAAGATATTGTGTATTAAGGACCGGATAAAACTGGAATCATGGTGAAGATGTTGATCTAAATAATTAATAACAATAATAACGGAAAAATGGTGGTCTTCTTGGGCATAGCCTGTTTATAAAGTCAACATGACAGATTTTATAAAATGAATATTGATGTCGACGTTATTTAGTAAACAGGCGGAAGAATATTTATAGCGATGGCTAGGTGTCGAAAAGGCATGCGCAAATAAGGATCATTAAACATGTGGTTACTGAAATAAGTTTTGACAAGGATTTACGTATAATATAAGAAAATTCATTAAGTATGATTTCTGGTTTTTTTTAATTTACTGAAATTGTCGGAAATTACGGTGTAGTAATTTAGTAGAGGTTAGTGAATTCTGTTTCTTTGAAGTTAACTTCTTTATACACTTCCTTTACATGTATCTTCACAGAAATTAAACTTTTAACTAATAAGCACTCCTGAATATGCATATTATAATACTCGGCGATGTACATGTAGGTTTTCTAGAAGTTTCCGGTACTTTATGCATTTATACTTTGAAATTTATGGTATGTAGAAATGTACGAATAATGCTACTGGAACAAATGAGGTTTTCAATGAAGGCGCCACACTTTGTATTGTGTAAATTACAAAAGAGCAGCCCAAATCGGAAATTTGTGCTAGAAATTTTGTTAAATTTTACCAAAGCTTGTAATGATCTAAAATCCTTTGTCCAGGTAACCTTAATTAATTATCTCTTAATTCTTAGTAAAGAATTTGTTTATTTATTTAAATATCACGTTAAATGAGTTTTATAATCAACAGGCTATGTTACGTATCAATTCAATAATCACCTATCTGAATAAAAATGGGTGTTTTTTCAGTATTTTAGAATATAGCGTATTAACGCTTTTACATATTTTACACCATTTCCAATTACACCGACTTTTAAAGGTGTATTAAAGTATAATGTGAATAAAATTTTCGTTTATGGTTTACATTGAAGATTTTTTGGAAAAATAAATTTCTTGACATTGACGAGTATTGATTTTTAGTTTAAATCACCTCAACTCACCTTAAATATAGACTATTTTAAATTTCGTAATTAAAAATATTAAAAGAGGAATGATTCAGGTATTGACATGCATATAAGAGAGGAGTAGTTTGACAAGAGAGTTAAAATTCTAACGCTAAACGCGATGACCGCCGTGGGTGGTTTTATTTATGTAAGCACTACCAAAAACGCGTGCGCTTATCAATTATAAAAGTAACCTTACAATTTAGTAAATTTTCGTGTGTTGAGCAGATTTTTAATGAACAAGAAAACAAGCTGTACGCTAATTAAGTTTATGTGCAGTGTTTGTTCTTGCAACTCTACGATTGAATTTTTAAAACAAAATTTAACAGTGGAAGATTTTTAATGTAATGATTTTAAATAGAATCAAACTTGCAGGGTACTTGAAAGCCTTATATGTTGAGGAACCATACATGTGAAATAAATGTTAAAGAACAATGTAGTAATCAATTACCGCCATAAATAAACAGCGGAAGGTATATGAAGAAAAATTTTAAGTTAAACAATATAACAGTAATATTTAGTAATGTATGAAGGACTTGTTTTTTATACTGAATAATAAATTACACAAATATTCTCTCATGGATTACATGTTGTACCGTGTGTGAATAAAATACAGAATTTCCTGGTTTGGACATCTCTTAAAGTAAGAAACTTTTAATTTATTTATAATTCTTAGTTGATTACTATTAATTAGCAATCGATGCTGTATTTTGTGTATATACATAAGATTAGAATAATTAGACAGATAATAGATTTAAGATATTGGTTTTGTTTATAAAATGTAATGTCCTGCTTGATCTACCACTAATTCTTCTGGTCATAGTGCAGAAACAATCACTATTTCATGTGATATCACACATCTTATTTCTAAACTCACAAGAATCCCATTTGTTCATAAAACTTCAGTTCTATCCCCACAACGTCTATCTGACCATTGCCTAATAGAAATCATTTTTACTGTCTCTAATTCCTCTATTGTTCGCAACACTGATAGAGCTTTGTGGTGATCAGCTAAATGGATTAATTTACGAGATTTCTGAACTACATAAATTTTGGTCCATCAGTAAAGACTTAGGTACATCTTCATTTCCCTCCATGACATGCTTTGGCGGATGTGCAGTTGCGGATTCTGTAGACAAAATCAATCTTCTTGTAGATATATTTGCTATGAAAACAAATCGTCAGTAGACTTGATATCAATAAGAAGACTGGCCCAGAGGGCATCCCAGCCCAAAAAACCTTCCCCCGAACTACTACTAGTTCTATCTAAGCTCTATCCGATCTCTGCCTTCTGGGTAAACTTCTTCATCATGGAAGTTAGCCAACGTTCAATCTACCTAAAAAAGGCGATAATACCGATCTCTATGGCTATTGACCAACTGCCATCACTTCCATTTGGTCTAAAATCGTGGAAGAAGCTATCAGTCAGCAGCTACTCTCTTTTTTTTAAAGTAACAAACTTTTTAGTGACCCAAGTTTAGAATAGTACATTAGAAGAATCCGGTCAAACAGTTGCAATAGCTTTACACATCTCGATCATTTCCTGCTGTGGGATGAGTTGATCATCTTTTGTCAGTTACTAAATCAGCTGCTCGTAAAGTAGGCTTTATTTTACTAATTTACCCAGAACAGGTGTGTGTTGTTAATTATATATGATCCAATTGCCTGGATGAAATTCACGCACACTTAACGACATTGCACGAAAAATACATAATGTAGGTTGATTTTTGACATATGCTTAAACATTGTACTCCAGTTCTCATCGAAATAAATTAAATTTTTGGGACGTTTCCTGAACTTATTCGTAACCACTAGCATTAAGGGAAAACGACTAATTTCTTTTACCCGCTACAATGAAAATAATAAAATTTATCACCCGACGTATTATAATGGCTTCGTTAATTAACGAATTTATCACCAACATTCTCAAAATATTAGCATTAGATAAACCGCAAACAACTCCTTTTTCCAACAATGAATAATCATAATAAAAATACTTCCACAATATTTCAATGAAATTCACAATTTAACTTCCAAATGTAATCCACTAACCGTTGTCTTGGGTAAATCTGTTCCTGCAACCAAAATTAATGCGAACGTAAGGGTATCTGGAAATAAGACGTGACACTCGATGCTCATTATCTTGGTCCAACACTTAATCATCTACTGTTTTTCAGATTAACTGGCGGTTCACAACGTGAATATTATAATAAATAAATGCTTTGTGTTATAGAATCAAAATAATTCTTATTGCTACAAAGCGCAAATGCAGTAACGGTTGGTATGAATTTACTGGTAAAGCAATTTCACAACTACTGTTAACGAAATTTAACTTTCTTACTGGAGAGACTGCTTCTTAACCAATTTGTCAATACAAATTTTGTCACACACTAACTTAATTTTCACAGCATTGTCACATGTTTCTTGTAGTGGAAGGACAATATGATGAGCGTCTCTTAAGCGCTTTTCGCTATATAGTTTCTCATTTACATTAATTAAGAATAATTAGTTTATTTAGAATCTGTAGGAAAATATTCTTATAAATAAATATAAAACTTTTACAGGAAATTAAATATGTAAGTGATATCTAATCTTACAGTAGCGTTTGATAGAAAACTATCTTTGTTATCGGTTGCAGTTCCACTAACAAATTAAAGCAAGATTATTCTACTAGTAAATACTTGCAAAACTAAATTTATTTTTAGTTTGTGTCGTGTATTATTTAGCACTAATTGACGGTATTGATAGAAATCAAAAGGGTTAGATACTTTACGAAAGCGTTTTATTATATTGACAAATATATAGAACTATTTGCTAGTATCTTGAATGCTCACAGCGGAATGTCAAAGCGCTACATAATGTTCAAAATAAAGGCGAGTACGAGTAGCATGTGCGGTGTATAACCCAAAAACAAAGTTGTTTTTAAATCAAAATGCGCTATTTTTGGTGGTTATAGTTGATATTAACAGGTAACCTTTTAGGTAGAAAGCCATTTTAACACACCTGTAGAAAATGAAACTGGCGGTTCTTATACAAATAGATTTCCAAGACACAATTTTGTTTAGTGCATGTGTTCTTGAGTATTCGTATGCGTGTGCGTTTGCGTAAACGTTAACGTTTGCGTTTGCGTTTGCTTTTGCGTTTGCGTTTGCGTTTGAGTTTGCGTTTGCGTTTATTTTACATTTGCGGTTGCGTTTGCGTTTATCTTTACGTTTGCGTTTGGGTTTGCATTTACGTTTTCGTTTGCATTTGCGTTTGCGTTTGCGTTTGCGTTTGCGTTTGCGTTTGCGTTTGCGTTTGCGTTTGCGTTTGCGTTTGCGTTTGCGTTTGCGTTTGCGTTTGCGTTTGCGTTTGCGTTTGCGTTTGCGCTTCCGTTTGCGTTTGCGTTTGCGTTTGCGTTTGCGTTTTCGTTTGCGTTTGCGTTTGGGTTTGCGTTTGCGTTTGCGTTTGCTTATGCGTTTGCGTTTGCGTTTGCGTTTGCGTTTGCGTTTGCGTTTGCATTTGCGTTTGCGTTTGCGTTTGCTTTTGCGTTTGCGTTTGCGTTTGTGTTTGCGTTTGAGTTTGCATTTGCTTGTGCGTCTGCGTTTTTGCGTTTGCATTTGCGTTTGCGTTTGCGTTTGCGTTTGCGTTTGCGTTTGCGTTTGCGTTTGCGTCTGAGTTTGCGTTTGCGTTTGCGTTTGCGTTTGCGTTTGCGTTTGCGTTTGCGCCTGCGCTTGCGTTTGCGTTCGCGTTCGCTTCCGCGTTCACAAGAAGAAGACCTGAGAAAAAACAAAGAAAATATTATTTTTAGTTTTTGTCGTATATTATTTAGCACTAATTGACGGTATTGGTACAAAGCAAAAGGGGTAGATACTTTACGAAAGCGTTTGATTATATTGACAAATATATGGAACTATTTGCTAGTATTTTGAATGCTCATAGTGGAATGTCAAAGCGCTACATAACGTTCGAAATATAGGCGAGTGCGAGTAGCATGTGCGGTGTGTAACCCAAAAACCAAGTTGTTTTTAAATCAAAATGCGCTAGTTTTGGTGGTTATAGTTGATATTAACAGGTAACCTTTTAGGTAGACAGCCACTTTAACACACCTGTAGAAAATGAAACTGGCGGTGCTTATACAAATAGGTTTCCAAGACACAATTTTGTTTAGTGCATTCGTTCGTGAGTATGCGTATGCGTGTGCGTGTGCATGTGCATGTGCGTTTGCGTTAACGTTAATGTTTGGGTTTGCATTTGCATTTGCGTTTGCGTTTAGGTTGTGTTTGCGTTTGCGTTTGCATTTGCGTTTGCGTTTGCGTTTGCGTTTGAGTTTGCGTTTGCGTTTGCGTTTGCGTTTGCTTGTGAGTTTGCGTTTGCGTTTGCGTTTTCGTTTGCGTTTGCGTTTGCGTTTGCGTTTGCGTTCGCGTTTGCGTTTGCATTTGCGTCTGCGTCTGCGTTTGCGTCTGCGTTTGCGTTTGCGTCTGCGTTTGCGCCTGCGTTTGCGCCTGCGCTTGCGTTTGCGTTCGCGTTCGCTTCCGCGTTCGCAAGAAGAAGACCTGAGAAAAAACAAAGAAAATATCGCACTTACAGAAAATAGCTACCCCGACCTAACACCTAGCCTAAATAGGAAAAGGGTGACCGGAAAATAAGAGCTTCACTACAAAGCGGTAATACCGCATTTATGAGGTACCACGTACACAATACAAAGGCAGCAGATACACAATACACACTGCCTCAAATCTATTAGAACGCTCTGAGGAATACTCACCAAAACTAAACCACACAATGAAGATCAGAATTACAAAAATAGTGCCTACTATGTGAATTCGGCAGATCACATATAGGAGATGGGAGTAAACCACCCAAAGTTAGAAGACAAAAATGACATCTGCAAAGGAGAAACTGCATGATGATACACCTGACATGGACAATAAATTTTTGATATATATATATATATATATATATATATATATATATATATATATATATGGGATTACTTAGTGGGTCAGTGCTAAAGTACCCGAGATGAATGAGTTCGACCCAAGCACGAAAACGGTCTGATGCCTGATGACGAAAACAGGGTCTGCTTTTGAAACGTCCTGCCCTAAAAGCAAAAATTGCAATTAGCTCGATTAACATCCTTAATTATATCCATGTTACTAAAATTCTGTTTGCGGCGCCTACGAGCAAAAATTGCATTACAGACTCATATTCACAACCTCGTCTACAAACGTATAGTAGAGCGCAACGCTGGCGAAACGCAAACCATAAACGAAAAACTACACTTAAAACAGCACATGACGTTTTACTAACCGTCTATGACTAAAAGAACCGAAAAGATGCGAGTTCATTCTAATGATATCGTTGCATTGGACCGTTTAACTTGATATCAATTAATTGGTTAAATTTAAAAATGTATGTTAGACACAGCTGAAAGGATCTGGAACACATCTGGAACACTGTGGAAGTACATATAATAAACAGTAGCTGAGCTATCTTCAGTAGCGGCCGCCTTTGATAATCAAAAGAACATTTCTAATATACAGGGTTATTATAAACGATTGAAGCTATTTCACAAAGTCATTGTAGCTACATTAATTGACATTGTAACAAAAGCAGTGAGCATTTACATCAGTCTGTCGTGACAGTCCAACGACGCTTCAGGACATAGTTTAACAAAGATCCAGCTCCATTTAGCGATGGAATCTGCAGCTTAAAGTTTCAAGGATGCCTTTACAAGGCGAAATCAACGGGGCGGCCTGCAATGGCTAATGAAACGGTTGGCCGCGTGCGAGCCGCCCACAGCAGTCGACGAACAGAGCAAGCAAAAAACTTTACATGCCACAACCGATCGTTTGGAAAATTTGACGGAAACGATTAGGTACACAATGTGCGAAATTTGGGGCAGAGAATCCCCTCGCCATCGTGCAGTACATTTTGTGCAGTTTCAGGGTTTAAAGTTTACGGACCCTTTTGATTCTGCGAAATACACGACACGCGTATCTGGGCATGCTAGAAAATGACTCATTCCACAACTGGAAATTGACAGTGTGGACTTCATCTTCCAACAGGATAGTGCCCCACTTTCATCATGATATTCGTGAATTCTTAAACAGGAAATTGAGAAACCGATAGATCGGTCGTGGAGGGTTGGTGACCAGCAATTCACGCTCTCCCTACCTAACCTCATGCGATTTTTAGTGTGGGGTTATGTGAATGATTCAGTAGTTACACCTTCTCTACCAACAAACTTACCAAAACTGCGAGCTCGCATCAACAGTGCTTTTGAACAGATTTATAGGGACATACTGCAGCGAATGTGGGAGGAACATGACTATCGAGTTGATATATGCAAAATCAATAAGGGACACACATGGAGCACTTGTAATATACCAAAAAAGCTTTAGTTTTTCTTTGGGTGTGTAAAGCCCCAATATGTCAAATAATATAGCTACAACAAACCTGTGAAATCGCTTCAATTATTTATAATAACCCTGTAGAAGTCCTCAGCGAGTAATGTTTCGCTGCAAATCTAGAGAAAGTGGAAGTTAAGAAAGCTTGAAGTGTTCTGAATAGCTCAAAAGTCTTTGATCATTATTATTCAGTAGAATTTGTTTGTTTTCATAGCAATCAAATTCATGCTTAGTAATAACATATTTCATTAAAGATATCTTATCTACTACATGATTTTTATCAAACATATGTATGGCTACGACAGATTTGCCTTAACGCTTGAAATTGATATGACCTAAGTGTTCTTTAAAGCGAATTTTAATAGATCGTTCAGTTTATGCTAATATACTTGTTCACAATTTATACAATTAACTTTATAAACTTCCAACTTATCCTGCCTATGCGCTTGATCCTTCGGACTTGCCTAAAAGAGTGTGCAAACTGTTATCTGAAGCAGTGACCGTCTTCAGAAAGGATTTTAGATATACCTTCTGTATAAGCAGTTTACATTGGTAATTTTACATGCTTTGTTTGTGATTGTTCTCTAGCATTACCTAATGTAGTTACATTCTTAACCCTCATTGGGTTAAGTTTGTTTCCCTAACTATATTCATAACGTGCGTATTACGTTATTATAGTTTTGAACTGAAAGAAAAAAGTTAATGAATCTGTGAACCAAAAAATTAAAAAACAATATCAATTTTTCAAACAAGAACATTGTACGAGAATGAGTAAGACCTCCAATAACTCTAATCACTGTAAGCAGCATAAAGTCGCGGCTTTTAATTTTTTCATAGATTGCTTAATTTTCCTCTTTCAGTTCAAAATTATAATAAAAAATTACGCACTATTAAAAAAATTTCTGCATACAATGGGTTGTCAGATGAAATGGTTATGAATATAGTTAGGGAACAAACACATAGGACGAGTGCTAAGAATGTAACTACATTAGGTAACGTAACAAAACAAATAGAATCAAAGTGTGCAAAACTACCAAACTATTGTGCTTATATAAAAGGTCTATCTAAAATTCTTTCCAAAGTTTATTTGAAAACAGTCAGTACTTCAGATAATAGTTTGAAACACTTTTGGACAATGCTAAGGATTAAGTGGATAAGCAGGATAGGTCGGAATTCATAAAATTAATTGTAAAAACTGTGAACAAATATATATAGGGCAAACTAAATGACCTATGAAAATTTTCCTTAAAAAACATTTAGCTCATATCAAATACAAACGTTTAGGATAAGTCTTCCGTAGCCCTACATATGTTTGATAAAAATTATCTAGTAAATAAGTCACTTTTAATGAAACATATTAAATAAGTACGAACTTCATTTCTTTAAAGGTTTAGAAATCTTTAAAAACAGACAAATTCTAATGAATAATCAATATCAAAGACCTTTAGACCACTCAAAACTCCTTATATCTTTCACTTTCACCAGATAAGTAACGTAACGTTACTCGATGTTGGTATACATATTAAGTAATCCAATATATAGGATTACTTAGTGGGTCAGTGCTAAAGTGCCAGAGTTGTAAGTGTGCCAAGTTCAAACCCGGTAGTAGTCGAGTGCTTGAGGAAACAGATCAATGAATTCGACCCAAGCGCGAAAACGGTCTGATGCCGGATGACGAAAGCAGAGTCCGCTTTTGAAACGTCATGCTCTAAAAGCAAAAATTGCAATTAACTCGATTAAAAGTAACTTATTTACTAGATCACATTTATCAAACATATGTAGGGCAACGGAAGACTTATCCTAACGTTTGTGTTTGATATGAGCTAAATGTTTTTTAAAGGAAATTTTCATAGGTCATTTAGTTTGCCCTATATATGTTTGTTCACAATTTTTACAATTAATTTTATGAATTCCGACCTGTCCGTGTGGACTTCATCTTCCAACAGGATAGTGCCCCACTTTCATCATGATATTCGTGAATTATTAAACAGGAAATTGAGAAACCGATAGATCGGTCGTGGAGGGGTTGGTGGCCAGCAATTCACGCTCTCCCTACCTAACCTCATGCGATTTTTAGTGTGGGGTTATGTGAATGATTCAGTAGTTACACCTTCTCTACCAACAAACTTACCAAAACTGCGAGCTCGCATCAACAGTGCTTTTGAACAGATTTATAAGGACATGCTACAGCGAATGTGGGAGGAACATGACTATCGAGTTAATATATGCAAAATAAATAGAGCACTTATAAATGGAGCACTTGTAATATACCAAAAAAGCTTTAGTTTTACTTTGGGTGTGTAAAGTCCTAATATGTCAAATATGTATGGCTATGACAGATTTTCCTTAACGCTTGAAATTGATATGACCTAAGCGTTCTTTAAAGCGAATTTTAATAGGTCGTTCAGTTTATGGTACATATTCTTGTTCACAATTTTTACAATTAACTTTATAAACTCCCAACTTATCCTGCCTATGCGCTTGATCCTTCGGATTGCCTAAAAGAGTTTGCAAACTATTATCTGAAGCAGTGGCCGTCTTCAGAAAGGATTTTAGATACACCTTCTGTATAAGCAGGATACTTTGGTAATTTTACATGCTTTGTTTCTGTTTGTTCTCTAGCATTACCTAATGTAGTTACATTCTTAACCCTCATCCTATATGTTTGTTTACCTAACTATATTCATAACGTGCGTATTACGTTACTATAGTTTTGAACTGAAAGAAAAAAGTTAATGAATCTGTGAACCAAAAAATTAAAAAACAATATCAATTTTTCAAACAAGAACATTGTACGCGAATGAGTAAGACCTCCAATAACTCTACCATCGCTAAATGGAGCTGGATCTTTGTTAAACTATGTCCTGAAGCGTCGTTGGACTGTCACGACAGACTGATGTAAATGCTCACTGCTGTCCTCTCGTGGTAGAAATATTGAGTTTTGTTACAATGTCAATTAATGTAGCTACAATGACTTTGTGAAATCGCTTCAATCGTTTATAATAACCCTGTATATTAGAAATATTCTTTTGATTATCCTAGTCGACCGCTGCTGAAGATATTGTATGTACTTCCACATATCCAGTGTTCCAGATGTGTTCCAGATGTTTCAGCTGTGTCTAAGATACATTTTAAATTTAACCAATTAATTGATATTAAATTAAACGGTCCAAATGCAACGATATCATTAGAATGAACGCGCATCTTATCGGTTCTTTTAGTCATTGACGGTTAGTAATAATGTAAATAGATATTTCACTTGATTATTGGGTTCAATACCTAAACCTTTTCTGGCAATGTTATCAATCTCCGTCGATACATAATAATTGAATATTACCATTTGCATTATACAAATATTTACTATTATTTTATTGCAATTCAAATGAAAACAGATTGTTTGAAAATCCAATAAAATAAATCATTTCCCTCTATTACTATTACACAAACAGCTAACTAAATTTTGTTATCTCATTATTCAAGTACATATTAATTAATAAAATAAATGGGATGAGTTTTTATACGTTAATTATACGTAGATAGCATAAACTTTTATTAAACCAGTACATGTTTCATTTTCACACAAACAGCATCAATTGCATTAGGTAATTGCGTAAATAACAAAATGGAGCACCACCTTATTTTGTTAGACTAATCAAAATTTTTTGTTACAGATTAATCACCTGAACTTGTGGTAAGTGTATAAATGTCGTAAATGTCGTAAATTTAAAGATGATTAGAAAATTTTCAGCTGAACAATTTTATAGCTTTAGTAGGAATAATTTATAGATCGAGCTTTCGTTTTCGCTCTAACGATTCGACAGATGTATCTAAAATCTATTCAAGCATAGAGCAAGATTTATTATTGTTGAAAACTTCATTGGCTCTATCTTTGTAAAAAAATTTAGATTTTTTACAATTTTCAACAATTAAAGATGTGGGTCAATCAGGAATTTCTAATATTAGCAGGGTTATTTTTCTCAAATACAAAAGTCGAACAAACAGAAACGCATTTTACCTTGTTAAAAAAATTTTTCTTTGTATTTTGTTATTAGAGTTATTTCACTGGACTTGTTTTCTATTTGGAGTAATAGGTTGATGCGTGTAGAAAGTTTGTTATTTACAGCACGTTTATCTTGCTGGCCAAATACTGGATACCTTCCGGTGTCCTGTTCTTTAGTTTTTGTAAGAACTTAAAATTACAAACAAAAGTCCAAAAACGGTAGTGGTCCTTGGTTACTTTTATGCAGGGTGTTTTATAAATACGGGACCATTGTAAGAAAAAATTCTTATACGGAGTGATTTCCAATTAGATGCCAACCTTCAAGGTGGTAAGTATGGCTCATTTGTGGTCGATTCAACTATATTTACCTATACCTAAAAATCAACGGTTTTAGAGATATTTGAGATTTTGGAATTTTGTAGTAATTCCCTATTTTCGTTAAGTTTCAGCCGATTCGGTAGGAAATCCTTTTAAACAGTCATTTTAGTCCAATTTTCAATAGTAGAATATGTATTTTGTTACACGTCCAAACCGTACTAGGCGTCGTACAGGCCTAAGTAAGCGGGTTACCAAGCCATCTACAGTGGAAATGGGCGGAGTCAATATAACTAATAAAATGATTGAAAAGTAGTTTCCAACACAGACACACAAACACACAGACACACCGACACACAGACACACGGACACACAGACACCCAGACACACAGACACACAGACACACAGACACACAGACACACAGACACAGACACACAGACACACAGACACACAGACACACAGACACACAGACACACAGACACACAGACACACAGACACACAGACACACAGACACACAGACACACAGACACACAGAAACACAGACACACAGACACAGACACACAGACACACAGACACACAGACACACAGACACCAGACACAGAACACACAGACACACAGACACACAGAACACACAGACACACAAACACAGACACACAGACACACAGACACACAGACACACAGACACACAGACACACAGACACACAGACACACAGACACACAGACACACAGACACACAGACACAGACACACAGACACACAGACACACAGACACACAGACACACAGACACACAGACACACAGACACACAGACACACAGACACACAGACACACAGACACACAGACCACAGACACAGACACACAGACACAGAGACACACAGACACACAGACACACAGACACACAGACACACAGACACACAGACACAGACAACCAGACACACAGACACACAGACACACAGACAACAGACACACAGACACACAGACACACAGACACACAGACACACAGACACACAGACACACAGACACACAGACACACAGACACACAGACACACAGACACACAGACACACAGACACACAGACACACAGACACACAGACACACAGACACACAGACACACAGACACACAGACACACAGACACACAGACACACAGACACACAGACACACAGACACACAGACACACAGACACACAGACACACAGACACACAGGCACACAGACACACAGACACACAGACACACAGACACACAGACACACAGACGCACAGACACACACACACAGGGACACAGACACACAGACACACAGACACACAGACACACAGACACATAGACACACAGACACACAGACACACAGACACACAGACACACAGACACACACACAGGCACAGGCACACAGGTACAGAGGCACACAGGCACACGGGGACACAGGCACACAGGCACACAGACACACAGACACACAGGCACACGAGTACAGGCACACAGACACACAGGCACACAGGTACACAGACACACAAGTACACAAACACACAAGCACACAGGCACACAGGCACATAAGCGCACAGATACCCAGATAAACACGCACGCACATTCAACCCCTCACCCACCACACACACCCACGATGTCGATGTAAATTTTGCAAAATTTCCTATGAGGACGAAAAAATGTAGTTTAGTGACGCAACATAACATATAATATTTAGCGACTAATTACAAAATAAGACAAGGTAGTTTATGCAGAAGTTTACGGCTGTGAAATTATCTGTGTCCATAAAATTGTTTTTTATTAGCTTGTGTTTTATGTGGGCGCAAAATTTTACTTTAGCGGCGCTAAGTCCCATAATTAGCGCCTAATTACAAAATAATAAAAACTGATTAATTCAGAAGTTTATGGGTGTGAAGTTATCTGTGCCGATGTAATTTTTACAATAACTTATTTTCTATACAAGAGCAAAATTTTATTTTGGAGATGCAATATACCGCATTATTAGGGCTTAATTACAAAATATAAAGGAATTGGTATTTGCAGAATCTTACAGTTGTAAAGTTAGCCACATTGATGTAATTTAACTTTAACGGTGCAAAACGGAGGTGTTTGTAATAATTTACTTCCTATGCAGGCGCAAAATTTTATTTTCTCAGCGTAAAATGACTGATAACTGAACAAGAAGTTCATGGTTGCGAAGTTAGCCGAGTCAATATAATTTACAACTTCAAACGCGCATTTTAACGGCACAAGATGGCGCATAATTGGCGCCTAGTTGCTGCATAAAAAAAAATTTATCCAAAAGTTTGCAGGTCCGCGATGTTAGCCGTACTTATTTAATTTTTGCTACAAGTTACTTCCTAATAAAATAGAATTAGCGCCTAATTATCCAGATGTTTAAATCGCATTATTTACAAATGACCCGGCTATCTGTACACACCTGTAATAGTTTTTTATCGTATTTTGTATCTGTTAAACTGTAGTTTTCGAAACCCTTTTAATTTTGTGCTTAATAATGAGATAAACAATAATAACCCAATAGATTCTATCTAAATCGTTTACTTTAGGTTTTTTCACACGATAATTACGGCGTAATTAAGCGCAATTATTGATTTAAGTAATGGTTTTCATAAAAAACAATTGTCTTCACACATTCGAGATGAAATTTACGTTTTTTATAATCAAGCGATGATTATATTACAATTAAGCGCAACTATACGCATAGACAATGTAAAAATAAATTTTGTTTGAATAGTTATTGCATACTCGTTAAACTCAATTTTCTATTGCACAGCAAGGTTTTGCGCTTAATAATGAGCAACAAAAATTAAGCAACGTGTACTCGTCTTCTAACTATAACTACACAATAAACAATAATAATTAAATAAAATTATATCATTCACCGTAACTTCTTGTTAAGCAATAATTACAGTGTAATTAAGCGCAATGATGACTGAGTAATCTAGCTGTTTGTAAAAGACAGTTAATTTTACATATATGAGATAAAATTTATGCCTATTTTGATAATAGTATTGGATTAAGTAATAAAGATTTTTGTAAGACCAATTGATTTCACATACGCAAGATGAAATTTATGCCTATTTATAATCAAGAAATGATTCTAAGGAATTATTAATTAATCGCAACTATGCGCATAGACAATTGTAAAGATAAATTTCGTTTGAATAGTTATTAAATATCCTCAAAACTAAATTTTTTATTGTAAATCAGGTCTTGTGCTTCACATTAATTAAGCATCAATAAAATTTTGCTTAAATTGTAATTATAGTACGATTTGCTTTAGTAATGAAGTCCTTTGTCAGAACAATTGATTGCGTAAATTCGAGTTGAAATTAGTGCTTATTTTATAATCAAGCAGTGATTTTTAGTAATTTTTAAGTTATAATTAAGTGCAACTATACACATAGACAACTGTAAATATAAAATATGTTTAATAGTAATTACTTGCCCTTTAACCCTTTATAGGGCAGTACTATTTGTATTACAATATTAATTTTTTTTTTACCGGATTTATATTTAACACCTTAAATGTAAAAAACACTACCGATTAGGTACCAATAGGTTGTCGATTTTTCGACCAGTGACCGTCTAGGGATTCTATGGACATTGAATGTTCCATGGTTGAATTTTCAACCACTTACATTTTGTATAGAAATAAGACAACAAAAAGAAACTAAACGGATTTATTTCTTTGGTGCGTGAACAGGAAGTAAATTTTCACAAACCTCTCTTATTGCACTTTTTCACAAACAATATGGCACATGAAACATAAAAAAAACAGTATTCACAATTGAGAAATGCTTAATAAGTAGTCAAATAAAAATATTATGCTTCATGGAAAGGCACGAAACACTCTAAGCACAAAGCTACTTCACATTTGCGACATGCCATTTGAGACCGTCTTTTTCGCCGTGCTACAAAAGGCACATCTTCTGCTTGAAGATTTGACTGGTAGGTGCTCACCAACGTTGACTCCTCGACACGCTTGATCCATACTGACCGTTCTCCCATCAGATTTTTAAAATTTTTTTGATGTCTGAGATATTGGGCCTTTCGCTCTTTCTACTATGAAAATTGTCAATTAGTTCATTAGCTAAGAAGCTTCTGAAAGATAAGTGTTACATTGGCTTACTCGTAGATTTTTTAATTCTTTATATAAAATGTATGAATATACTATGGCGGAATCTATGCAAAAATATAAGAGTTTAGCCCACCAACGTCTAGATTTCCATCCAATAAAATAACATGCCAGCTGCTGGTCAAACCTGTCTACCCTGCCCATGTAACGGTTATAGTGTCTAACCACTGCACGACAGGTTACTTTTTCTTTTTCTCCGGCTTTATTTCTCCGCGTTACTTTAGTGGCGTCTGCCGGAGTATGCACGTTGCTCAACAAGAATACAGATTTTTTACCTCTGCCTTTCCATTTTACAACGGACAAATCACCACGTTGTGCGAAGTCTGAATCCATGTTTTCAATTCTTTATCACATTCATGATTTCTTTGGGGCATCATTTTCGGTTTATTCGGAATATTCCGCTGGCAAAACTATTCTTTGAAAGTAAAATATCCATTAATTTTATTGTGCTAAAAAAGTTGTCAAAGTAAAAACAGTACCCCTTATTCCAAAATGATTTTGACAATTCCAGGACAACCTTTTCGCCAAGAGTATTCTCTGATTGATTGCCGTGTGGTGATTTGCTCTCATACACTTGAAATTACAACATATAACCAGTGTTAGAGCAAGCTAAGACCCAAATCTTAAATCCTCGCTTGGTGGGCTTCATGGGCATATACTGCTTCAAAGCAGATCTACCTTTGAAACGCACCATGCTTTCGTCGATTGATAAGCATCTGTCTGGTGTATAAATTTTTTTATAATGTATATTCAATTTTTCAATTACCGGTCGCACTTTATATAACTTGTCAAACTTGTCTTCGCCTTTTTTTGGCAATTATCGTTATCGTTAACATGCAGGTAACTCAAAATCAGCATTCTGTTTCCCATAAAATTGTTATCACAAGACCAATAATCTCTCATACTAGGTAGACTGTGGAACCCCATAATAATCAACAAACCAAAGAACGCCTTCAGCTCATCCAAGGTCAGATTTATGTTTTTCCCACATTGATTTACGTATATATTTGTTTGCTCGATTATGTTTTCCAACATCTCTGCTTCAAAAAGTTTCAAAAAAATTTTAGCAGGAATACTGTCACGCATTTCAGATGTTGCTCCAATTTTTTCTGAGAAATTGCTTGCAATATATTTTAAAGAATGTTACACGTCCAAACCGCACTAGGCGTCGTGCATGCTCACTAATGTAAGCGGGTTGCCAAGCCAGCTAACAGGGAGATGGGCGTGGTCGAAATAATAAGTAAAATGTATGATTAATATGCTCAAACACCTTACACCTACATTCAAACAGCTCAGTCCGGTAAAATATGTCTCTAGGCGCCACCACAATCGAAACTTTGCTAAAATAATTGTCTTAAGCTGGATGTTAATTAACCCTACCTGATTGTGGAAAGTAGGATTGTGCTTACTCGGTAAACTCATATACGAAGGTTCTAAAACAATTCAACTCAAACTCAAATAAATTTAGTACTACCCAGGTTATTAAAAACTTTTTGAATACACCTCGTATACCAACACTTCCAAAACAAAAATTATAATACGGTAACTGAATATTTTCTGCGTATCCCTCGTATATGTATAACGTTAAATTTCTACTTATTACTGAATAAAATATTTCTTCACCCAATATTCGGTAATTAATTTTGAAAATTCCTAAATAAAAGAAGATCAATGTCTTGGTTAATAAATGTTACTTCAAAATAATCTCTTGAATCGTAATAGACATCCGTAACTGTATAATTTCTCAAAACTCTTGTTATACTTAATGACATTTTTAAGACAACAGCTGATCCGTTAATAGTGCATTGCGCTAATGACACAAACATGAAAATTTTGCAATCAACCTGGCTAATATGAACTTTCAGGTTGTTCCTTAAATCTGAAAAATTAAAATATGCAAAGCTTACTTTTAAAATTGTCCAAACAAGATCACCAATTAAGTAAATGTTACAACTGTGTTTCATACCTGATTAAATAAACAACAAAATAACAATCAACGGTAAATACATATATTGTCCTGTACAAAATAAAACAAAAACACAACTATCTACATAAATTACATCAGCGTGGTTGAAGTTAAACCACCAACTACCACTTTGCAATCTTACTACTAAAACAAACCATATAATAAGACTCAAGAACGATTATCTCTTCCTTTCAAAACTATTTAATAATTTAAACAACTATACGCAAATAAACTAACAAAAAGATAATCGGGCTTAAATGAGTTCTTAAAAATTCCTTAAATCTAATTTCTTACTTAACAATTGTCCATAAATCATTGGGTTTTCTTTCTTCTTTCTTCCGTAAACCAATTATGTGTAGTCCATTGGTAATCCCTTAAATTGCATGAACGCACATTACAAAGGCTCAACAAAACTTGTTCCTCTGTGCACCGCGATTAGTTCACTACGAGGTTATTACTCCACAAACATGTAATAACGGTAAACCTTTGGTTGCCTCTTTAAAATTTCTAGCAACCTTTACACCAATCTAGTCCCTTATACAAATAAATGTTCAATGTCATATAACGTTACTTAAACATTGGCTTAATATACAACGAACGCTTCGTTCACTTAACAGGTGGTCTCATAAATACTTTTAGCTGAATCTCGTTACAAGAACACGCGCTGCACTTAACACTTTAACATAACAGCTGTTAACTTTTTTATAAATCTGCTTACGCACTTTTTATTTTCTTGAAAATAAACAACTAATTTTTATCTTCAATCTCAATTTAATTATCGTTTTATTTATGAATGTCTTTTACGATTCATCCCCTTGCCTCAATAAAATTCACAAATATACTCCAACATCATCCCATTCTATCACACACTACCTCGCGTGCGCGTCTCACCGAGCTCTCATCACAAGCCAAAAGCTAACTTCCTAACTAACTAACTTCAACTAACTAACTCGTCAATCTCTGACTTTCCTATTTATAACTTCAGTCATCCATCTTTAAACATGTCTTCCTTCCGCGTTATATTCTCCAATAGTATTCACTCAAAATGTCATAGTTCTGATAGCTGCTTCCCTCTATACAAGCACGCGTGTAATTACAATACATCGCCATATTTGTTCTTACTTACAAATTTTACAATTACTTCATGAAGAAATCATTTTTCGTCACCACATTCATTCAGTAGTCACTCTGGACCATTACGCAACTTTTAACACTTATCTCCAACTTGCGCTCGATCTCCTTCCGCAACATTTGCAAAAATAAGCACCGTCTAAGGTCTCAAATTCCATATACATACACATATTCTCAAAACAATTGCACAACATTACAAAAACTTTCTGAAATTAACACTTAAACATACCCAATATTTCTCTACATATTTTCTAAAACATTTTACACTTATTCTTCACATTTTCTGACTAAGATTACTCATCTATCTTCAAACATTCCTTTTCTATCAGCAGCAAAACAGTAGCGATACAGTGGTAAGCATTATCGTCCCATCGACAAATTTCTCTTCACATTTACATTCATCAGAATCTAATTATTCCAACACTAAAGCATCTACAATATTCAAATACACGTATCTACATACAGAATTATATTTCTCCTAAATTTCGAGTGGCGTATCATACACCCACATACATAATGCGTATACACAAAAAAAATTTTTTTTTTCGTTCAAACTCAATACACTCGCACTCAAAACACGTCTAACACGTCATTATAACATCCTACATACAGGGTGCGTCATAGCAACCTGACCAGAACAAGAAGATTTTTTTGCAAATTGATAAGTTGCTGGCTGTGGTTGAATGTCTATAAATTTTCGCTCTTTTGTATCTGAGTCGAAATCAAAGTCCATGGGATTTCTTTCTGTTACTTCATCAAGAATTGCATAATCAGTATCTCTAATTGAATCATCGGAATGGAAATCATCATTGTTTTCTTTATCATCCGCATAATTTATAGCTGCTCTTCTTGGTTTTGTAATGAAGAGTTCAGAAGGGTTACGGTAAAATGTTGTTGATGACAATGATGTGATCGGTGTATTTTTACAAGAAATAAGCACGCATTCTGAAACAGGCAAAATAACTTGTAAATAAAGTACGTATGTCACCTTTTTGTGTCTAATTGTACCTTCTGGGTTAACTTATGTAGGACTCAAAACTGCAAGCACGTCGCATTCTTATTTAATCTGGAGCGACGTAATTCCAATAAAACCACGCTACATCAGCATTAAGTGTAACACCAACCGTTTTAGTCAGTTGATAGCGATACGACGGGTGATAGATCACGTAAGTTGCCGATTCGCGCAAATGACGAATACTACAAGCGTAATTTGCTATCAATCTCAACATAAACAGTTGTAATCTTAAAATAAGTAATCTTAACCAGTATTAGAAGAATTTGTGTAATAGTACAACCTTTTTAATATACTTAACTGCAATTAAATTAGTTATAGAACCCAGTGTAGTTGATTTATTTAAAAAACCTAGACAACACTAAAACCCACATTTTGGGGCTCGTCCGGATCGAACAGAAACTGATAGTGAAAACGACGTAAAATAGTGACATTTTCTTTGATGTAATAAAGCCGACTCGAAAGTTGAAACGAGTTTGGCGTATAGTTCGTTCCGATTGATACTTACCTAGAATTAAAAGTTGAATCTAAATTAAGTGAGATAAACTGTGATTTGTGTATATTCGAATAAATGAAGTTTTAAGTTTCAAATTGATGTAATTGAGTCAGCATACCTGATTAAGACGATTAAGCGACATCGAAAAGAAAAAGGTGAAACTTGAATGCAGTTTTGATAGTGTTACAGTTATGCTAACGGTAAACATGCAATCTTATCATACTTTCCGATAATTACAAGACGTTAGAGGATACTAAGGTAGGAAATATTTTTCCGTTTCTATTGTCAGTAACTGGAAACTTTGAAACCTGATCAGTCGGTGAAGTGGACTAAAGTATTGAAAAAAAAAAGTGAAATCTTGCACATAGTAGTTTTGATTATACTGCTATTAGTATTTTGTATATAAATTAGTGTTTACGTCAATATTTAAGTTAAATATTTTTATATTATGTTGTAAGACATAGGCATATCATTTAAAATTTGCGCACAAGGTTGTAGCACAAATACCGATTTTGTGTTTTTAATACCTTTTGAATAGTATTTCGACGGCTTAACCGCGCTGCTGACGGAACCACAAAGTCGATATTTATTTATTATTTATGTTTATAACGCATTTGTTAGTATTTGTTGAATTTAAATATTGAAAATGGCAACGTTAGGTTCCGTAGACAAAATTGGTTATCTTATTACACGCTAAACTTAATGTTGTGAAAATTTAACATCATATTTGTTTGGCTATCGACGGTGAACCGAGAAAAATTAGGACATTGCGTTTTTCCTGGGTTTGATTTTTTGAACAGTAAGGATATTTGGCTAAAATGGAAGACGTAACAAGTAAATTTGAACATGATTTAATCGCCGTTTGCAGATACTTTGCTTAAAATATTCAAATGACAAAATCACGTTGTCAGTTCGATTTGTTCCTTTTAATAAATTTTACCATCCATTGATGAAGGTAACGACCTCGATGACGAGGATGAAGATCTAGATAATGAAGACAGAAATACAAATAAACAATGAAAGACGATACGATGAATAAAGTCGTAAATTTAACGAAATCTACATAGATGACGAAAAACGTGAAGACGAAGAACGACGAAAATATGAAGAATGGCGGAAAAACGAAGAAAGGCGTAGGGCGGACGAAAGACGTGAAGGCGAAGAACGACGAAAATGTGAAGAATGGCAAACGAAGAAAGGCGTAAAAAGGATGAAAGACTTGAAGACGAAGACCGACGAAAATATGAAGAATGGCGAAGAAACAAAGAAAGACGACGAACAAAGGAATGTCAGGAAAAAGATGAACGACGAAAATTTTAGGATTGGCGAAAAAGTGAAGAACGCCGAGACAGGAATGCAGGAAGACGTGAAAACGAAAATTTAGGACGACAACTCGACGAAATATCAATCAAGTAGGTGGTAGCGCCGAATTTAGACGTTTCAGTAGACATATAGGCCGATCCTGGACCAGTTCAAGGTCACCCATGTAAATCTTATGGGGATTTATTTCAAGGTCAAGTGAGTTTTCTCGTTATGCCAGAACGCGCTCCACGTCTCAAGCATGCTTGTGGTGGGGATTTAAATTTTGGAGTCACTCGCCCTCTGGTGGTGAAATCAAGCTTTTGGAGCTCTTTCAAGGTCGAACTTTAAGGGAGATTTAAAATGTAGTTGGTCAAGGTCAAAGCTAAAAGTTGCAAGGTAATCATAAATCAAAAATAGTTTTGAAGGTCAAAGGTTATTGACTTACGGTGGTTTCTTAGAAATATAAAAAGGTCAAGGTGAAAAGCTAAAAATAGAAGTTGCAAGGTAATCATAAATCTAAAAATAGTTTTCAAGGTCAAAGGTTATTGACCTACGGTGGTGTCATATTTCTTAGAAGTATAAAAAGGTCAAGGTGAAAAGCTAAAAATAGAAATTGCAAGGTAATCATAAATCTAAGAATATAATTTTCAAGGTCAAACTTTTAGCGAAATATAAATTTTGGAGCTGATCATCATCATCATATTATATTTATAGTCAAGGTCAACAGTAGGTATTTAACAAGTTTAAGCATGTTGTAATATGTAGGACGCATATTTCTTATATAAACTGCAGCGAGCTGTATGTTGAGATCAGTCTGCAACACATAATTGTTAAATATGGAATTAACAGGGTTAAACCAAAGCACCTATTGCAAACCCTTTAAGAATGCGCGAGCTCGATATATCGAGAAAGTATAAAGTAACGAATATGGATATAATTAATACTAAGTACGGTGAACGTATAGTGATAGAAACGGGTGATTTTAAATGTATTACCGGAACGCTTTTATGTGTATTTCAAAAGAAGAAACACGAATTGAAGAATTTAAAACACTCCTAAACACGAAGGATGTGTTTATAAGTAGTTTGGGTGCAGCTGGCAAAACAACAAACATAACATTTTCTTTTAATAGTAGCACCCCACCATATGTAAAATTGAAATACTAGAATTATTTTCTTAAGCAGCGTTTAGTCATAGTGAAATTGTGAGCAAGTAAAGTCATGCAAGTAGCAATAAAATCATTTCTGGAACGATCCAAACTCAGAAGTTCACCGTTATATATGGATACATCACATCATTGCAGTAACAATCTGAATAATTTAACATTTTGTTGGTGCTGTCAAAATAGTGATGGTAGTAGTAGTAAAAATGAAGAGAAACACGATGAAGGTTATTCTTCTGCTAAGACTGACTGCGCATCATCATTTCAATATAAGGATGAAGTGTATAAACAAGCAGCTAAGGAATACTTAATCGATTGTACTATTATAAACTATCGAACGATACTCATCATGCAAAACATCTGGAAATTGGATACAGTACACCTCAACCTTGCACCAGTGGTGCGTATTGGGTGCGTAATTGTGATCAAAGCAATAATGTAGTGTTGGATATGAAGGAATGGAATGAGCTTCTAAGATGGCATTCATATGTAGAATTACAATTTTTCGATCTCAAGAAATTGAAAATGAAATTGATTGGTCAAATGTAAATGAAGAAGATATAATCTATGATCAACATTATGAATCTCTATCTAGTAATCTTGGTATTTATTACAATTGGGAATTAATTAAAGGATATGACAGAATTTTGAAAACTGTTATGATAGAAAACTACAAGTGCTGTTCTTGTACATTCAACTCACATAGTATAGAAGAACTATTCAATTTAAAGGATATAGTAAGCTATAGATTGGAATTTCTTGAATCTTACAATCTGGTGTGTTTTTATGAAAAGTTCATACAACAAGTTGTTGACTACCGTCGTTTTCGTGAGAAAGAATTCAGTGGTGGTGATGATGACATTTATAAAGATATTGATGATGTTATAAATGCTAAGTATAATATTAATTCACATAACACTGTATGTTTAATGGAAATTTTGTATTATCGTCCTGCTTATCTAATGTATAGCATTTACTGAATAAAGAAATAACTATGATTTGTTTTTCTCAATTTAGGTATAAATACCCCTTCTATCCATCCATGTAAACAATGCTAGTTAAGAAGCGAAAGAGTGTAGGTGGTGGTGGTTTGGTGAATGGTCTAATCAATAAACTTCCGTTTGAATTGCATTTACCTGGTTACCAGTATTGCGGTCCTGGTACAAAGTTGGAAAAACGACTCGCACGCGGTGACCTCGGTATTAATCAATTAGATGCTCAGTGCAAACTTCATGATATCAGTTACAGAGATTACCGAGATTTAGAAAGTAGACATAAAGCAGATAAAATTTTACAAAAAAGCTTGGGAGCGCTTTAAATCATTAGACGCAACGCTAGGTGAACGAACTGCAGCTTTAGCAGTCAGTACCATCATGAAAGCAAAGAGAAATTGGGAATGGGGTGTAAACGTCGATCTAATATGAAGAAGAAATGCAATGGTGGAAATTTATTGCATTTACGAAAGACAATAGCTAAAAAATTAAACCTAACGGAAATTTCACAGACACAATAAAGTCAGCGCTTTCAACGGCAAAACGTGTGGTAAAAATTTAGGAGGAAAGAAAAACATTAAAGTTCCTAGAGTAATTCCCCTACCTAAACAAGGAGGGTTTTACCATTTCTTATTCCGTTATTCGCAGGATTATCAGCAATCGGTGCTTTAGCTGGCGGTGCATCAGGAATTGCTAAAGCAGTCAATGATGCTAAAAATGCTAAAAATTGCAGGAAGAGACATCGCGCCATAATCGCATGATGGAATCGGTCGCTATAGGCTCCATGAATAAGAAAGGCGGTGCACTATATCTAAAACCAAACAAATCTGGTGGTGGTGCATTATACTTAAAACCGTTTCCAAAAACTGAATAGATTACCGAAAGACCGTTAACGGATACTGATTTAAAGAAATACTCCAAAAACGTACCGTACTTTAGGGATATTTTATGAGAGATAGCATGCCTAAATTGCCACGGAAAAATGAATCTGGAATTATTAACTTAGATAGCCAAAGAGGACCAGGTACCCATTGGGTTTGCTACAAAAGCGTGGTAAAAGGTATGGTATTACGATAGTTTCGGTAATATTCGACCACCAAACGAAGTGATTAACTACTTTCGGGGTGTAAAATATATTATAATTACAACCAAGATCAAGAGTTTAATACAATTATTTGCGGACACCTATGCCTACAATTTTTATATAAATAATCAGCACAACATCAAATTTTCTCAGTTATGTCAATAACATTCAGTTTAGAAGGTGTTGGTAACACAGCTAGCTACAACTTCTATCCACCGATAGAGCTAGATTTGGGAAGAAATACGTTATTGGATTGGTTGGATTTTACGGCTGCAACAGCATTAGAAACATTTATGCAGGCAACGATAGATTTTATTTTAGAACAAATCCATCTCATTTGCAAGTGATTAATATTCCACACGGTGCATATGAGTTAGATGAAATTAACGATTATCTAAAATCTAAAATACCCACAGAAAAGTTTATCATTAGAGCAAACAACAATACACTTAAATGTGAGATAAACAGTTCATTTGAGATTGATTTTACTAAAGAAAATTGTATTGGCGCATGCTAGGGTTTGAGTCTAAAATATTAGAACCAAATATTTTACATACATCTGCGTTAGACATCCAAATACTTAAACACACTAATCTACACGTAGAGTGCAACATTATAAAGGGATCTTATCGAAACGGGAAACCTGCTAAAGTATTATATGAGATTGATGTTTCAGTTCCTCCAGGTTATCGTCTAGATAAAACTCCAGCAATACTCAATATTTAGAAGTAAACACTGACATTATTAGTAATATAACAATTAATTTGACTAATCAAAAGGGTGAATTAATAGACTTTGGTGAAAGTGAACCATTCACTGTACGCTTAGAACTAAAAGAACATGGGTCTGAGAATTAATCCAGGACCAATTCCATCTTTCAAAACTCATATAAAGACATCATCCCTACAGTAAGTCATTAATTAGTCATCAACCTTCATTGCGGTTAACATCTGCAGAGAAATACTTTTTAACGTCAATTGGTTTAAAAGTTCTCAACCACAATGGCAGAATCGTTAAACGTCTTTCAAAACGTACATTTTGATGATACTATAATTAAATCAGATATTCACACTTATCTTCCATATGGATCTTCTAAATATGGACCTTCCGAAGAAATACGAATCTTAATTCAAAGTCAAGATCTAATTACGGCTACTTATGATAGTTTTCTGTACATAGAAGGTAAACTTGAGCTCAAAAAGAAGATGAAAGAAAAGCATGCAGCTTAACCAACAATTTCCCGAACTTTCTTTTCGAAGAAATTCGTTATGAGTTAGGTGGTCAGAGAGTGGATGTTTGTAGAAATCCAGGAATAACATCTACGCTTAAAGGATATATTTCTTATACGGCAAGCAAAAGCAAAGCACTAAGTCATTTAGGATGGTCACCAAAGAATGAAGAACCATTACAAGTAGAATTCGATGAGCAAAATGGAGAAAAATCTTTTACAGTATGCATACCATTGAACCACATATTTGGAATAATGGAGGATTATCGTCAGGTAATCGTGAATATGCGCCAAGAGTTGGTTTTAATTCGATCTAGAAGCGATACAAACTGTTACTATGGTGAAGTGATGCCGCAATAACCTTAAATAAAATTCAATGGAAAGTACCGCACTTAACACTTAGTGATGCTGCGAAACTTAACTTGTTTCAAGGAATCAATAAAATTCTATTATTACTGTTCCATTTCGACAATGGGAGTTGTATGAATTGCCTGCTTTAAAACAAGCAACCTCAGACATATGGCCAATAAAAACATCAACGCAACTGGAAAAACCACGTTGGATAATTGTTGCATTCCAACAAGGTAAAAGGTATACAAGGTCAGCAAGGGCTGGAAATTTTGATCACATTAACATCAGAAATCTTAAAGTACATCTGAATTCTGAGTATTATCCATATGAAGCAATGCATTTGAACTTCAGTGCCAACCAATATATACCTGCCTATCGCAATTTTTGAAATTTCGTTGTGATTACTATGGTGAAGATGATAAAGATGCATTATTCAACTATTCCGAATTCAAATCATGTCCAGTATTTGTAATGGACTGCTCTAAACAAAATGAATCCTTAAAAACTCAACAGTGGACATCAAATTGGAAATGGAATCTCTAACACCTTTCGATAATGGAATCGTTGTATATGGTCTTATTCTCCATGATGCTATTGTACAGTACAGTCCACTCACCGGAGAAGTGAAAAATTATAATTATTATTGTATATAGTCTAATATATATAAATAAAGATGTTGTAATTATTCGTTTAGTTTTATTTCATCCATCAAAGATGAAAGTAGTTGCTCAGAAACAAAACTCTCAATTCAAAATCATGACTTTGATGAAAAGTCTATTACTTCAAAACATGGTGATTTACTTCCTAATAGTATACGTGGTATTATATGCGGCCCCTCAATTGCGGTAAAACAAACGCAATGATCAGTCTGCTTACTGAAAAAATGGTTTGAAATTTAAACATGTATACGTATACTCTAAGTCATTGAATCAAAACAAGTACAAACTTTTACAGGAAATCTTACTTCCAATGAAGGACATAGGTTACTTTACCTTCAGCGACAATCAAGATGTGATTGAGCTTAATTGCACAAAATCAAACTCTATTTTATTTTCTGTGATATCGATTGTAAAAAGCACAATATCATAAGGTCATATTTCTCTATGGGTAAGCATAATGATATTGACTGTTTCTATTTAAGCCAAGCTTACAGTAAAATTCCAGAGCAATTAATTCTTGATAATGTGAATCTAATTATATTATTTGAGCAAGATGAATTAAACATAAAGCATGTGCATGAGGATCATATAAATCCCACCACAAGCATGAAATTGTTTCAGGACATGTGTTCAAAGTGCTGGGTAGATCCGTTTGGTTTCATTGTCATAAACAAGGATAATGAGGTTAATGGTGGTCGCTGAAAGAAAAGGTTTGATGATTATGTAATACCTTAAACTGCTTTCAGTAGTAACTGATCTGTTTAGGTATTAACAGCTATCTGTTTAGTGTAAACAGCTACCTGTTCAAGGTGAACCGGTACCTGTTTGTCGCAACAGCTACCTGTTCATGGTAAACGGGTACCTGTTCATTAAATCCGTTTTGGTATATAAGGCGAATATATATATATAATACCTTAAACCGCATTCAGCAGTTTAGTAGTAACTGATCTGTTTAGGTATTAGCAGCTATCTGTTTAGTGTAAACAGCTACCTGTTCAAGGTGAACCGGTACCTGTTTGTCGCAATGGACAACAAGGAGAGGATATTAAAGAAAAATTATTCAGGCTCGTAAAATAATACAGCAGAAGTATAACAGTATTAAGACTGCTCGCATTGATAATGAAAGAACATTCGAAAGTACTTATAAGCCTTTAATAGAACCTCTAACTGAAATAGTAAATAAAATCGATAAAAAACACCTAAAAGGAGGAGGAGGTCATTGATGTTAAACCTAAAAACCACCCGTATTGATATTTCCAAGAAAGCACGCCACTATCCCCACTAGTCCGCTAGCTCAAGTTCAATGGACCCACGTCTCACTCCATTAGGTGATTCAAGTAAGGGTGCTACTAGTCCACTAGCTCAGCTTCCGTTTTTCAAGAAATCCTCCTCAAGTCTTCCATCTTTCTTGGAAACATCAGTCATGGGGAGATTAATACTGGGAGGAAGAAGAAGAACTGTCTAGTATCGTAGATGATTCCATAATGAACCCATCTCGGAAGAATTTCTCGAGCAGTACAATGAATTGCCGCGTATATATGTTGAACGTATTTTGAAGAATGCTGAAGGTGATATTGATCATACGTATGGAGTCCACTATGATACCAAAACTGATAAATGGACAATTGGTAATACACCCATCACAATTAAAGGAGACGATATAATTATTAAAGGTGTCACGTATAAAGGGACTCCAGGATTATATGATCTGCTTATTATGAATGAACCCGACTTAAGTCTAGTAAAGTCAACAGATAGAAAAAATATAGAACTATTTTAGAGGCTACGAATGTAGTAAGGCGAGATTATGACATAAGTGCACAGATTCGAGGAAGCCGCAGCAAAAGTATACACAAATAATCAAACCCTTGCTGTCATCATCACCCACCACAACCAAGGAGGAGGTGGAGCTATTTTTTAAGGAATTAACAAACAGACCCATTGAATATAAATATTGGAATGATATACATGAACTAATTCGTGATCTGGAAGTATTGTGGGCAGAAAAATTAGCGGGAAACACAGGTGTTGTAAATGACATAATATCAATTGTAGAAGAACTATATGAAGATGGATACATTGAAAAACCGAACAACCGCTTTTTAAACAATATAAATGAGAATGCATTGATGTCGACATGTCACAACTAAAATGCCCCTTGACAAATTTGGACGTTCATATGTCCAGTATCAATTAAAGAAACTAAGCCCCTCAGTTTAAACAGATTGATGCTAATCAATTTGATATTGAGAATAAGAGACTCAGCAATGTGGCCAATCCCATAGATCCTCAAGATGTCATCACTAGGCAATATTATGTATCAACAAGGTTCGATTTGGATGGAAATCGTTTGACACAGTTGGGTGACCCTGAAGAAGATGGTGATGCTATAAATAAAGGATACCTTGATTTCTGTTTACAAGCAGTTCGGAACACTTTCAAAGGAAACGCCAACGCTTATCTAGCGCTGGAGGAAAAACTACATCAACTTAAAGAAATTGTGAATAAATTAGCACCATGTCCAAATTACAACTCGTCAACGAATTGCACAAACCTGCACGAAAAATTTTAAACGAAGGCGAACAATAATTAGAGGTTTTGATGATCTTTGGCAAGCAGATTTAGCTGAATTTAACACATATGCCAAACAAAATAAGGGTTATAAGTATATATTAGTGGTCATCGACTGTTTTCGAAATACTTATGGACTAAAGGATTAAAAACGAAAACAGGTCAAGAAGTTACCAAGGCCATGCAAACAATCTTTCAAAAAGGTCGGAAACCTACCAATTTGCAGACAGATGCAGGAAAAGAATTCTACAATGAGCATTTTACTAAACTAATGCATCGTTATGGAGTCAATCATTACTCTACCTATAGCACAAAGAAGGCTGCAATTGCTGAACGTGTTATCAGAACCATTAAAGGTGCTCTATATAAGTCATTCAGCCTGCAAGGTAAATATAAATGGATTGATACAATTGATACCATAACGATGGATTATAACAATCGTAAGCATAGAACTATTAGAATGAAGCCCAAAGATGTTGGTAATCATACAAAGCTAGAGGCTTACACTAACATAAAAATATTCGATAGGAATCGATATTCTGTGGGTGACATAGTACGAATCAGTAAATTTAAAAATATTTTCGCCAAAGGATACACACCCAATTGGTCTAGTGAACTATTTAAGATTGTGAAAGTTTGCATTACTAACCCCACTACGTACATGCTTGGAAGACATGAAGGAAATCCTGTACTGGGAGGGTTTTATGAACATGAATTACAAAAACAAAGTATCCCGATGTATATCTAGTAGAAAAAGTGCTTCGCTCCAAGAATAATAAGTTATTCGTAAAATGGTGGGGATTGGATGAAAGATCATGGATCAATAAGGATGATATTGTTTTATAACATTTAACCTGTACTTTGTGAAACAAATTACTTATATTAGTTATATATATATATAGTTTGTAGAAAAGGATGTAGCTCTTAGATGAAATAAAACACACAAAAATAATAGTATTTTATTTTTAAATATTACATTTATTTTTAAAATTTCATTATCTTATAAAGTGAACCTAAAGTACTTATATAATCACTTAAATTACTGGATGGCCATATACCCGAATCTGGCCCACACCTCCATCCCAAACAGGAATTTGAATTTGTTTCACCTTTATTGATGTTGTCTAGTATCCAGTAATAAATTTTGTGGTGCTCATCGTTTTCCCACGGTTGAAACTTATAGTTGATATTTTGTTCTAATAATATTTCAATCAAAATATCGAGGCACTTGTAGTTAGCATAATATGTCGATTTCTCAATACATTCAGTTATAATAAATACAGTGTCCTTGTAAGCAATATTTTCTAACGTAGATTTAACATTTGTTGAATCATGAACCCATAATAAATCATATAGATACATTTTAAGCGGTATGTCACCAAGTACACTCATATCGTCTAAGATCCTATCTACTTTATCAAAAGTTAATGAATTGTAGCCTTTATCGGTACACAATTTCATAAAACTTTTAATGGTATCGTCTAATTTAATTTTTTATCAAATAATGTCTAATAATAATTTCATTTGCACACTTTGAGTTTATAGCACACCAGTAAAACACTCATCAGGAATAACAATATTTTGTAATATATTCAGTATAAATGTATAGTTTTCAGGAGAGGTCAAAGAACGCTTCAGGTACTTTTGTAATTTGATCACTACTACTGCAGCTCTTCCTGCAAGTTGACTTGAAGACTGCTCATTGTTTACTGAAAGTTATACCCCATGGTCTAGTATCAGTGAAATCAAAATTTACTAAGCGTTTATCGTCATAAGGATTGAGTATGACTTTATTTTGTTTAATGGTAAACACATCATGTTTCTTTGACCTTATGAGATGTTGATAGCGCCTTATTACGCTACCTCAACAACCTGTTTATAATCATTAATCGTGATCTGCCTCACGCTTGCGCGTAGAACCCTTTGATTTTTTACAACCTTTTCATCAACCGTGTAAGCATACATTTTGCACGAAGTCCTACAAATTCAACCATAATTTCGCCATGGTTTTCATCTTTCATTAAGCCGGGACCTTTTGTTTACTAATGGGAGTCCAAAGATGTTGTCAGGGCTATAATCAGATGTATCGAATTTATCAATGTCCTCTTTAATACATTGATAGATATCAGGAACCGAAAAGGCGTATATGAGACTATCCGTATCCGTGTACAAGAGCTTAGCATTATTATGGAACTTGGGTAGCGTGTAGCCGTAATGAAAATTATATAAAAAGTTTTTGAAACGTCTAAAACACTGAATCCTGCATATATAGGTTTATTGAAATATACTTCAAGCTTATTCATTTGAATGATAAGCATATCATTGTCAAATATTGTACAACTATGAAAATTTGGTTTTGATATGTAAGCACGAGCACCATAGCGACCCTCCCATTTCGTTACTAGCCGTATGTCCTTATGTTTACGTACATTTTCCATCAGCTTCCCGAAAACACTATTAATCATTAATTTATAGAAATTTTATCGAATTCATTTTGAGATTGCTGACGCATGGCTGTATTTAAATCTATATATTTTTTAACCACGGAGACTGTTTAAAACGTAATATACGGTGTACTTTTACCAACTTCAATCCATATTTTAAATATACTTTTAAATTTCTGTAATGAATTACATAATTACGTTTTGGATACAAGGTAAGCAGTAATTTTTTCATTTTGGAATCAGACGGGTGGAACCATATGTTCGGGTGCTAGCGGTAGATCACTATGACTCTCATGTAATTCTATAGGATAGTCTAAATCACACTCGACTATATAACCAATTTCCGAATCATCAGGATGGTTTATTAAATCTAAAGTTTCAAAATTAGCTTCATCAACAAAAGAAAAATCGCCAAATGGTAGAAATTCTGACATGGTGGCTCCATATAAATTATTACGTCGTAGTACATTAAATACACACTTTCAGAGGTAGGATCAAATTTTCCTCCATGTACTTATTGTTAGCTTTAGCATACCGATTTGAACATTGAGCTACACCACCTCTAATCCCTCTTTCAATAAACATTAAGCATATCAATGTCTGTAAATAATTCTAACTTTACTTGTGTAATTTTAAGCATAGCATCGAATGCTAAACTAGGAGCTGTATAATAGTGCAGAGGGTCAACCTCATAAGTACTTAATCAAGTTTGCCGAAAGTTCTCGAAAATATCTGCTAAAAGTAGAACGTCTGTTTTTAGATACAAATCTGAGTATTCCCCTAACGATTTAATACTAAATTTGTTCCAAACGTTAACCGCATGCTCAAAACTCTCATCACTGATTCCCTCATTATTAAGATGACTGAAAATGCTTCTTTAGGAGGGAGCGTGGTCTCGTTTAATTTCTCCAGTATCAATATACTCATAAGGAAACACACCTTTGCGAACTAGTAAAGAAAATTCTTCTTCATTGTTACATTTAGCTCGGGTAATAACTTTTTACTATTTTCCAAATAGTTTGATAACTTTTCAATACTACTACTCATAAATCTGAAAGAGTCAATAAATCTAAACTTAATTTTACTACCTTCTATTACTTTTGTGAAAGAGATATATCTTTCTTTGTTTATGGGTAGCAGTGAAATCACCGGGAATAGTAGCCAATTCTCTAATGACGAAATGGCTATCATAACCTGACAAATTATGAAACACAACCGGTAAGATGTGAGAGTCTTTATAGTTTAGGTTACAATTCTGATGTGATGCTCCTCGAAATGCTCCAGTGAAATGGTTATGGTCTCTGACCTTTATATCATTATCTGTAAATGGTTTTCGCAAATGTGACAAATCGTAGGTGCTTTCAAAGTGTTCAACCTGATTGGGAGTTAAAGTACCCATAGGAATTATTTTATTAATGATTTCGGTGCTCCAATGTGCAATACTTTGAAGCTCTTTAACAAACCATCGAATGCAATCATTTCCTCTATAAATCCTAAATCGAGATAAAGAATCATTGTATGAACACTTTAAGTAGTAAGCAATGCTAAAGGGTATATGTTTGGAATGAAATAGAGTATTACCCCAAGTGATGTTAAATTTGTACACTTTTCTAAAATACTTTCTAAATCGCATAAATTACAAACGGTGCCTTTTCCTGAAATGCGAAATTTTTGAACTGCAGAACATCTCCGCTTCGGTAGGCATCCTGACTGAACATTGATTAAGTTGATGGCAGAGAGTGACATGTTTTGTAGAAGGTGATCTGAAGAAAAGTGATTCAAGCATTGATAACAAATAAACTTCTTGTGCCCCTACTCGATAGTTGTTTAGAAAAAGAGCTGACATATTTTTAATCCACGGAAATGATAAACAGTATAATTTTTGTATTAATAGCATCAGCAGTAGAACCCGCAGAATGATAATTAGCGAAAGTACTAAAAGATTTATAGGTTCTGACACTATTTTCTTGATTTACACTTAATACTAGCGGTAATACACCTTTCCCTGAATACAAAACAAATTAATGGAGAGGTTGTTTAATTTTCAAATTTTTACATCATCTATTTTAATGGGAAAGGAATTGAACCATAATTCAAAACATCTCTAAAATGAGGATAACTGTAAACTCTATCTGAATGAAGTTGCACTGGGTATAATGCCGAAACAACGGCCCACAGGAAGCAGTACTCGTCATCGTTCTTAACATTCACTACCGCATGCTTTACTGCTATGAAGTAAGGAACTTTAACGTAAGTCACACCTCTAAATGGAGTATAGCTATTAATATTCACCTTTAAATGTAAAACTTCATGTAATGCCCAACCAGAATCCCTTTCGGAAAACTCCTCTAATTTTTGTAATTTGTAATAAACGTTATTGTTATACCACTCACGCAAATTGGTGGTAATATCGATGACATAATTTTTATGGCAAATGTCTTCAACTCAATAACATGATTTTGAGGTTGCATGAAATTGCAGACTAAAATGACATTGACCTTTAGCATCGTTTGTCTTAGCATTACTTTAACCTTTCGCGAAAACTATTGTATGCATTTTGTAAAAAATAAGAGGGTCCTTGATGTTTGCTATATTGACTATAATTCCAGTAAGTAACCTACCATTGAAACATGAATCTAGAAGTACCAACTTAATTTGCGTGTACGCTTTTGTAGACTTCCACTACCTGTTTTCTCTGAAGCGCTCTTTAACTGTTTAACTCTTATAAGATAACACTTTGAATGATAAATTACTTTCAGTTTAAGCAAATTATTGATTTCTAAATAAATTTTATTTTGAATTATATCTGCAATAGCTTAATATTAGTGTTAATTATACGGATGTGCCTTACAAATTCATTTTGGTTTTCAACAATGGAATATCGTTAAATTAACAATATCACTACTGTTGGGTATACCGTTACTCATAGTTACCTTCAAATTAAAACGCAGTAAGTATAAAGCACAGTCAGATATTGACTGGAAAAAATATTATAGTTTTTTGATGAGACTCGGTAAATTGAGCGCGAGGTGAAGTGTGAAATCAGAATGGGTTGAAGTTGGAAGTTCTATTTGTGAATATACTGAAGGCAGTCATTGTTTAAACAACTGCGTTACCCTTAAGGGGATGAATCGTATAAGACATTCATAAATAAAACAATTAATAAAATTGAGATTGAAGATAAAATCAGTTTATTTTCTTCAAGAAATAAATTAAGCAGATTTATAAAAGTCTAACAGTTGTTACGTTATAGTGTTGAGTGCGGCGGTCTTGTATAACCATCTTGTTAAATTATTTATGGGACCACCTTTAAGTGAACGAAATTTTCGTAGTAAATTAGCCAATGTTAAAGTAATTTTATATGACATTAAAAGTTTATCTGTAAAGAGCTAAATTGTCCTAAAGGTTGCAAAACTTTAAGAGGCAACCAAATGTGTACAGATTATTACGGTTTATTGATAATAACCTCGTATAGTTGGACTATCGCAGTACCGAAAGGAATAAGTGTTTGTGAATTGTGAAGTCACTTGTTATGTGCCTTCAGGCAATCTAAGGATACAAATGGACTACAAATAATTGATTTACGGGAAGAGAAGAAAAAAAGCGAGGATATGGACAATCTTTAAGTAAGAATTACATTTAAGAACCTTGAAAATTCAGTTGAGCACGATTATCTTTTTTTGGTTAGTCTTATTTGCGTATTGTTGTGTAATTTTTATTTAATTAATTAGTGTTGAAGGAAAAGATAATCGATCTCGAGTTATGTTGTATTGGCTGTTTTAGTAGTAAGAATTTTTGCAGAAACGCAAATTTGTATTGACAGTGGTTTCTCAACCACGCTGTGTAGTGTATGTAAACATTTGTTTATTATTTTGTGCAGAACAATATATATTTATCGTTAACTTTTATTTTGTTGTTTATTTAGCCAGTTATGAGATACATTTGTGACGTTTACTTAATTGGTGACCTAGTTTTTGACAAGTTAAATGTAGACTTTGCACATTTTGGTTTTAAGATTAATGAACAACCTGAAAGGTTATATTTGCCAGGTTAATTAAGCAAAATTTTCATGTTAGTTTCGTTTAACGCAGTACACTAATGACGGATCAGCTGTTGATTTAAAAATTTCATTAAGTATAACTAAGAGAGGGAGTTTTAAGAACTTACATATTTACGAATGTCACATACGATTCAGAGGTATCATAAAGGAACAATTATTAAGCCGATGACATTGATTTTCTTTTGATTAGGAATTTTAAAATTAATTATCGATCATTGAATGAAGAACTATTTTATTCATTAATAAGTAGAAATTTAACTTTATATGTATACGAGGGATACGTAGAAAATATTCAGTTAAGTGTTATAACTTTGGTATTCTGGATGTACAGGGTACAATCAGGAAGTTGTGACGACCCGTGTATTTCAGTTTTTTGTATAACTGTTGGTTACGTGAATGCAGTTAAATTGAGTGATAAATTTGTTTAAATTTTGGTATACGAGGTGTATTCAAAAGTTTCTAATAACCTGGGAGTACTAAATATATTTGAGTTTGAGTTGAATTGTTTGGGACGAGTGTTTGTTTTAGGACCCTCGTGAGAGTTTACTGAGTAAGCACAATCCTACTTTCCACAATCAAGTAGGGTTAATTAACACCAGCTTAAGACAATTATTTTAGCAAAGTTTCGATTGTGGTGGCGCCTGGAACATATTTTCCCGGACTCTCATCGTTCTTAACATTCACTACCGCATGCTTTACTGCTATGAAGTAAGGAACTTTAACGTAAGTCCCACCTCTAAATGGGTATAGCTATTAATATTCACCTTTAAATGTAAAACTTCATGTTGCCCAACCAGAATCCCTTTCGGAAAACTCCTCTAATTTTTTGTAATTTTAATAAACGTTTTGTTATACCACTCACGAAATTGGTGGTAATATCGATGACATAATTTTTATGGCAAATGTCTTCAACTCAATAACATGATTTTGAGGTTGCATGAAATTGCAGACTAAAATGACATTGACCTTTAGCATCGTTTGCTTAGCATTACTTTAACCTTTCCCAAAACTATTGTATGCATTTTGTAAAAAATAAGAGGGTCCTTGATGTTTGCTATATTGACTATAATTCCAGTAAGTAACCTACCATTGAAACATGAATCTAGAGAGTACCAACTTAATTTGCGTGTACGCTTTTAGTAACATTTCCACTACCTGTTTTCTCTGAAGCGCTCTTTAACTGTTTAACTCTTATAAGATAACACTTTAGCAATGATAAATTACTTTCGAGTTTAAGCAAATTTTCGCATGTCTCTAAATAAATTTTATTTTGAATTATATCTCGCAATAGCTTAATATTAGTGTTAATTATACGGATGTGCCTTACAAATTCATTTTGGTTTTCAACAATGGAATAATATTTTGTTAAATTAACAATATCACTACTGTTGGGTATACCGTTACTCATAGTTACCTTCAAAACTGTATCCAACACTGCAAGAAAATATGAAGCACACGATTATATAGTAATGGAAACAAATATTATATTTATTTGATATGTAAAATTAAAATTTAAGTAACTATAGAAGTACTTTAGGTATACAATTGCAATTCTAGTCGTGAGTGCAATATACTGACTGGTACAAAACTGCTCTTTATCTCCTTATATAGATATAAACCTAGCATTCAAGGTCAAAACTGCTTATAACTTGTTGCAAGAGCTTCAGTGTGCATAGATTGCATTTGTAGCGTTTACTGGGAACATATATTAACCTTGACATCAATACTGTTCTCATGACTCATGCTGCATCACCTTTGCTTGCTCAGGTCATTGTACTAACCACTTCCACTTGTTATCAATTTTGTTAACGTTAACAGATCTATGTGTATATAACGTTAAAGTTTTAATTGAATACTCATTAATTATTCACCATTAGTAATGGCTTCATCCAGTAAACGATCTAAACTTTCACTAAAAGACAGGCAAAACCTTGTATTTTACATGATGTTTTGGTGCGCCCATCAAATAACACCGCACAACTAGCACCCTTCAAAGAGACCATCCCATCATAAATACATGACGCAAAGCACCCTTCGAAGAGCATCCCATCATCTCCATCAGGGATAGTGATGTAGAGGATGAATTTTCAAGTATTCGAGGTATGTACAATTTTAATTAATTAATATTATAGTTTCCTTTCATTAATTCATAGAATTTTAGTACAATAAAATTATTCATTTTTCAGCATAACACCAGCAACCACGGTTATAGCAACACCCACAACCACCACCGTTGCGAAACCTGCAATATGGAGGAAAAATTTGACTCTTATAGAAGGGCATCTCACACAGCAGGATTATGAGTACGATCCACCGACCCTTCAAGCCTTTAGAAACAAGTATTCGGTGGTTGAAAGCTTCACAATGACTATTTGAATAGTGAGGTGGTGGGGTGAGCAGCGGAAAAACTGGATAAAGAACTGAAGGAGGCTAATCAATATTTAGAGTGTGCGGCAAAATATACTAAAGACTGAAAATATATTGCTTACGTTGGAAGGATGGATGTGTGATGTTTTGTGGAATTTATTGTATCTTTTCATTATACAAAATAAATGTAAATTGTTTTATATTTTTATTTTTCATGAATTATTCATTATCCAAAAATTTTACTACAGCTAAAAATTTGAGTGATAGTCCAAGTTGCGCTAGAAAAGTGAAATTAAAACATCTGAAGTCTGACTTACTCATGCATAAATTTCTGCATCAAAGTAAAGCAGTCCTTTTGCAAATTTTAATTGCATGCGTTACAAATTTTAACTTATAATAAGTTAAGGAAATAATTGAATCCTTGAGTAAGTGCTGAATACAAAATGTTAATTTCAATTAATTTTGTAATTATAGGAAATAATAACTTAAAAATACACTAAGAAGGTTATTGCAAAATATCATATATAAAGCATATATAAAGCATATAAAGCATATAAAGAAAGTGTGAAAATATAATACAGTTAAAAGAAAGCTTGCGTTAAATAAAAGTTAAAACAGTTCTCAAATGCATGTAAATCTGAAAACTTTACAGCATGTATTTATGCAACACAAATGACACAATTGCATTCATATATATTTTTACAAATCCTGTTTAAAAGTTGTAATGTAAATTGATGACATAGAAATAGAATGTTTGTAAATGCTTTCACAGCAAAAACTGCGTTCATTATCCTACAATGATTATTAACGCTGCACCGAAAATTACAAGTCATGTTTTAAGTGTTGTTTTAAAATTGAATTTGGTAATTTAAAGAGCATTTAGATACATTAAATGGATAAATGCATGCATATGTTTCTTCTGAGCTTACGTAAGTACAAAAGGTGTGTTTTAAGTGCTTTTTGTTGTTTCAAAATGGAATTGGGCAATTTAAGTGTAATTTTTCATATTTTGGAAAATTATTACATCAAATGATAGATTACCACTTCTACAACACAACTGCGTTGAAAAAAATTTTTTTCTCAATTAGACGAAAATTTAAATTTTAAGAGCGCATTTTCTAGGACTTTACTAATCCACTCTCCTACACCCTGCCGGAGGACGTCCTCGTCGACTCGTTTTATCTCTTTCCATAGATATGTACATACATCTTTTCACATCACACTTTCAAACATACATCACTTTCGTAGTTCAAGTACATGTCTATCGTTTACACAACAATAATTGCAATTATGCATTCCATTCTAGTACAGTACTTGAATATCATATTACAAACCATACTTATAATACTACATGGATGCATTTTGCAATTGCATGCTTTTACTCATTACGTACAATCCATTTAAGTTGAATTGTAATTATGTATATATAGTAAGATGTCTAAAGATTCATTGTGAGCGTTATTATTACTTTATTTCTTGTAAAATCGTTAAAATCTATTTTAGAAAAAAACCGTATTACAAATAGTTTACAAATTAGTTACACTATTATTTTATTTTATCATATTTCATATTGGTGCTTGATTTATTTAAAATGCATTCTAATAGTAAAGAGGACCTTCAATTTTTCCTAATTTTTTTAGTTCTATCTTTGGCGCTCTTACTTATTGGATATATATACGGAAATTCAGAATTTTTGGGTAAAGGATTATCGAGTTGTGATTTATTAAGCAATTTCAGTAGTACTTTCATTGCTAACATGAATTGTTCCATCACATTTTTTTATCACATTTTTTGTGTTTTCAAATTTTGGAAACTGCTATAATTGCGCTCTTACTTATTGGGTATATATACGAAAATTCAGAATTTTTGGGTAAAGGATTATCGAGTTGTGATTTATTAAGCAATTTCAGTAGTACTTTAATTGCTAACATGAATTGTTTCATCACATTTTTTTTATCACATTTTTTTTTTGTGTTTTCAAATTTTGGAAACTGCTATAATTGGCATCTTACTTATTGGGTATATATACGAAAATTCAGAATTTTTGGGTAAAGGATTATCGAGTTGTGATTTATTAAGCGATTAACAACGTTCAATTACATATCAAAACTACAAACTTTATCATTAATCATTGAAAATTTTTTTTTCACATTTTTTTAGTTTTGAGAATTTTGGACCTACCTATTGCGCTCTTACTTGTTTAGTATACATGCCAAAATTGGAATTTTGGGTAAAGGATTAGTGATTTATAAATAAATATAAATATATATAAGCTTTATGTGTCATTTCTTCCTACATAATTTGTATAATTTAAGTCATGATAAGAAACTCGTTTAATATATATATATCTATATAATTCAATTAAAACCAAACAGAAATTTCACTTTTTTCTTTCTTCTATGCCTAAACACACTTTATTTTTTTCAAATGAAGTGCCTTTTCTATGCAATATAACATACATGTAATTACTTATTTACTAAAGCACCTTTTCATGGCACATTCACTCGAAGTTGCATCATTTTCTTTTTAGCTCATACAGCTCTAAATCTACCCTCAATTTTTATTTCCTTGATTAACACCTCGAGCCTTTTCTTTCTCTCATCAATACTTAATAATTCTTTCTTTCTTTTCTCCTTATCAATCTTATTACTTTCACCATTTCTAGCAATGAAAAGTTTACTGAATCATGCAATCACGGAGAAGCCTTTTATTATAAACATGCATCCTTTCAAAACTGCTAACTTCCTCAAAAACTTTCAGATTTCTAAGAATGATTACCTTGCAACTTCTATTTTAGCTTTTCACCTTGACCTTTTTATATTTCTAAGAACCACCGTAAGTCAATAACCTTTGACCTTCAAAACTATTTTTGATTTATGATTACCTTGCAACTTTTAGCTTTGACCTTGACCAACTATTTAAATCTCCCGCTTAAAGTTCGACCTTGAAAGAGCTCCAAAAGCTTCCGATTTCACCACCAGAGGGCGAGTGACTCCAAAAATTTAAACCCCACCACAAGCACGAACGGGACCGCCAAACGAAAAACCACGACCGAAAAAACCCCAAAGAACAGGGGACCGAACGGCCAGGATCGGCCAAGCACTTTTCGAACAAAAGGGCAGACACAGGACACACGACAAGGACCGAACAGACGACAGGAAAGAAGACCAACAGACGGGACTTTAAGAAAAGGCAGGGACAGGGAAAGACCCAAAACACAAAGAAACAAAGGGCAAAATTTTACAACGAAAAAGGAAAAGACGATTAAAAATGACACCGAAGGGGACAAGAAAAGGCACAGAACACAGGATGACAAACGACCAAAGAACACGAACGGCAAGAAACAGAAAGAAAGGAAACAACGGGAAAGAACCGGAAAGCACCAGACATAAACGGAACCAAAGAATAAAAAAGGCAGGACCGGAAATTTTCAAAAGAAAAACAAACCACGAACGAACAAAAAAAAAGGGAGGACAAAACAAGAAAAAAGAAAACAAAAAAGGAAGAAAAAACCAAGAAAGGCCAAACCCAAGAACACGACCGAAAACCAAAAAAGGAAAAAAAAAAAAGGAAAAAACGGGAAACAAAACACAGGGCCAAAAAAAAACACAAAAAAACGAAACAAAAAGAAAGAACGGAAAAAAAAACACCAAACAAGAAAATCCACAATAGGAAATAACAACAATAAGAACCAACAAAGACAAAATTAACGAGATAAAAGAAAAAAAATTTAAAATGGAAAAAGACAACAGAAAACCACCAAGACACAAAAAGAACAGAAAGAAAAGAAAAACAAAAAACAGACCAGAGGAACCCACCCAAAACACACAGAACAAAACACCATACAAACGAAGAATAAGACAAAACCCTTTAACAAAAAAAATACAAAACGAAAAAAAAACAACACAGAACACAGAACACACAGAAACACAGACACACAGACACACAGACACAAGGACACACAGAACACAGACACAAACACAGACACACAGCAAAACACGACACAAGACAAACAGACACACAGACAACACAGACACAGCAAGACACAAGACACAACACAGACACAAGAACAACAGGACACCACAGACACAGACACACAGACACAGAACACAGACACGACAACAACACAGACCAACAGACACACAGACAACAGACACAACACAGACACAGACACACAGACACACAGACACAAGACAAAACAGACACAGACACACAGCACAGACACACAGACACACAGACACAGACACAGACAGCAACCCAGCAAAACAGACACACAGACACACAGACACAGAACACAGACACACAGACACAAACCACACAGACACAAGAAAAAACAACAGAACACAGACACACAAGACACAGACAGACAGACACAAGACAACAGACAAGCACAGACACACAGACACCAAGACCAAAGACACACAGACACACAAACACAGCAAGACAACAGACACAAGACACAGACACACAGAACACAACAACACAAGACACAGACACCAGACAACCACACAGACAACAAGACACACAGACAAACAGACACACAGACACAACAACAGACACAACACACAGACACACAGACACAGACACACAGACACCAGACACACAGACACACAAGACACACAAACACAGACACACAGACACAGACACAAACAACCAGACACAACACAAGAACACAGACACACAGACACAGACACAGACACAGACACACAGACACAAGACACAAGACACAAAACAAGACACACAGACACACAGCACAAGACACACAGACACAAACACAGAACACAGACAAGCACAAGACACATAACACACAGACAACAGACACACAGACAACAGACACAAGACACAAGACACACAGACACAACAACACAACCAATACAGAACACAGACACACAGACAACATTAACACAAACACAACAGACACACAGACACACAGACAAACAGACACAACACACCAGACACAAACACACAACACACAACACAAACAAACACACAGACAACAGACACAATAAACAGACACAAGACACAACACAGACACACAGACACAAGACACACAGACACACAAACAAACAAACACAAACACACAGAACACAAACACAACACAACAAGACACAACACACAGCACAACAACAGACACACAGACACACAACAAACAACACAACAACACAGAACACAGACACACAGACACAGACACAAACAGACACATCAGACACAGAACAACACACAGACCAGACACACAAACAACAGACACAGACACACGACACAAACACAGACACACAGACACCAAGACACACGAACACACAGACACACAGACCAAACACAGACACACAGACACAAACACACAGACAGACACACAGACAAACAGACACAAACAACAGACACAACACAGACACACAGACACAGACACACAGACACAAACACAACACAGACACAGACACACAGACAACCAGACAAAACACGACACACAGAAAACACACAGAACAAACAGACACAACAGACAACAGACACACACAGACACAACAACCAGACACACAGACACAGACACACAGACAACAAACACAGACACACAGACACACGACAAAGACACACAGCAACAGCACAGACACAGACACAGACACAGACAACGACAAGACACACAGACACACAGACACACATGACACAATACACAGAACACAGCACAATACAAACAAGACACACAGACACAGCACGACACAAGACAACAGACACAACAGACACAAGACACACAAAAACAACACAGACACAAGACAACACAGAACCACAAAACACACAACCAAGACACAGACACAAGACACAGACCACAAAGACACAAGACACAGACACACAGACACAAGAACACAAACAGCACAGAGCCAAGACACAAGACACAGACACACAGACAAAACACAGAGACACAGACACAAGAACAACAGAACACAGAACAACAAACACACAGACACAAACACAGACACACAACACAGACAAGAACGAAAGACCAACCAGACACACAGACACACAGACACAGACACACAGACACACAGACACAAACAACATAAACAGACACACAGACACAAGACACACAGACACAACACAGACACAAACAGACACACAACAACAACACAGACAACAGACACAACAGACAACAGACACAGAACACAGACACACGACACACAGACACAAACACACAGACACAAGACAACACAGACACACAGCACACAGAACACAGACACAGACACAAGACACACAGACACAGACACAAGACACGACAAGACACACAGACACACAACACAGACACACAACACACAACACACAGACACACAGACACACAGACACAGAAACAGAACCACAGACAAACACACAGACACAAGACACAAACAATACACCAACACACAGACACAGACACAACAGACACACAGACAAACACAGACACACAAGACACAAGACACACAGACACACAACACACAGACACAAGACACAACACACAGACACACACACACAGACACAGATACAGAACACAGACACAAAAACACAACACACAGACACACAGACAAAACACAAGAACAAACACACAGACACAAAACACAAGACACACAGAACACAGACACAGACACAACAAACACACAGACACACAGACAACAGACACACAGACACAAGACACAACACACAGAACACAGACACACAGACACACAGACACACCAACACACAGACACACAGAACAAGACACACAGACACACAGACACACAACAGACAAAAACACAAACACAACACAAGACACACACAGAACACAGACACACAAACACAGACACAAAGACACACAGACACAGACACAAACACACAGACAAGAAACAGACACACGACACAGACACATATACACAGACACAAGACACACAGAACAGACACACAGACACACAGACACAAACAGACCTAAAGAACAGACACAGACACATATACAGAACAGACACACAACACAGACAAACACAGACACAGACACACAGACACAACAAGACACACAGACACAAGACACAGACACACAGAACAGACACACAGACACAAGACACAAACACACAGACACACAGACAACAGACACAGACACACAGACACACAGACACACACAGACACAAGACAAAAGACAAACAACACAGGAACAACAACAACAAACAGACACCCACACGACACACAGAAACACAGACACATACACAGGACACACAGACACACAGACACACAGACACAACACAGACACAGACACACAGACACAGACACACAGACACACAGAACAAGACAACAACACACGAACACACAGACACACAGACACACAGACACAGACACAAACACCACAGACACACAGACACAACACACGACACAGAACACAACAACACAGACACAGACACAGACACGAAACAACAAACAAACACACAGACACAGACACAGACACACAGACACACAGAACACAAACACAGACACACAGACACACGAACACAGACACACAGACACACAGACACATAACAAACACAGACACAAACACAGACTACACAGACACACAGACACACAGACACACGACACACAGACACAAGACACACAGACAAAACAAGAACACAGACCACAGACACAAGACACAAGAACAAACAACAAGACACACACAGACACACAACACACAGACAACAGACACACACACAATACACAACACATAAGACACAGAACAACACAAACAAACACACCAGACACACAACACAGACACAGAACAACACAGACACACAGAACAACACAGAACAAAACACACAACAACAAACACAAGACACACAGACATACACAAGACAAACAGAACACAGACACAGACACACAACACAGAAACACAGACACAAGACACACAGACACACAAACACAGACACAAGCACAGACACAAGAACACAGACACACAGAACACACAGACACAACAAGAAAAACAACACACAGACACAACAAGACCACAAAACACAGAACAGCACAACACAAATACACAGACACACAAAGAACACAACACACAGACACACAGACAGACACACAGACAACAGACAAGACACACAAGACACACAACACACAACAACACAAAGACACATACACAAACAAGACAAACAACACACAGACACACAACACACACAGCACACAGACACACAGACACACAGACACACAGACACACAGACAAGACACAAACACAGAACCAATACACAAGACAATCTAACACAGACACAAGACACAAAACACAGACACACAGACAACACAGACACAGACACAACAGACACACAGACAAACAACAACAGACACAACATACACACAGACACAAAACAGACACAGACACACGACACAGACAACAAGAACACAACACACAGAAACAGAACAACCAAGACACAGACACACAGACCCACAAGACACAAGAACAGACACAAGACACCAGACACAGACACACAGACACAAGCCACAGAAACAACACATACAACATAAAACAACAGACACACAGACACAACACGAACAGACACACAGACAAAACAAGACACACAGACAAAAACAAACAAGACACAAGACACATAGACAACAAGACATTTAAAACACAGACACACAGAACAAAAAAGACAAAAAACCAGACACACAGAACACAGACAACAGACACACAACACACAACACAGACAAACATAACACACAGACACAAAGGACACACAGACAAACAGACACGACACACAGACAACACAAAACACAGACACAAACACAAGACACACAGACACACAGACAACAGACACACAGACACACAGACACAACACAACATCACAAGACAACACAGACAACAACACAAAACACAGACACACAAGACACAAGACACACAGACAAAGAACACAACATAGACAATCACAGACACACAGACAAACACACAACAACAAAAAACAAGACACACAGCACAAGACACACAGACACAACAACAGGACAACACAGACCACGAACACAGGCACGAACACATATACACAACACACAGACAAACAACACACAGACACACAGACTACACTGACACAGAACACAGAACACAGCACACAGACACAAGGCACACAGACACACAGGACACAGGCACACAGGCACACAGGCACACAGACACACAAACACAGCAAACAATACATGCTCAAAACACACGGACACACATATAAACAACGCACATAATCCTAAACACACAAAGATGTCGATGTAAATTTTGCAAAATTTCTATGGACGAAAAATGTATTTAGTACGCAACAAACACAATATTTGAATTACAAAATAACAATAGTTTATACAGAAGTTCACGGCTGTGAAATTATCTGTGTCCATAAAATTGTTTTATTACTTGTCTTTTATGTGGCAAAATTTTATTAGCCTAAGTAAATTATAATTACAAAATAATAAAACTGATTAATTCAGAAGTTTTGTATTATCTTCCGATGTAATTTTTAAATAACTTATTTTCTATACAAAGCAATTTTATTTTAGAATGCAAATTCCATTAGGTAATTACGAAATATAAAAAAATTTACAGAATCTTACAGTTAAAGCTAGCCAGTTGATGTAATTTCTTTAACGGTGCAAAAGAAGTTTGTAATAATTTACTTCATACACAGGCGCAAATTTTATTTTCTCAGCAAAATGACGGATAACAGGCGTTTAATTTGAAAAGTTCATGGTTAAGACCGAGTTAATATAATTTTACAATTCAAACCGATTTTAACAAAATGGCGCATTCCTAGTTGAGAAGAAAAAAATAATTTATCCAAACGTTTGCGGGTCCGCAATGTTATTGAATTTTTGCTACAAGTTACTTCCTAATAAAATAAAATTGACGCCTAATTATCCACATGTTAAACATTATTCAAAACATCCGTACCTTTACATACTTTTGCTGTATAGTGTTTTGTCGTATTGTATCTGTTAAACTTATTTCAAACGCTTTTAATTTTGTGCTAATAATGATAAATAATTAAAATAGATTCTAACCAAATCGTTTACTTTAAGTTTTTTCAAACGACAATTACGGCGTAATTAAGCGCAATTATTGACTTAAGTAATGGTTTTTGTAAAAAAACAATTGTGTTCACACATTCGAGATCAAATTTACGCTTTTTTTATAATCAAGCCATGATTCTAAAAAATGATTATGCTACAATTAAGCGCAACTATACGCATAAACAATGTAAAAGTAAATTTTGTTTGAATATTATTACATACCCGTTAAACTCAATTTTCTATTGTAAGGTTGCGTTGACGCACCCTGTATGTAAGATGTTATAATGACGTGTATTACGTGTTTTGAGAACGGGTGTATTGAGTTTGAACGAAAAAAAAGATTTTTTTTTGTGTATATGCATAATGTATGTGGGTGGGTGATACGCCACTGGAAATTTAGGAGAAATATATTCAGTATGAGATACGTGTATTTGAATGTTAAGAACATTGGTGTTGGAATAAATAGATTCTGATGAATGTAAATGTGAAGAGAAATTTGTCGATGGGACGATAATGTTGCTACTGTTGCTACTTAATAAGAAATGGAATGTTGGAGGATAGAGTAATCTTTGCGAAGATGTGAGTTATAAGTGTAGAATGTTTTAGAAAATAGAGAAAGATTTGGTATGTTTAATTGTTATTATAGAAAGTTCTCGTAATGTTGTGCAATCAGTTTTGAGAATACATGTAGTATATGGGATTTGAGACCTTAGACTGTACTTATTTTTGCAAATGTTGCGGAAGGAGATGAGCGCATGTGAGAGATAAACGTTGAAAGTTGTGTAATGGTCCAGAGTGGCCACTGAATGAATTGATGACGAAAGGCTTCTCCATAAAGTAATTGTAAAATTTGGGTAAGAACAAACATGGCGATGTATTGTAGTTAAAGCGTGTTTGTCAGAGGTAGCACAGTGCACTAAGAAATTTGAGTGAATACTATTGGTGAATATAGAAGGAAGAAGACATGTTTAAAGATGGATGGCTTAAGGTATAAATAGGAAAGTCAGAGATTGACGGGGTTGTTGGTTTGCTTTTGGTGAGAGCTCGAGAGACGCGCGAGGTGAAGTGTGAAATCAGAATGGGTTGAGTTGGAGTTATATTTGTGAATAATTTGAAGGCAGTCATTGTTTAAACAACTGCGTAACCCGAAAGGGGATGAATCGTATAAGACATTCATAAATAAAACAATTAATTAAAATTGAGATTGAAGATAAAATCAGTTTATTTTTTCAAGAAAAAGTTAAGCAGATTTATAAAAACATAACAGTTGACTAAGTGTTGAGTGGGTGGCTTGTATGATCTTTAGTTAAATTATTTATGGGACCACCTTTAATGAACGAAATTTCGTAGTAATTGAGCCAATGTTAAAGTAATTTTATGACATTAAAAGTTTATTTGTGTAAGGAAGGGCTAAATTGTCCTAAAGGTTGGAAACTTTAAGAGGCAACCAAATTACAGATTATTACGGTTTATTGGTAATAACCTGTATAGTTGGACTAATCGCAGTAGAAAGGAATAAGTGTTTGTGAATTGTGAAGTACTTGTTATGTGCCTTCAGGCAATTAAGGATACAAATGGACTACAAATAATTGGTTTACGGGAAGAGAAGAAATAAAAGCAAGGATTAATGGACAATTTTAAGTAAGAATTACATTTAAGAACCTTGAAAATTCAGTGAGCACGATTATCTTTTCTTTGGTTAGTTTAGCGTATTGTTGTGTAATTTATTTAATTAATTAGTGTTGAAGGAAAAGATAATCGATCTCGAGTTATGTTGTATTGGCTGTTTTAGTAGTAAGAATTTTGCAGAAACGCAAATTTGTATTGACAGTGGTTTCTCAACCACGCTGTTAGTGTATGTAAACATTTGTTTATTATTTTGTGCAGGACAATATATATTTATCGTTAACTTTTATTTTGTTGTTTATTTAGCCAGTTATGAGATACATTTGTGACGTTTACTTAATTGGTGACCTAGTTTTTCGTTAAATGTAGACTTTGCATATTTTGGTTTTAAGATTAATGAACAACCTGAAAGGTTATATTTGCCAGGTTATTTAAAAGAAAATTTTCATGTTAGTTTCGTTTAACGCAGTACACTAATGACGGATCAGCTGTTGATTTAAAATTTCATTAAGTATAACTAAGAGATGGAGTTTTGAGAACTAATATTTACGAATGTCACATACGATTCAGAGGTATCATAAAAACAATTATTAAGCCGATGACATTGATTTTCTTTTATTAGAATTTTAAAAATTAATTATCGATCTTGAATGAAGAACTATTTTATTCATTAATAAGTAGAAATTTAACTTTATATGTATACGAGGGATCTAGAAAATATTCAGTTAATGTTTATAACTTTGGTATTCATGTACAGAAATCAGGAAGTTTGACGACGTGTATTTCAGTTTTTATAACTGTTGGTTACGTGAATGCAGTTAAATTGAGTGATAAATTTTGTTTTGGAATTTTGGTATACGAGGTGTATTCAAAAGTTTCTAATAACCTGGGATACTAAATATATTTGAGTTTGAGTTGAATTGTTTGGGACGAGTGTTTGTTTTAGAACCCTCGTTGAGAGTTTACTGAGTAAGCACAATCCTACTTTCCACAATCAAGTAGGGTTAATTAACACCAGCTTAAGACAATTATTTTAGCAAAGTTTCGATTGTGGTGGCCCTAGACATATTTTCCCGGACTGAGCTGTTTGAATATCGGTGTAAGGTGTTTGAGCGTATTAATCATTCATTTTACTTTTATTTCGACCACGCCCATCTCCCTGTTAGCTGGTTCAACCGCTTACATTAGTAAGCATACACGACGCCTAGTGCGGTTTGGACGTAAACTATTGCACAGCAAGATTTTGCTAATAGCGACAAAATTAAGCAGGTTTTGTTTTCTAACTATAATACACTATAAACAATAATTAAATAAAATTATATTTAGAATTCTTAAATGATTACAGTGTAATTAAAATGACTGACTGAGTAATTAGTGTTTTTGTAAAGACATATTGAGATAAAATTTATGCCTATTTTGATAATAGTAGTTAAGTAATAAAGATTTTGTAAGACCAATTGATTTACACATGCAAGAAGAATTATTTTATAATCAATCAAGATTCTAAGGAAATTATAAAATTAATCGCAACTTCCATAGACAATTGTTTAGATAATTTTGTTTCAGTATTATTAAATATCCTTAAAACTAAATTTTTTATTGTACAATCAGGTCTTATGTTTCACTTGAGACAATAATTAAACATCAATGTAAATTTTGCTTAAATTGTAATAGTACCATTACTTTAGTAATGAAGTCCTTTGTCAGAACAATTGATTTAAATTGAGTTGAAATTAGTGCATTTATAATCAAGCAGTATTTAATTTTGTATAATTATGCAATATGCACATAGACAACTGTAAATATAAAATATGTTTAATAGTAATTACTGCTTTAATTTTATAGGAGTACTATTTGTATTACAATATTAATTTTTTACCATTTATCTTAACAATTAAATGTGAAAATGTTGTACTAACTTTTTTTGTAAACACTACCGATTACAATAGGTGGTCGATTTTCGACAGACTAATTCTATGGAATTGAATGTTCCATGGTTGAATTTTCAACCACTTACATTTTGTATAGAAATAAGACAACAAAAGAAACTAAAGGATTTATTTTTGGTGTGAACAAAGTAAATTTAAATCTTATTGACTTTTACAAAAAATGGCAATGAAACTAAAAACAGTATTCACAATTGAGAAATGCTTAATAAGTTCAAATAAAAATATTATGCTTCATGGAAAGGCAGAACACTTTAACAGTTTTACATTTCAATGCCATTTGAGACGTTTAGTCTTTTTACAAAGGCATATCTTCTGCTTGAAGATTTGAATGGTATGCTCACCAACGTTGACTCTTCGACTTGATCCATACTGACCGTTCTCCCATCAGATTTTTAAAATTTTTGATGTCTGAGATATTGGCCTTTCTCACTATGAAATTGTCAATTAGTTCATTAGCTAAGAATTCAAAGCCAAGTTGACTTTGGCTTACTCGTAGATTTTTTCATTCTTTATATAAAATGTATGAATATATATAATCTATAAAAATATAAGAGTTTGCACAACCTAGATTTCCATCCAATAAAATAACATGCCAGGCTGGTCAAATGTCTATGCCCATGTAACGTTATATGTCTAACCAACAAGTTACTTTTCTTTTCCGCGTTACTTTAGTGGCATCTGGATTGTTGCTCAACAAATACAGATTTTTTACCTCTGCTTCCTTTACAACGGACAAATCACCATTGTGCGAAGTCTGAATCACATGTTTTCAATTCTTTATCACATAATTCTTGCTTCATTTCGGTTTATTCGGAATATTCCGCGGAAAACTATTCTTAAGTAAATATCCATTAATTTTATTGTGCTAAAAGTTGTCAAAGTAAAACAGTACCTTATTCCAAAATGATTTTGACAATTCAGGACAACTTTTCGCCAAGAGTATTTGATTGATTGTGTGTTCTCATACACTGAAATGACAAAATATAACCAGTGTTAGAGTTAAGACCCAAATCTTAAATCTTTGGTGGGTTCATGGTATACTGTTTAAAGCAGATCTACCTTTAGCGCATCATGCTTTCGTCGATTGACAAGCATCTGTCTGGTGTATAAATCATTTTACAATGTATATTCAATTTTTCAATTACCGGTAGCATTGTCTTCAACTTGTCTTCTCCTTTTTTTGGCAATTATCGTTATCGTTAACATGCAGGTGACTCAAAATCAGCAAAAACCTTTTTTGAGTCATTACTTCAGATATTCTGTTTCCCATAAAATTGTTATCACAAGACCAATAATCTCTCATACTAGGTAGACTGTGGAACCCCATAATAATCAACAAACCAAAGAACGCCTTCAGCTCATCCAAGGTCAAATTTATGTTTTTCCCACATTGGGTTACGTATATTTATTTGCTCGATTATGTTTTCCAACATCTCTGTCAAAAGTTTCAAAATTTTGGCAGGAATACTTCACATTTCAGATGTTGCAATTTTTCTGAGAAATTTTAATATATTTTGAAGAACAAGAAGATTTTTTGCAAATCGATAAGTTGTTTTGTGGTTGAATGTCTATAATTCTTCCTTCTTATCTGAGTCGAAATCAAAGTCCAGGATTTCTTTCTGTTACTTCAAGAATTGCAATCAGGATCTCTAATTGAATCATCGGAATGAAATCATCATTGTTTTCTTTATCATCTCATAATTTATAGCTGCTTCTTGGTTTTGTAATGAAGGGTTCAGAAGGGTTACGGTAAAATGTTGTTGATGACAATGATTGATCGGTGTATTTTTACAAGAAATAAGCACGCATTCTGAAACAGGCAAATAACTTGTAAATAAATGTATGTCATTTTTTGTTTAATTGTACCTTCTGGGTTAACTTATTGGACTAAAACTGAAGCACGTCGATTCTTACTTAATCGGAACGTAATTCAATAAACCATTACATCAGCTTAAGTGTTAACATTAATATCTTAATATCTTAATCTTAAATTTTTAATAGTATTTCGACGGCTTAACCGCGCTGTGACGGAACCACAAAAGTCGATATTTATTTTATTATTTATGTTTATAACGCATTTGTTAGTATTTGTTGAATTTTAATATTAAAATGGCAACATTATTCCATGACAAAATTGTTATCTTATTAACAGCAAACTTAATGTTGTGAAAATTTTACATCATATTTGTTTGAACGATAACCGAGAAAATTAGGACATTCGTGCTTTTCCTGGGTTTGATTTTGTTGAACAGTCCGAAGAATGGCTAAAATGGAAGACGTAACAATTTAAACTTGATGATTTAATCGCCGTTTGCCAGATACTTTGCTTATAATATTTAAATGACAAAATCACGTTGTCAGTTCGATTTGTTCCTTTTAAATTTTACCATCCATTGATGAAGGTAACGACCTATGACGAGGATGATGATCTAGATAATGAAGACGAAGAAATACAAATAAACAATGAAAGACGATACGATGAATAAAGTCGTAAATTTAACGAAATCTACATAGATGACAAAACGAAGACGAAGAACGACGAAAATATGAAGAATGGCGGAAAAACGAAGAAAGGCGTAGGCGGACGAAAGACGTGAAGGAAGAACGACGAAAATATGAAGAATGGCGGAGAAACGAAGAAAGGCGTAAAAGGATGAAAGACGTAAGACGAAGACCGACGAAAATATGAAGAATGGCGAAGAAACAAAGAAAGACGACGAACAAAGGAATGTCAGGAAAAGATGAACGACGAAAATTTTAGGATTGGAAAAAGTGAAGAACGCCGAGACAGGAATGCAGGAAGACGTGAAAACGAAAGTTTAGGACGACAACTCGACGAAATATCACATCGAGTATGGTAGCGCCGAATCTAGACGTTTGATCAGATATTGGGCAGACAGCAATTCGTTTACACTGAGCTTTAAGGACGTCGAGGACAGTATTCGATCTTTTGATGGAAAGATGAGTATCCAATTCAGACGTGGATCTTTGAATTTGAAGAAGTTGCAGGGATCACGGGATGGAATGATTTAAAACTTATTTATCAAGAAATGCCTGAAAGGCTTGCAAATTATTTGTACAATCTGAAAAAGGTATTAAGAGTTGGTCTGAGTTAAAAATCGACTTATCGGAGAATTTGGGGTACAAGTAAATAGTGCACAGATACACAGGATGTTATCAAATCGACACAAGAGATACGACGAGACTGTGCAAGAATACATGATTAAGATGAAGGAAATTGCTAATCTTGGTTATATAGAACCAGAAGTAGTCATCCAGTACATAATTGACGGAATCCAAGATGAAGTTTACAATAAAGTAGTGCTTTATGGAGCCGGAAATTTTGCTGATTTTAAAGAAAAAATCAAACTCTACGAACGTATTTACAAAAAAAATAATGGGTATGGACAAAATTTTCGGGTGAAAAAAGAAAATCTTAAGAAAAATGAAGAAAATAATCCGAAGAAAAGTGCTCAAACCCAAGAGCGTAGTCACGACGCGAAAAGCGAAAATCAGTTAATATGTTTTAACTGCGGGGTCGAGGACATAAATCTAAAAGTTGTCCTGATCAGTCAAAAGGTACAAAGTGTTTTGTTGCAAAAATATGGCCATATAGCGAGTAAATGTCCAAATAAAATACTACGAAGCCGAAAAAATACTGTTAACGTAATTGACGCTCAACCCAAAACACGGTAAAGCTTACAATTCAGGAGTGGTATTACTTGCATTATTCGACACTGGAGTGACGTTTGCACAATTCGAGAAGATATTTACAATAGGTATTTTCGGAATATAGACTTGAGCTCAGATTGTTTAGTTTTAAAAGGCTTGGGAGAAAATACCAAAGTGAAACCCTAGGTTCATTTGATATGAATGTCGAGGTGAATGACGAAGATTTTCAACTTAAATTTCACGTTATTCCAGAAGTCGCGACGTCTCACCAATCAATAATTGGAAATAATATATTAAAGCAAGCAAGCGTATTTAGAGATGACGGAATACTAATATACACGAGGGCCAAAAAATTCTATAATGCACATAATGATACAAGACGAAAACAAAGATGATGAATTAGAAGTCGCGCATATAGAAACAAGCAGCACAGAGACGAAGTAAAAATACTCATTGAAACTTATAACGCAGAAAATTAAGACGACGGATATTGAAATGAAAATCATACTAAAAATGAGGAACCAATATATCATAGACCTAGACGATTATCTATACCAGAGAAGGAAGAAGTGGATTAACAATTACAGGAAAGGTTAAGAGACGGGATAGTCAAACCAAGTAGTTCGGACTTTGCCAGCCCCATTGTACTGACAAAAAAAGGATGGCCGAACTAGAATTTGTTGTGATTACCGGAAGTTGAACAAAAATAGTAAGAGATGTTTATCTGTTGAACGTTTTGACACTAATTCAAACATTTAGTACCATTGTCTAAAGAATGGATTCTTCCATGTGCCCGTTGAAACAAACAGTACCAAATATACCTCATTTGTAACACCAAGCCAATACGAATTTTTGAAATGTCCATTTGGTTTGCAACAGCCCGCAGTATTTCAACGATTTATTGCTCACATTTTAGAGAGTTGAGTTTGAAGAAATACGTAATATATTATATGGATGACATCATTATTCTAAGTAAGAATGAGGAAAAGGAATTCAAAGACTAAAATTAGTGTTGAAGGTAGCCGAAGAGTATGGATTAGAAATTAAAAAGAAAATGCCAGTTTCTGAAAAGACGAGTGGAATTTCTAGGATTTATCGTAGAAGACGGAAAATCCATCCAGGTGAAGCGAAAATTTCGGCCATTAAGAAATATCCAGAGCCGACGAATTACAAACAGGTACAGTCCTACCTGGGTCTCACTGAATCATTTTCGCAAATTTATCGCCGGATATACCAACATAGCAAAGCCGTTAACTGAATTACTCCGAACAGGCGAAGAATTTAAATTCGGATGATCACAGAAAAATGCTTTCGGACATTAGAAATAAAGTTGATGAGTGAGCCGGTGTTACGCATTTACCAACAAGGCACGTACACAGAATTGCACACCGATGCAAGCATACATGGTTACAGCATGTTTGCTACAGAGATCTAGTGAAGATTCTAAGTTACACCTATATATTACATGAGCAGAAATACCACACCTGCAGAGAAAAAGTATTCAAGCTATGAGCTTGAGGTTCTGGCAATTACACGAAGTATAAGTAGATTTAGGATATACCTACTAGGAACAAAATTTAAAATTGTTACGGATTGTGACGCATTTACGAAGACTATGGAAAAGAAGGATCTTACAACCAGAGTTGCAAGATGGGCGTTGATGTTAGAAGAGTTTGAGTACGAAATCGAACACAGAAGGGGTACTCAGATGGCACATGTGGATGCTCTTAGTAGATATCCCACAGTGTTCACGATAGCTCTACAAATGATTAAACAGGCGCAAGACATATTAAGACGATAAAAAAACTCCTGTTAACAGAAGAATATGAAGATTTTTATTTGGAACGTGATATTTTATATAAATATGAAAATGGACTTAAAGTGTTGGTTGTTCCAAAAAGTATGCAAACGGAAATAAGAAGAAAACACAAGAAGTCCTAACGAAAGATTTTTGCACACCGAAGTTGAAAGGAAAAATAGACACATTCATCAACAATTGCATACCATGCGTACTTGGGAATAAAAAGGAAGGAAAGAAAGAAGGGATGCTTCATCATGTACCCAAACTGGAAGGTCCTTTGGAAAGCTATCACGCAGATCACTTACGTCCAATGGAAACAACAAACAAAAATTATCAACACAGACTTGTAGTTATTGATGATTTTTCAAAATTTGTTTGGCTTTATCCAACAAAGTCTACAACGTCGAAAGAAGTCATAGGCTGTTTTGAAAAACAACGTAACATTTTTGGAAATCCGTCTAGGATAATTACTGACAGAGGAACAGCATTTCGCTCGAAAGAATTTGAATCCTACTGCAAAGACGAAAATATCAAACACATTCTGACGACTCGTGCAGTACCCCGCGGCAACGGACAAGTAGAGAGAGTAAATAGGACTCTTGAAATATTAAAGATATTTATAGAAGAAAGAAATGATTTACGCGGGAAATGCAAAGAAGAGATATTAAAGATACAACGTGAAAACACAAAAGGTTATAATTTAAGAAGAAAAAAAAGCTGAAAGATATACGGAAAAAGACTTAATTGCAATAAAGAGGACGCAGTTTGGCCCTGGGCTCAAGCTGAAAAGAAAATTTTTAGGACCTTATGAGGTTGTCAAGGCAAAGGCAAACGAGCGGTACGACGTTGCAAAAATTGGCAATCATGAAGGACCGCTACGAACGACCACATGCGCTGAATATATGAAACCCTGGATCGAAAACGACAGTGACGAATCCGAGACGGATTCAGGCATTCTTACTTAATCTGGAGCGACGCAATTCCAAGATAACCGCGCTACATCAGCATTAAGTGTGTAACACCAACCGTTTTTAGTCAGTTGATAGCGAGACGACGGGTGATGTAGATCGCGGGGTAAGTTGCCGATTCCCCGCGCAAATGACGAATACTACAAGCGTAATTTGCTATCAATCTCAACATAAACAGTTGTAATCTTAATCAGTGTTAGAAGAATTTGTGTAATAGTACAACCTTTTTAATATACTTAACTGCAATTAAATTAGTTATAGAACCCAGTGTAGTTGATTTATTTAAAAAAACCCTAGACAACACTAAAACCCCTACACTTCTGTACTTCTTGTGACGCAGGGAGCTCTATTATATGGCAAACAGTAGCCCTCGTCACTATCACCATCGAGTTCCGAATTTTCAGCTTGTTCATCTGTTATGCCCTTTATCAAGTCGAATACTTCTTCTGAGTGCTTTCGGCCCAATTCGTCCAAATTTATATTATTTTTGTTCATTTTTGTTATAGTTACGAGTACTAAAAGTTTAAAACGTACATGTTATAAATTTCCTGCAAATAAGGAAAATCATTCATAGCAACAAAGACTAATTAATAGACGACAAACCCACCTAGACACATGCCTAGATAGGTACCAATTTCATCAAAGGTGTCCATAATAATGGCAGTATCTTCTCAGCGGAATGCTAATGCTGAATAAGACTACTAAATTTCGGAAATATATGTTTTTCTACACACGGTATGTTTTGATACCAAACATTATGGGCAAATAGTAATTTTACGTATAAAAATAAACAACAAGAATATTGATAAATTTATAGGTTAGAAAACTAAAATAATGAATACCATGTAAATTATTATCCATTTCCACCAATTTTCACATTAGTCACGTGCTACATGCAGTTAAAAAACTGCAAATTTGATTTACTGTAATCAAAGTATATATATATATATATATATATATATATACAGGGTGTCAGTTTAAGATGAAATGCATGGGGATATTGAAAACCGTTAGAGATACGAAGATGGTTAAATAGAGAAAAGTTGCGTCATTATATGCCCAAGAAGTAACCATGGTTACATGTCAAAAAATCTCTTCCATTTACTAGACACAGGGTGATAACTGAAAATATGCGTTTTCTAAAAATCGCTATATCTTGTTTCTTGCAAGAGATACATCCACGATTTTTGCAGGATGGGGGTAACAGGTAGCGAGGATTTCAAAAATGATTTTGAAAAAAATCTAGGCCTACTAGATTTTGAGATAATGCACGCAACTTTCGATTTTCTTATGGACGCCATATTGAATTTTTGCATTTTGAATTCTTCATAAAAATGCTTTTCAACCATATATCATATGTTTACAATCTGCCAATGAGAAAGTGTCAAATTACACAATTAAATTTATATCAAAGCAACCTTGACATATTATGTATTTTAATTAAATGAAAATTAATCTACAAATTAAACTAACTATTGAGAACAATATTATTGATTATTAACATAAATCATAATAATAAAAGTGACAAAAACAACAAAAATAAAATTTAATATTATACTGAATTTTACTATTAATTAATCAAATGCTCGAATAAACCTCCATTCTCTTGCAATAATTAAATAGATGGTTGATTGGCAAAGGCCTAGTTTGATATAAATTTAATTGTGTAATTTGACACTTTCTCATTGGCAGATTATAAACATCTGATATATGGTTGAAAAGCATTTTTATGAAGAATTCAAAATGCGAGATGATAAGGAACTCTTGTGATGCAGTGCTAACTCGATGCAGATGGTGTTTGCAGGAGAATGAAGGTTTATTCGAGCATTTGATTAATTAATAGTAAAATTCAGTATAATATTAAATTTTATTTTTGTTGTTTTTGTCACTTTTATTATTATGATTTATGTTAATAATCAATAATATTGTTCTCAATAGTTAGTTTAATTTGTAGATTAATTTTCATTTAATTAAAATACATAATATGTCAAGGTTGCTTTGATATAAATTTAATTGTGTAATTTGACACTTTCTCATTGGCAGATTATAAACATATGATATATGGTTGAAAATCATTTTTATGAAGAATTCAAAATGCAAAATCCAATATGGCGTCTATAAGAAAATCGAAAGTTGCGTGCATTATCTCAAAATCTAGTAGGCCTAGATTTTTTCAAAATCATTTTGAAATCCTCGCTACCTGTTACCCCATCCTGCAAAAATCGTGGATGTATCTCTTGCAAGAAACAAGATATAGCGATTTTTAGAAAACGCATATTTTCAGTTATCACCCTGTGTCTAGTAAATGGAAGGATTTTTGACATGTAACCATGGTTACTTCTTGGGCATATAATGACGCAACTTTTCTCCATTTAACCATCTTCGTATCTCTAACGGTTTCCAATATCCCCATGCATTTCATCTTAAACTGGACACCCTGTATATATATATATATATATATATATATATATATATATATATAATAATTGAAAATTGATTTTACTTACGTTGCGACCAAACAGAACCTTCAAACTACCACTGGTCGAAATTTCAACCACTTAGTCAACAATATGCTTGCAAACAGTGTTAGGTAAGATCCATTTATTTAGGATCTAGGTACAGATCCAAACACATTTTTAAAAACTGATCTAGATAAAGATCCAAGATCCGTACGTAAAAATGGATCTAGATAAAGATCAAAGATCCTTGAAATGGGATCTAGATCTTTTATAAAGATCCGACATTCCCAAAATTGTTTCAGATTTTTCCAGGTGGTGGAAAATATCGCAAAAAAATAAAAACCAATTTATAGTCCTATATATGCTACCCATCTTTTTATGAATACAGGTATCATAAACATTTAAAAAAGTTTTTTGATGCATTAGGGACTTTAAGAAATAAATCTCAACCTTTTGTAAACGTTCTTTTATACACGAGAAACTAAGTATTTTGCAACAAAAAATACTTTACGTAATTCATATAGAATTTAATAAGAAAAATTAAGTCTACAAATCACGCTTTGATATATCAGACGACGTATTTCGTAAGAATCTAAAGATACTAAAATTCTGCCAAAAACTATATTAATACATACCTTCATATGCCGGATAAAATTTCCTGTTGAAGTCACATGACCTTGTATTTGTGCGGGACAATTTAGACACTGGGTCACTATCTTGTTGTCACATTTTGATAAAATTTTATAAAACTTACCCCTTAAGATTGGCGGAACTTCCATTAATTCAGCTTCGTCACTCATTGTTGATCTAACTAACAATTAACAAATGTGCTTTACTTAAAGTCGTATTCTTAAGAACTGAAGACAAGATTGTTGTTTTTCTATACCTCCTTTTGTTCGATTAAATTAGCAACAGGGAATTCCAGTTCCACTTAACTTAAGTAACTACTTTAATGGATGGATGACCCCATTGTCATTACTCATTAAGTCATTAGATTAGCACTTAGCAGTCATTACCTGCCTTTGTAGCTTTGGGAAACAAAAACAACCGGCGGAAATATTAACAAAGAAAACGAATAGTTCTATTATTGGTTATTTCGGAATTCAACATGCCTCAGGCAGTAGGTAATTGTGTAAATGTGTATGTATCTCTGTGGGGTACGGATGTAACGGTCGTAACGGAGCATAATGTATTTTTTAAATATAAAGCTCTGTTGCCTCAAGCCAGTTAAAAATTTCACAAAATACCCTTAAAATACATTTTAAAATCTTCTAATGGATCTTTGGATTCAAGTACTAAAGATCTGTTAAAATGTGATCTAGATCCAGATACTAGATCCTAGCAGAGCAAAGTATCTAGATCCAGATCATAGATCCGTTTAGTGGATCTAGATCCTGGATCTAGATCACTTTGATCTAGATCCTACCCAACACTGCTTGCAAATGACTTGCAGAGACAAATTTAGAGCAGGTAGCACATAATTCTGGCGCAGGAATTAGTTGTGAGTATATGTGAACATTTTCTGATCGATTTTTAGCCTTTGCGCGTTTGTTAGAAGGAAAAAAATAAGTAGTCGATTGATCAACCACCATAGTTAAACTCAATCGTTCACTGCTCAACCAGGTTGTGCGCCTAATACTAAGCAACAAACAATAATAATTTAACAAAATAAAACTGTGTCGTAGTGCAACCGCTAAACTTCGTTGTAAGTTATGCTCATGGCATAATTACAGTACAATTAAGCGCAATTAAGGTCCCAATTAATTAAGCCCTTTTAAAAAATGGTTAGTTTCGTATAAACAAGGTAAAACTGATGCCCATTTCTCAAACAAGAAATACTATTTCACATTTATTAAGAAATTTACTATGTAAAGTGTTACGCTTAAATTGTTACATAACTACAAATATACTACAAATAATAATAGTTCCAACAAATTAAAATGTATTGTATCGCCCTAATTGCACTTAATCTTCATTTCCAGTGCTTTACTAAGAGACACATTTTAATTAATAGAAGGAATAATATCACAACTACTGAAACTGAAATTACTAGTTGATTACGAATTACGAAGTTATGCTGAATATGTGAGTAAAATATGTAGTTTGCGCTAACTAAATAGATCCGGTTCGGTTCTTACAATTTAAATGTAATCCTCGAGTGTTTTACTGTTGTTACTTTTATATGGATTTATCTGGAGAGATTTTTTTTTAAACCAGCGTGATATAGTAAAGCTAACGTTTTATCTTTAAAGGCCAGATATGTCATACGAGAGAGATAACAATACCTAAGAGCTTTTAAGATTATTCTCTCATTTTTTACTGTATTCTAAAGAAAAGTAATGCAACAATACACAAAACTAGTAAAACAATGCTTTATTTTATTAGAAAATTATCTCTGGAATAAGGTTATATCTTTGTTGTATTTAAAAGTCACTTTGTATGCGAGAAGGCTACGGTTTAACCGTGCTCAATAAAACGTATGGGAAATAAGAACGTTGCTCTCTGCATATTTCTGATTGGATTAACAAGGTTAAGAACTACAAAAGCAAGAAATAAACCTAACGAAGTAATCAATACTCACGTAACATTCTGGACTTGGGAAAAGGTATCAGTTTATTAGTCACCTACTAACTTACACGAGTCGTATCAAATGTCTTCATTCGATTTGATATAGAAAGATAATATTGAAAATCAATTTTGATAATGTTGTGAAACAAAATCAAATAATCTTTGATAAATATTACACTATTGTTGAAATACAAATAGAAAATTTAAATCTTATGTTGCACTAATATAACAAATAATTAATTCACTATAATATTATGTACCACATACTAATAATAATACAAAATATTTTAAAATTGAATTGTTAATCAATGTTTAAAAGTGTAATTATGCGCTGAAATGATTAAATTTTATAATGCAATTGTACTAGTTTCTTCATCTACTAATATTAATTTACCACCTAGTACTAGCGCTTAATTTAAATGAAGCAAAATTTATTTGAGGCATAATTGCGCCAAATTAGTACCTAATCTAATTTTTTTTAACAAAGATTGGTTGCTTGGTATTTTTTAAATTTGTGGTTCATACAAGAATTAAGTTAAGAATGAAGTGAAGTTGCTTCATTTTTTATTTTATTTGCTCCAAATACAAATTAGACAAAATTACTTTGCCGCTAAATTAGAGTTGCAGTAAAGATAATTATGCTAGCTAAGTATTTTTGTTTTACACAAGAATTAAAGCATTTGTCTTATTTGTTATTTTACTTAAGTAAAATGTAACACTTAGATGTGTAAGGGCATAATTGTGGTGTAGCTGCCCTCCTTTCAACTTGTTGATAAACGATAACAGCTACTTTAATCTAATTAACAGTAATTAATAATGACAATCACTAACAACAACAAATTTCAAGGTAAATGTTCTAGATGCATACCATTTATCTCGATACACTTCGCAATGCGCTTTCTTAAAGAAATTTGAAAGCAATCGACTAGGTCCTAGTTGACCGCTGATGATGATAGCGTAGCTATTGAAACGCGTTCGGTGTTTTTTAATTTTGTGTGGTACGTGGGTGTATTTTGTTTGTTAGTCCACTTTTGTTATTTCTTCTGTGATCGTCAGAAAAAAATCAGTACTGTCCATTTGCAACAAATTTGGTTCAAAATAGCATATCGATAAATAAGAAGCTCTTTTATTTAGGATAATTTTCTATTTCGTTGCTCTGCTGCCAACGATTGAATAGTTATGATTTTTTTACTGAATGTTAATTTCGGAGAAAATTTTTTTAAAACATTTAGTTTGTCCTAAATGAGGGCACTTAGACAGATGAAAGGTCAAACAAACTTGGCGTTGAATCGAATGTGGAATTCAAAAATATTGAAATTTATAGGGAGTTCCTTATGGAAAAAAATGAGTAAGGTTCTGTACAGGCGAAACCGAAAGCCGTGCAGGGTTCAAAATGTTTTTAGGAAATCGGAATAAAAAATGGGGTGGAAGATTACGCCTATACCGTTGATTTAAAAAAAATCTTATAACAGATTATTGTAGTTAACAACGAGGAAAATTTTGTAAAAATATTTTTTTATATACAGGACGGTCCATTTTCAAGTACTTCACCAAACTTTTATGGAATAACCTATGTATTTTTATATATTTTAATTCTCTGTTAAATGTGCCGTGGGAGCGGTTTGCGGGAAATGTCGATGTCTTTCAATGGGACTGAGATCTCGACCGCTTCCGTTATTACGGAAGTTTGGTCTCTAATAGCTCTCTCGAGTATTGGGTCGTTAGAAGGTCGGGTGTTGGAGATGTGTTCCGAGAACACATTCCAGTCTGATTTTGAAAAATCTTTAATTACTGTATATTGAGGTGGTGCTGGGGGGGGGAAAATGAAGCTTTGGCCAGCAGTGGTAGATGATCTGAAGTGGTAGTGCTGCTAAAAGCACTTACGATCGAAATAGTGCACTATGGATTCGGAAAAAAGGATGTGGTATATTACTGAAACACCTAGATGGTCGAAATATGTAGGCTGTCTGTTAACGACTCGCAAAAGCGGCAACTCTAACAGAGCTGGTGACAGCCTGATACCGTTGCCATTACTTCTGGAGTCATCGAATTGAGTGTGACGGACATTGAAATCACCTAGGATGACTGCATTAGGGGGGCTAGAGGCACAAATTAAGAGGTTATCAGATAATGTATTGTGGCCGGGCAAGTCTAGGATACGAATGATCTTATTTGGCCGGTCGGGAAACATACTGAAAAGGTTTGGGAGATGACTTGGAGGAAGTTTTTAATGGACTGGGCTAAAGGTGTGTGATTCGAAGGGGAATTGGGAGGTTCCCGTCACTTTCGGTACTTGAAAGAATAGGTAGGGTGTGCTTCCCCTTAGTTGTTACACCTTGGGTTAGCGGAAGATTTCCATGAGGAGGATTTGTGACTGTCGTCACAGTTGGGACAGCGGATGGAGCGGTATGTCCCAGTTGCGTGCAGGTAGAGCAATACTTGGGGAGAGGTGTACCGATAAAGGAGGGTCTGCTACTGTAGTGTCGCCCGAATATGACGACACCGCGTGCGCGAAGGTACTCCAGGGTAACTTTGGAAGGGGTGATGATGCGGACTAGGGATGTTGATGTGTTGGGAGCCTTGAAAATGATGCGAGTGACCTTGTGGCAGATCGACCGCACCCCGGATATCTTCCGCTATGATGTCCTTATCTACGTGATGAGTCACGCAGAAAAAGGAGGGAGGTCTAGGGTTGTAATTGGAAGGACGAGGACCGGGGAGTTGAGACATGGTAATGGTGAGTTCGCCGACGTGGTGTCTCAGCTTAAGCTGTGTACCCTCCGGCATGGGACAGGAAGTCTCTAGGAAATAGTTGTGGTTGTGGTTGAACATTAAGTTCAACCAGGGAAGGTTAAGGGATTTTAGGGAGTTAAATGGAGATTCAGGGGTGGCCATAGACTTTGGGATATTGCGAATTCGATATCTCGAGGATTGAGAACGAGTAGGGTTAGGATTGCCGGAATCACGGCACGTATAGGTGGCTGGACGGGTGTATGTAGCAGGGCCGTTTGTGTGTGTGTGTGATGGTTTAGTGGGTCTGTGTAGGTTTTGTGGAGGCCGTGGAATGTCTAGAAATGCAATAGTGTGTGGATGAGGTGGAAATGGATGAAGCGTTTTTAGTGGGAACGGGAGCGTGTTCTTGGAGATTGTGGTGGCGAAGAGAGGGTGTATACGTATGAGTGTGTTGGTGTAAGTGAGCGGGCGGCGTCGGGGATTGGTGATATAACCATCAGTATTGCACGGTGGCGACTGTTTCACCATCACACTGTTGCTAGTGAATATTTAACAGTAGAACGGAGGAAAACAAATGTTGAAACAATAAATTAGAGGTCTTTGGTTAAATTGAACTGGTTCTATTTTTATATTTGTACAAATCGTAATATGATACCTCTCGAGAGCAAATGTCCTTGAAGATGTCACGCCGAATTACCTTAAGTTACCCCTTCGTATGGGTCGTGTAGGTATAACTATACTACTCATGCACCTTATCCAGATTTACCGACTATAAAACCAAAATTTTGTTTGTGATCGGGTTTTAATAATCGGAAACCAGGTTGTACATGGTGAGTCGTGAATTAAGTTTGTATGTGTATGATTAATGAACTATTAAAATTTTGGCCTATCATTATTTATTACCTGATCTAGATTATTCCTTTGGGTGCTTATACTTACAAATATGACTTTCAACCTTTAGTTTGTTCTATTGGTTGTGTATTGTTTCATCCATAAGTACTGTACAAGTTTTTTTACAGGTTTAAGCTTACGTGCTTAATTTAATTTGACTAAGATATACTTCTATTTGACAGAAGAACGAGATTGCAAAAATAAAGACGTGTTTTCAGGTCTCCGGTAAAATAAAATGCTAAACGGGTCATTCCGAGTTCAAAAACACAAAAATCGAATTAAGAGTAAATTAAGTCAGAGCGGCAAACAATTATTGTGTGGCGGTTATAATTACTTTATTTATTTGTGTCATCACAAAAAATAAAATTTATTGTTCTTTATTTTATTTTAATGCTTTCAAAATTTTTTAATAAATATTTGTATTGTATTTCTGACTCAAAATGAATACTTTTAATTTAATCTGAGTGGTTTTAATTTGTAAACATTAACTAAAATTTATTTTTACTTGCTATCCGGTTTCTGTTTGAGTAAATGCACTTAAACATGTGCTCAGCAAATTCCTTTTTACCGGAATGCTCTGGCCAACTTGTGTATTAAAAGTAATGATTATTGTTATCATTTACCAAAATTATATTCAATTGGTTTTACTTTTATATATATATATATATATATATATATATATATATATATATATATATATATAACCGATGTTGAAATGACGACGTTTCGGTATAATCTCATCTGCCATTTTCAAGTCTTCGTGTTCTGCTCCTGGTAACTCGAACTGAACTAAGGTCTTCGCTGATGGTCGGCGGTATTTGTATGGCTTTCTTGGTCGATGCCCTGGTTATTGGTCATTGTGATGATACTTACACTTTCTCCTTTTCTCCTCCTTTCTCTAAAAAGGGAAAGGAGAAATCGGTTAGAGAAAGGAGGAGAAAAGGAGAAAGTGAAAGTATCATCACAACGACCAATAACCAGGGCATCGACCAAGAAAATCAGCATACAAATACCGCCGACCATCAGCGAGGACCTCAGTTCAGTTCGAGTTACACGAAGACTTGAAAATGGCAGATGAGATTAAGCCGAAACGTCGTCATTTCAACATCGGTTCTTTTAAGAACCATGGAGGAGAATCTACGCGAGACCAAGCCCGGAAGAACATCAACTTCATATATGTATATATATATATATATATATATATATATATATATATATATATATATATATGCGGTAAATTGTATTTGCTTCCTTCAGTATTTATATGTTGAGTATTCGTGTAAGCTTTTTAATATTCATAATAGTTAATACTGAAAACAAATCAAACGTTATACTTATTTAATCAAACTAAAATTCGAACGAAAATACATCAATGCTTTGTTTACAACACATATAAAATCAATCCTATTACTATATTTCGTAATTCTTATTAATAAGATGCAGAAATAAATTTTTGTCAGCAGTGAAAGGAACATTGTATTAAAAATTATTATTAATTTTATTAAATACATAAATAAAAAGTTTACCTCGCGTAGGATTTGAATCAACGACCTGTACTTTGCTAGAGTACCGCGCTAACCAACTGCGCCATCAAGTTTCAAGCCCCAATCGATATAAATTTTATCTTTATGCATATAGAACTAAAGTAAATTCTAAATATAATGAGATTACAATCAAATTACTTAAATTAATGGTATGTGAGCCTGCAATATCGCAATTTATATCAGTTCTACATACATAAAGACAAAATTAGCATGGATTGTGGCTTGAATCTCGATAGAGAAGTTGGTTAGCGCGGTACTCTAGCAAAGTACAGGTCTTAGGTTCAAATCCTACTCGAGGTAAACTTTTTATTTATGTATTTAATAATATTAATAATAATTTTTAATACATATTTATCTTTGAACTTATTCGTTCATAACAGAACATAATAACAAAGACATTGTTTTTATTGTACAGTAAAAAATCTTACTTGTTACTTTCAAAGGCTTTAAATGGATTGATATCGTTGCCTTTACGTCGACCCTGAAGCAGCGTTTATTTGTTACCATTTTCTAGACTTCTTTAGACCTTTGTTGTAGATTAAGACAATTCCAATTTCCGCCTATAGATTATATTAATATTTTCTGGATCTATTAATCGATTTTACTCTTCACTATAAGTCCAGTTGTCACTACAAACGGCCGACAAACTACAAACGGCTATCAACTACAAACAACAATGCTTCTACTTTAACCATCAATACTGTCTAGTTATTGTTCTTTATGTATTGATTTATTACACTGGAGCGATTGGGGTCTTTTACATTTATCGTTCAATATTTAAACACAATAAAGGATGACGACTTCAGATACGTATAAACACATTTAATTAAATTATTGCGTCGCCAATTTGGCAATATTCGCTCTCTTATCACTTTAACTTTTTATTAATTTAATAAGGAAAGTGTTATTTATGTTTCCTTATCACAATGGTAAGTTATTTAAGCTTTATTTTCTTAATTTAGAGGGCGCCTATTGACTATTGCTTTGTCACTTATGCCGCAGCGATCATAACATCATTACCTCCCATTAACCACTGCATTACTTATATCAACAACTGATCCCCCTTCTACTAGAACTCATTTATGCATTTGCAAATTTCCGCGTTTACTTTAAATATTTTCTAATTAATTATATACCTAACTTAGTAAAGTAAACTCAAGCTCTTCTTCTCAATTTTAAGTACTTTTATATATCAATAACAAACAAAAGATTATAACTAGGCGTGCTTTATAGGAAAGGCCAACAGGTCAACAAAGATAAGTGTATTGCGTGATAATTCAAGTAAATTTAAATTCAATAAAGTTAAATATTAATTAGCAAAGTGAATCATTCACAAAAACCTAATGAATATGCTAGTGATAGGTCAACCACTGAAGGTAGTAAGCGTAAAAGACAATCAACAGAAATTGTAAATAATAAGGAAGACGACGATGGTAATTTCAGGAAAAGTAGAAAAACTCGTAGAACGCCACCAACTAGGTTAGGAAAGCGAGATTGAGATAACGACTTTGAAGGAATCATTACAAATGTACGGCAAAGTATCGGCAATATAAAAGTAAAAACAACATCGGATATGTCCGAGATTAAAGAGATACTTAAAATACTGATCGAATGTCAGGATAATTTTATGAAGGAAATTAAAGAGTTAAAGGGGGATAATATAAAGCCAACGGAGCGGGCAGCTTATTCTTGAGAAAAAAATTGTGCAGAGAAAAAGAATTACATTGTTATAAAAGAGGCTAATATACAGGGAGCTCAGTAAAAGTTTTTTGAAACGGAACTAAGATTATCAGTCAGTATAGTTAAATCAAAAAAACATAAAATCCAATTAAGCACGTCCAATAATAGTTGCAAAGTTAGGCGAATGGGACCAGAAAATGCAAGTTATGAATAGTAAGGTTAAACTAAAGGGCAACCAATTTATATTGAGGACGATTTGTTATTAAAGGATAGGAAAATCCAGGCCATAATCCGAAAAAAACGCTAAAGTCGCGAAAGAAAATGGAAATACGGCTAGATTAGGTTAGGGTTAGGGATTAGGGTTTTATTAATGAACAAGGTTGTTTCTGGGACGAGAATCTTAATAAACTTATGAAATAAAAAAAACTGAATAAGTTAATGAGATCGGTGAGGTATACGAGGACGGCGACATAGGCAAAAAAATGGACTAAGGAATACGAAACAAACTCGAAAGAAAATATAGGGTAGAAGCAACGTCTAAAAATATGTCAATGGATTATTCGTAGGAAGGCAAAGCATCACAAACCATAAGGGAGATGGAAAGTTATAAAATAGATATATTGAGAAAAACTGAGTGCAGATGGATTGGATACGGCGAATATAAATCAAAAGGATACTCTCTTATATACTCGGGCAAATCAGAAGACAGCGATCATGAATACGGAGTAGGAATATTCTTCAACACTGACATGAGAAAAACCTTAATTGACTGGGAGCCTATTATTGAAGTAAAATTTATGCAGCAAGATATCCCGATGTTGACAAAAAGCCGCGACCTAAGGCGTTTCAAGATCTTTTACATAGACTTGAAGAAACAGGTAGTGTTAAATTAAAAAAAAACGGAAAGTAGCTAATAAAGCAGCGACAAATGATGAAGACCAACTTACAGTTTTACTAGCAATCCAAGAAAATCATCATGTAAGTACTTCATACATATCACATATGACATATAAAAAAAATCTAGCGTGAAAAACATATTAAATGCCCATAAATACCATTGATATCATATAGAACTTCATCAACAACTATATGGCCAAGATTTTGAGCGAAAAATTAATTTTGGAACAGGTTTTTGCAACAAATTACAGAAATTCCTAATTTTCTCAATTCTATGGTATTTAGTGACGAAGCTACCTTCAAAATTAATGGTTTAGTAAACAGATATAACATGCATTATTATACCAACAAAGTTGGTGGTCACTAAATTGTGGGGGGGGGGGGGAATTTTTAGGTACCATGTTATAGGTCCTTTTTTTTAAGATGCCCTAACCGGGCAGGTGTATTTAAATTTCTAACCTTCTTCAAAATATTAATGAAGCAGTTTATGGAAATATGTGGTTCCAGCATGATGGTGCACCCGCCCACTACTATTGAAATGTTCGAATATTTTAAACCACTGTGTAGCGTCCCCCAGGTACCCTATATTGAAAAGTGTAATTTGAACTTATTTTCAATAATTCAAATTCAAGAACAAAACAATCGCTAAGCGATTTATCTTGACTTCACTGATGATGTTACTTTTACTCAAACTAATTAATTACAGTACTTTGACTTTCCTGGCAATAATTAAAACTCAAATCTGATCAAACGAATTGGCCGTCTAGTGGTAGGTACGTTGGGCTGGACGAGATTAAGTGTTGCATCATGTGGTGCAAGCAAACAATGAAACTGCCCAAATTAAAACTATCGAGCTTTGCGCAATGGTGGTTCAAGGTTCAACCCGTTAATGTACTATTGTGGGAAAGAACCACCAATAAAACCCACCTTATTCATAAATAAGTAATTGCAAAAGTGTATTAACAAAAAAAAAACCGGAAATGGTTAAATATATAACAACACCATTAAATCAAGTTAAAGTGCATACAAAATTATAACATTAAGAGAAAAATAAATAAAAAGCAGTGTAGTTACACATAAATACAATAAAAAAAACCATGTAGTCGCACCCACAATTGTTATAAATAATCAAAATAAAAATCGTAATACCAAACCTGTGGCCTTTTAAAACCAATCATGCCGGTCTTCAAGTAAATAAGCACATTAAACAATAATACAAATTACGGTACATATAAAATACAACAACAGTAAAATTGCACAGGTGATAATAAAGTAAAGGCAACCACAAAAGAAAATAGACAAGGAATTTACACGTACACAATTGTTTATTGACTACTAAAGCACAAAATACATACGTAAAATTAGAATAAATTAGTTCACAGGCAAACAACAATTCTACTTAAACAAACTGACACAAAAAAACTCATTAAACAAAGCCTTACAATGGTAAATTGTAAATAGATCATAACATCGTGACATATATAAGTTTGAGTGCGTTAGAAAAATATAGCGCCCCTTACTCAGGTTACACATTTATCTATATAAGGATAAAAACAATAAAAATAACATTCGAGGTGTTAGTGGTCATCTGGGCCTGGGAGTATGTAACCACTTGGCAATCGCCTATTACAATTAGTAACCAATGATTATCCTATACCTGCTCGCCAGGCCCACCTCTACACAAATATAAATATAAACAACAAACAAAAATGCTAATTCACCCAATACAAGAGTGAGAGAGCTCTGTACTGTCTTTTATTTTAGCAGATTTCAGCTTAATGAGCCCGCGTGCGAATGAGATACGTTTGCAAGGCGATGTTTGATTTTCCATACGTTATATAGGCTTGTAAAATTAATTGCCGTGAGCTTTCATTTACATGAAAATACCTACTTACACTTAAATATATTCCCTTTAGTTGAACACTTTACCACCAACACGACTAGTTTAGATACGCGGTTTAAAACTCGGCGCTGCGACGATTAATTTTTGATTAATTTTTGGAAAAACTTACATTAAAACACACATAAAAAGAAAAGAACGATTTAGCGTTTTAGTTTTATAGAGCGAACGGTTTACAACGGGAGTTTATAATTGAAAAACCATAAAAGCAATCCAGCTCTATCAAAATTTCAACAGCAACTGCTTTCCCCTCTGGTTTCCAACTAACCATGTCTACCCCCGAAAATCAACCGCCGTCTTTCAAAAGTAATAAAAAAAACAAGAAATATTAAGTTACTTTGGAACAGTTTCATATTAATTATTACACGATATCTTAACTTTAAGAATATGCATTCGTCCGTAACAAGCGCTACATTTAGGCCTCAAGCTTCAACGTACCCACAAAGATATCTTTTGATCGCGGTCAGTACCGACACGATTTATTATTACATTTGTGAAGTTTTTACCACAAAAATGTGCATACAGCGACTTTGAAAGATTCGTTACACTACCTCGATAAAGGCATTTCGAGCGAACATCTGTTTCTATCCTAACATGTGTTGTTTCAACTCTTACTCAAATATCAATTACGTAAAATACAAAAAATAAAATATCCAGAAAACATTATCAAATTATATATCAAACATCGTTAACCCTTCCATCGCGGTAACAATTGCGATTTTAACATGTTTATTATAATAATAAAACTGTGCGCTACCTACAACTGGAAAGAAAATCATTGGATAGGTCGAGGAGGGCCATTTCTTGGTCACCGAGGTCACCTGACCTGACGCCATTCGTGTTCGAGGTTACGTAAAGTATTATGTGTATAAACAAATTCAAACCACACCAGAAAATATCAAGGAAAGAATCAGAAATGCTTTTCAAAATATCACATGGCCGACATTAGAGTTAGTGAAAAATGATTTTGTGCGGCGTGTTAATAAATGTATGGAAGTTGAAGGAAGAACATATGAGCATTTAATTTTCTTTTTCATTTTATTGGTTTTGTTTTATCGTAATTTGTATTTTGTTAATTTTAGTACACAGTACTGCATATAAAAATAATACATATTTACAGTTACTTTCACCAGCCTAATTTACTGAAAACAGTGCATTGTTAAGTTGATCCTGCTTAAATTGTCAGGTTGCGTTGACGCACCCTGTATGTAGGATGTTGTATTGAGTTTGAACGAAAAAAAAAATTTTTTTTGTGTATATGTATAATGTATGTGGGTGTATGATACGCCACTGGAAATGTAGGAGAAATATAATTCAGTATGTAGATACGTGTATTTGAATATTATAGAGACTTTAGTGTTGGAATAATTAGATTCTGATGAATGTAAATGTGAAGAGAAATTTGTCGATGGGACGATAATGTTTGCTACTATGTTGCTACTGTTTTGCTACTTGATAAAGAATGGAATGTTGGTGGAAAAGGAGATAAATAACTGTAGCATCTACGTTTGCAAATTCCTTTCTTATTTAGATGCGCCAGCTAGCTCAAATGTTAAAATGGTCTCTTTTATCAGTTACCAAAATTCCTATTCAATTCGACTGTGTTATTATTTTGGATTTCTATTGAGTTTACTTCCATCAATATTCAATATTTAAACACAATCTTGGAATACTTTCAATGCGCACAGAAAACGTGATTTTTAATTATTACGTAACCTCTAACGCGATTTTAATTTATTGCACAATCTTCGTTATTGTCACCAACTTGACACTATTTGCACTGTGTTTACTTAGCCTCTTAGTATTTTAATAAGGAAGGGAACTTCTTCCCTATTATACACTAAATGTTATCTTACTTTACTTCTAATTTTAGGGTAACTTGACTATTACCTTGTAATTCGTGCCTCGGCGACGAATTACTCTGTTGGTGCTTTTCAACCAACTCTGATCGTTTACTTAAGGCGACTGTTTTAAAAACGGCACGTCATTATGACAGCGTCTCTCTCTACAACGCATTTACATTTCCGCAACTGCGTCGTTTATTTAAGTACTTTCGAATTAAATATGCAAATAACGTAGTAAAGCAAATTGAAGATTTTCAATTTAATACTAAAGACGTACAAATACAAATAACCAATAACCAATTAATATCATATAACTGCGCGCGCAATTTGAAATTTTCTAAGGCACCCGTTACAATCCACAAGGAAAGAGAACTAAAGGTCAGTCCAAGACGACATGTAACAGATCAATCAATCAAGAAACTAAGATGTCGATGGCACAGCTGAGCAAGTTAGCAGAAAATAAGCAGAACGGGAGAAACTTTATCCAAACCCTATGTCCCACTCGGGAGTAATGGGAAAATCATCACAATCATACTTCTACTTCTTACTATTTATACAGTTGACAAAAAACATTGATTTTGAATAATCGCCGCGCTTTATTATGTGATATTCCAGAAATAAGGTTATTTAAGCACCAAGACGTAAAGGAAATTTCATTATACAACGTTTCCCTTAATTTAAGGTTAATTATGTGTAAAAACTGATGCAACTTTATTACAATATGAGTAATAAAACAGTTTTTATTAATTGTAAATCACAATTACTTTTATGAACAAGTGACATTTAAATATCCATAAAAAGTTGGGTAAGAGCTTTACTCACGCTCAACATGTTACGCAGATAAATTCTCCTGGATAACGACTCAAACTTTTCTCGTATACGAGAATATGAAATTTTATCCATCTGTTTTACATATTTATGAACATTTGGAAAAACAGTAAAATTAAACTACTTTGAAATCGCGAATGTATTACGAGACATCAACGGAAAACTGTCTAGACTATATTTTTTCTCGAACGTTTCCGGATTCCTGTGTAAAAGTTTCCAGTTAAATTTATATTCAAATTAAAGTTAAAGCTGGACAGGAAACTATTGATGTTTACTCCACACTTACGACGTACCTCAATACTATCAAAATATCAAAATGTTTACAGTGCACGTGTTATTGGGGGAATACAACCAACAATGTCTATTTAATAAGGAGGGAGCGCAACAAGTTTTTCATTAACGATTCTCACGGGTTTTTGGAACGTTTTAAATGCAAAAGTTAAAAGGATAACTACAAATAACAATTCCTCTTAATAAGTTCGTAGAACGAAAAAGAACCCTAAGGTTAGAGTTATGAATGTAATTTTAGCTTGCACTCTAATTGAATTGTCTTTCTTTTAGTCCTTCCTCCATTTTCTCTATTTAATGCTGTCTCAAATTAGCACTAGTGCTAATGGAGTAATATGTCTTTTTTAGAATCCTGTGTATAGTCGAAAAAAATAGAGAAATCAGAAATATATTTTTATGTTCCAAGAATAGCAAGAGACTATCTTAATATTAAATCTACATACAGAGTAGGGCATACAAATTTAATTTTTTTTTAACTAATTATAAATTAAAGCATCCATTTTTCTTAACTATACTGGCTTCCATAAAAATTGCAACACCTAGAATTTATTAAACGATTTTATTAAAAATTTCGTCAACGATGTCTTTCATTAGAACAAACAAGCGATTAAAATTTGAAAACAAAAGAACAAAAACTAAAAATGTTTTTTCAATAACGAGTTGCTCCGCCACGATTTGTAATGCACTCATTTAGACTGCGTGGCATGCTATCAATCAAGTGATCCATAGCTGCCTGTGGTATAACAACCCAAGCTTCTTGAATTCGTAACCGGAGATCGTGTGTTTTCTGGAGGGTGTGGTAAATTACCCAGTCGCCTACCGACGTCATACCATACATGTTCATAGGGCGACAAATCAGGCAACCGAGCAGGCCACGGGAGGACGGCAATGTTAGCTTCTTCCAAAAAACGTGTTGTAGCCCTTGCCGTATGAGGGCGCGCATTATCCTGTTAGAAAATGGGATTTTCCAGCTCCTGAAAATATGGAAGCGCAACGGGTTCTAGCACGTTGGCAATATAACCAGCTGCGTTTAAGTTGCCATCAATGAAGGCCAAGGGTGATCTGCTACCGTAACATGTTGCACCCCATATCATCACTCCTTGTGTGAGGGCTGTGTTGCGTTCTACAAAAAATGTTGGATTTGTACGTTCTCCACGCATCCGTTTGACCCTCCTACGACCATCGTGGGCCCACAAGCAAAATCGGTACTCGTCATTAAACAGAATTCAATGCCATTCTTGCACCCAATTGGTTCTTTCGTTGCTCTATTCTAGCCTGCGTAGACGGTGAAGTGGTGTAAGAGGAAGACATAGAAATGGACGATACGAACGAAGCCTATAAGACCTTATCCGGCGATGAACAGATGACATTGACATCTTTTATCCAATCATTTACAATCGAGCGAGTTGTTTAAAATCTGTCTCTAGTGGCCAAAGGTCTTAAGCGACGTTCTTCGCGATCTGTAGTCCTGCGGGGACGTCCAGATCCAGGGCGATGTTGTTACACCCCTTCCTCGGATCATTTGGACAAACATCTCAATACCGTTGTAACATTTGGGTTTGCACGATGAAAAATTCCTCCTAACGAAAGTCCGGCGTCTCTCATGCCAATAATACGACCACGTTAAAAATCAGTCAATTGACAAAATTGTTGATGTTGACGTACTCTTGGATTTGTTCCCAAGTTCAGAACGAAATTGTGAACACACAATTTGCAAAATTGACAGTTTATTACACACTGATTAGTTTATTTCTTCAAATTTATTGTTACCAAGTGCAAAAGAAAAAACAAAAAAAAACTACTAACTAGATTTTATCCAAATTTTAATCGTTTGTTTGTTCTAATGAAAGACATCGTTCACAAAAATTTCAATAAAATCGTTCAACAAATTCTAGGTGTTACAATTATTATGGTCAGTATATGTAGCAAAATTGTTAATCGACTAACAAATACAAACCAATGTAAGAAAGTAGAAATTTACGTTTCGTACCTAACTGACTGCCTTATTGTAAGGTGGTAGGCATGTATACTCCATGCCAGCCGGGGACGTACCACCACCCTTACCATGGGCTCCTTAATATTGGGTCTCCGATTTTCTGAGCTCGGTAAGGGCTGCCGCTTACCTTTTCTTTCATCCTTAATCTATTCTCATCCTTATGCCGGACGTAAAATCCTGCCCCATTCGGATGTCCGGGACGGCAGGACCCAAGCGACCTCGGTCATCGAAAGTATCAACTTTCTGATTCACTACTGCAACATCCGCGGTACCAAGTCTAATCTTAATGCTATTCACCAACATCTTGAACAATTACAACCTGATATTTTGTTTCCATCTGAAACACAAGTCTCCTCTGAAAGCTCCGAGTCACCCGACTTGCAATTACCTCAATACCACCTTCACTCTAACTTTCGATATAAAAAAGGCGTATGTGCCTACATCAAGGACAGAATTTCTTGCAAGAGAGTTTCTTCCTTAGAAAATAAAAATTTTGACGTGATTTGATATAAACATTCTGGTCTTAATTTTGTGGAATTCTACTGTTGCATCATTAGGTCTCCTAATGGCAGTAACTTTCAAGACTTCTTCGATCATCTTAGTATGAAAGTTGACCATCTCCTGTCCCAGTTTCCATCTTGCGATATCTCAATTGTAGGCGATTTCAATGTTCATAACTCTAATTGGCTTCAGTTATCATCTACTATAAATCCTGCTGGTCATGGTGTAGAAACATTTGCTATTTCATGTGATCTCACACAAATGATTTCTGAACCCACAAGAATCCCTGATAACCCTAACCGTACTCCACATCAAACCCTCTTGTTTATAAAACTTCCGTTCTTTCGCCTTTAGGTCTTTCCGACCATTGTCTAATAGAAATCATTTCTACTGTACCTAATTCCACTGTTTGCAAAACCGATAGAACCTTGCAGTGTTTAAATCAGCTCGATGGAGTGATTTACGGGATTTCTTTGCAACCTTTCCATGGCGTGAATATTGTTTTAAGTCGTCCTCTTCTTCGGACATCGCTCTTTCAGTATCTGAAATCATCCTCATGGGAATGGAGTTACACATTCCCAAAAAACAGTACCGTATAGGTCATTCACGTTCCCAACCCTGGTTCAGTAAGGCTTGTGCTGATGCAGTGTCTTTAAAAAATAAATATTACATTAAATGGAAATCTAATAAATCGGTCGAAAGTCATGTAGAATACGTTGGTGCTAGAAATATCTGCAAAAGTGACATCACTAAAACTAAAAAGTTCTTCGAACAACGAAAATGCAATGAACTAGCTCCATATCCTTTAGGCAGTCGTAAATTTTGGTCTTTGGCTAAAGCCATCAGTAAAAACTTTGGAACGTCTTTATTTGCCCCCCTGACATATATTGACGGATCGGTAGTTGCTGATTCTGTAGACAAAGCTAATGTTTTTGTGGATTTGTCTGCATCAAACTTAGTCTCAATGATTCTGGAAAAGATGTGCCACTAGTCAACTCTTCTTCATACGCTATGAAACCAATTCATTTTCGGTACAAGCTCTTGGAATCGATCATCAGTAGATTTGATCTCAATAAGGCGACTGGCCCAGATGGTATCCCAGCTATTGTCTTAAAGAAATGTCCACCCGAACTAGTACCAGTCCTATCTAAGCTCCATACAATCTCTATGTCTTCTGAGGAATCTCCTTAATCATGGAAGCTAGCAAATGTTCAACCTATTCCTAAAAAAGGCGTTAAGACCGATCCCTCAAACTATTGACCAATTGCCATCACTTCCATTTTGTCTAAAATCATGGAAAAATTCATCAATCAGCAACTGCTCACGTTCCTTGAAACTAACAAACTCCTTAGTGACCACCAATATGGGTTTAGGCAAAGTCGTTCAACAGGTGATCTTCTTTCATATGTGACCCAAGTTTGGAACAACACAGTAGAGCAGTCCGGTGAAACAGTTGTAGTCGCTTTAGATATCTCAAAGGCATTTGACCAAGTTTGGCATAAGTGTTTACTTGCCAACCTCACCTCGTTTGGGTTAAATGATACGCTCATCAACTGAATTTCTAGTTTCCTTGATAAAAGACGAATACTTTTCGTAGTTGATGGCTTTTTCAAAAGAAGTTAGCATTAACGCGGGCGGACCACAGAGTTACGTTATAGCGCCTACACTTTTTCTGCTGTACATAAATAATGTTATTTCTTCAACAACTAACCCCATCCATTGCTTTGCTGAAGATAGCACTCTTCACTGTAGTTCATCTCAGTCTACTCATAGTGATAATCCACCTTCTATGTCAAATCAAGCAATTAAAGCTGAAATGGCAAATTCAATCAACAAAGCCATTCAACATATTCTCGAATGGAGAAGCAATAATCTAATTAAATTTAATGCTAACAAAACTCAGTGTTGCCTTGTGTCCGCCAAAAACGATCGATCATTTCCTGTTGTAAGTATGAATGGCTCAGTTCTTAAGTTTTCAGACTCTATTACTCTGTTGGGTATGACTGTATCTTCAAATCTCTCATGGGTTGACCATCTTCTGTCAGTTACCAAAACAGCTGCTCATAAAATAGGCTTTTTGTACAGATGTAAGCAGTACTTTACCTTTCGACAACTCCTTCTGCTGTATAAGGCTCAAATTCGGCCTCATCTGGAATATAATTCTCACCTCTGGGTTAGTGCTCCCTAATACGCTCTCGATATCGTTAATCGTATTCAAAAGAGAGCTATTAGGCTTATAAATGACCCGTCTTTAACTTCTCACATACAGTCCCTTGAGCGTAGAAGGATGATTTCAATTCTTTCTTTGTATTATCGTTATTACAACGGCTATTGTGCTGCTGAATTATATTCTTTGATACCATCTCGGGCTATCTTTGCGAGAAACACTCGGTTCGCTCATTCACACCATCAGTATGCAGTACAAATCTCCACTTGCACCAAACGGGCGCAATCCACATTTTTCTACACGGCTTCTAAACTCTAGAATGATCTCCCTAATTCCTGTTTTCCTCTCACTTATGATATGAGAAAATTTAAGGTAGCTGTTCATAGACATCTATTGGCAATTCATTATCCCTCTATCCATCCTCCTAAGTGTTCCTGAGTGCTTTATCACGATAGGCCAAATTTAGCCTGTTCAGGTCCACAATCATAAAAAAAAACATATTTACATCCAGACCAGTATGTATAACAAATAAAAATTGACTCCTTTGCATTGATCCAAACCAAATATACCTATTTTACTGCGATACTGCGATTATTTGCGGCTAATTAGTGATTTAGTAGAGGAACCTGAGGCAGAACGAGTTGCTTAAATTTTAAGGCAGCTTTTTGATATAAGAAAACTTTATAACCAAGATATTTTTCAATTAAAAGTATACTTTAAACATTACTGACTCGGCGTATATTTAAATTTCGAAAAAAAAAATCAAAGTTCGTGCAGGAATTGTGCCCATTTTAGAGAAACGTCACCCATCCTTCATTGGATAGTAAAGACACTGAATATCGTCAATTCTTTTTACTTTAACTTCCTTACCTTTCCTTTAAGTTTATTATATTTGACCGGTTCAGATTTGGCAAGTTTTTTTCTGAGCAGGCCAGAGCCTCTTCCAATTCTTCTTTACAAGGGATTCATGATAGAATAACTGTTTTTCCTCTTTTCCTCAAGAGAAATCGTGGATATGGGCAATATTGCTTTTGGAGACGTTAGGAAAATACTTGGCTTCATTGTTTAACGAACCTTGAAGCTGTGAAGGTGAGCCAATTTCCGAAATTATTTTATTATCAGGTGTTGACGAACAACGTGGCTTGGGATTCAGAATATCATTAGTGACAGTTTTAATATCATTTTCGGCAGTAACATGGTTTTGATTTAGCAAAGTGGCTTCGGTAATTGGTTGGACTACAGATTCACGTTGAGTATTTTCTGGGTAACGTATATCAGTTGTAACCGATGGAATACGGTCATCATTTGTAAAAATAGATTGATTTGGAGGCCAAATGCCAGTTTCCAGAGAACCATTTACGACAGTTTTCATTTTGGCTGATTCAATGAATGCAGCCCCGGACAACGTAGATATTTGAGCTAAAGTCGCCATTTTTCGGGGTTAGCATTGTAGCCACTTTCTCACTTCTTGCTCATACCATAAACTTAGGGGCTTCATAAAGAAACATCTAATCTAACTATGGGAGCAGTGGGGAGGTAAGAATAATAATATTGCCTCATTGTCTCGTGCACATAAGATCAGTTTCATGCTGTCTGTGTGCATGGAATGCCCATCCAGAAGAAGGAGCACTTTGTTCTCTTTGCTCGCTCTTGAAAATTTGACAAACTCTTTAAACCAAATTATAAAGATTTCAGTTGTTATCTAACCGTTCACAGACAGTTCCACTAATGAAATGTGTGTTAGCTTCAAATCACATGTGTATTATAAAAATTGGAAGCGAAAGGTGACTTGTTTATTTGTCCCCGGGCATTTGTCCATTTTCAAAAACGAAATAGTACATTCAAGCCCTATTGCAAGAAGTATTCACGAATTTGAGTAATGTTATTATTGTTATGGCAGTCTAATTATAATGAGTTTGGTAAAATAAAACAAGAGTTCTATACTTGCCTTACGAGATGAAATCGTTGTTAGCTTCAAATCACATGTGTATTATCAAAATTGGAAATGAAAGTCAGCTTGTTTATTTGTCCAGAGGTAATTGTCCATTTTGAAAACGAAATTGGGCGTTGACCTTATTTATAAATCTAGGGCCTTTTTGGCCAAAGGTATTTTCGATAAGCCATTCCTTGTATGTAAAATAATATAGTAGTCTGATTTCGAGTTTGGCACCGCAACAGTGTTACAAGCTAATTTGATACTCGTATATCGACAGTAATGTCAAAGGCTATCTCATTGTAGTTGGTTTTAATAAATTGCAAGTTAAGCCAAACCAGTATTTTAAAAATTATAAGGTAATTTTTACAAACTGTAAGTTAGGATTTTGTTGGTTGACATTGAACTGATTGAGATTTATTTGCGAATGATCGACTGTTTATCCACGCCTGTGCCCTCACGTTTAGGGAGAGTACCCGCTCTGAGTGTTGGTTAGCCTTATCTACAAAGTAAGCGGTCGCTCATAGGGGCTAGGTATATACAGTGGAGGAATCGTTACCTCAAAGCTATGAAGAATTGTTAGCTCAGCTTCTTGTTTGACTTGATTGGGATTGATTGATTTGGTTAATTGCTATGATTGCTTGAGAATGATCTGGTTGTTTGATTTGATCGAGCGAGATTTGTTTGATATGATTCGGACGATTTTATTGAGCTATTAATTGATCTGCTTTTTGACAAGGGGAGCGAAAGCTCGAAATCAAGTTCCTGCGTCAGATATAATTTCAAGTTTCCCGCCAAGGGCCGAAGACCCTAGAGCAAGTTCAGGAATCCTGCAACTGTCTTATGAGTTAGTATGAGGGCACCACTTACTAATTCCCGCCAAAACAAAAAATGGCCTTCATGATGGCCGTCAAAATAAGTTAATCTACAAAATTTAATTATAATTCATAATTAAAAGCAAATCGACTGTGGAGTTTTGGAGGAAAAGACCCTTCAATTAATTTTTAAATTGAAATAATACAGTGTTGTCTATAAAAAATATCTAAGGAATGTTAGGTCAGTTAGTTAAACAAATATGTGAAAGTTGAAAGGACTTTGAAAATGTAGTTGTGCTGTTGCCAATGTTACTTGTTTTTCTTGTTTAAGCCGAAAAATATCTAAGGAATTTTAGAAAGTCAGTTAGTTAGATGAATGTGTGAAAGGTTAAACAGGCCTTGAAAATGTAATTACCGTATTGACATTGTTTGAGCATTTTTTTCCTGATTTAAACCGGTTTTGCGGAACACCCCACGGAATTTGCTTATGACTAACGAATACAAGGTTCTGCATGCACTTACCGCTAGGCGGAGCCACGATCAATCTCTATTACAGAAAACATTAGTTATTTTTAAAAACACGCCGCTAGATGGCGTCACAAACAGTCAAATCTACTTTTAAAAATATACTTCTAGGTTGAGCCCCGATTTACAGAAAACACACATTAGCTTTAAAAATGCACCGGTAGCAGGCGTCACAAACAATCAGCGCCCTGGTCAGGGTCGAACACTCAACAAGGGTTAAGACAGTAGAACAAGTTCAGGGGACCTATACCTGTCTTATGAGATTGTATGACCCCCTAATTAGAATACACTTTCAAATCTCCCGTCTATTTCAAAAATGGCCGACAAACTCCGCTACTATTTCAAGTTTCCCGCCAAAGAGTACCATATCAGAGGTCTAAGGGCACATGAACAAGTTCTGGGGTCTATGAGATAGCATGTGGGCCACTTACTAGAATAATATTTTAAATTTCCCGCCAAGGAGACGAAGACCAAGCAAGGGGCGAAGACCCCAGAACAAGTTTCGGGCCTCCTACACAGGCCTTATGAGACAGCATTAGCCCCCCCCCCCAAACAAAAATGGCCGACAAAACAAGTTAGCCTGCAAACTTTAAGTATGACTCATAATTAAAAAAATGACGACGAAAATGAATTATTACCTCATAATTAAAAACAATAAAATGGCAGCCGCCGCAGATCTATAGCTGAAACGAGGGTGAATGCCATGAACAAGTTTCGGACTCCTATACAGGGGCTAAGGCCTGAGAACAATCTCCGGAGTGCTATACCTGTGTGATGAGATAGAATGAGTATCCTCTTATTAGAATAGAATTTCAAATTTCCCATCATAGCCGACAAGATGGCAGACAAATCCATATGGCCGCTATAATAAGATGCCGTCAATCCACACCCACAAAATGGCCGACAAAATGACCTACAAGCCACACCCCGCAACCAATCGGAAATCAGGGGGCTACGTCCGTGAACCAATCAGCAACTAGGGGGGCAAGACTCAGGTCCTCCAGTCAGAACACTGCATACGCGCGCATTTGCCTACCCTCCAGGAGCTACCAAAAAGACCTTAATTAACGGTGAAATTGTCACGTAACTACCTACACACTAGGGTGGACTGGTAAAAAGGTCCTTAATACTGATAAAAAGGACTTAATTAAACTACCATCAAACGGGTGAAAATTTTGTTCAATTACACAAAGTTTCATACTGCGCTAAGTGCCTAATGAGAAGCTAATCTTGTACATTCAACACATAATTCTGTTTATGAAAAATTAATTAGCAGAAATGACAGGTAACACTGTTTCTCAAACTAAATTTATTATACAAAAAATTCAAAAGGTGGCAGGTTGTAACAGATCAAACGTTATAACTCCATAATGATAACTGAGAGAATATTTAAGGATGCGGTACTGTATTTATTGCACTGCGCTTAATTACAGCTGGTCAGCTGCTAATGTTGCACATAAAATTCTTCATTAAATAATACCAGTATTTTTAAAATTAAATTCAGCGTGAAAATTATATTGAAATAAGTGTTAAGTAAATAGTAGGCTTAGCGCCGTAATTTCTTGTCATTTAAATAATTCCTAATTCACTACTCTGAATTGTTAATTAGCGTATAATCGTTCACACAGAATACTTAATTCTTTGGTAACAATCTTTTAAGTTTAAGAGTATTATAAAGAATTTATAAAAAACGCGGCATATTGTAACAGATCAGCCGTAGCGGTAGACGGTAACGGGAATCGAACCCATTCCCTCCCGAATGCTAAGCAGGTCGTGTTACCACTACTCTACCAGATCCGTAGTTATTATCAAATCAGTTAACGATGTCTTCCATATATAGCCAAACGAATTAAAAATTAAAAAGCCTAGTTCTTCAAGCAATAATTATGTAATCACCAACATTTTTCGTTATGCTTAAAAAATAAAGGTAGTATCACACGTACATTTCATAATTAAATGAGAACTGTTAAAATAGTGCTTTTAAGGTTTTCATGTTTATTTTTTACTTTACGTTTTAATTTGACAAGTAACACATTAAATTAACCGTAATACAAAGAATTAATCAAAAATGTAAATTTCCCATAATTGCTAAATCACTTAATTGCGCCTATTTAGCGGCTAATCTTTCACATAAAATACCTAATTATTTATACAAGTGGCAAGTAATTACACACCGAGCACCATAACTTCATGTCAGTAGCTCTAGAAATGTCAGAGGCTGCCATGTTTTATTGTTTAACTGCGCATAATTAATTATCCATGTTTAGTGCTTAATTATTTGATAACACTGCTTTTAAAATTAAGCGTAATATATAAAACAAATTAAAATTACAACAAATAAAACTCTATAGCAGTAACTAAAGGATGTTAAAGAATGGTAACTATTATTTTGATTACTACGCTTAGTAGTGTCTCATTATCAGCAAATTGCACATTATATTATATTTAATAGTATTGCAGGATAAAGAATTAGTCAAAAATATAGCAAGTTGCAACAGATCAGGAGCCACAAATCCAAAGAAGAAATGTTACGAAGTAGAACGTATAATTAACAGCTAATTTTACATCCTAATAATTGATCTAATTATCCGCTAATCTTGCACATTAAGTTAGTATGATTACTTAACCACAATGTAACGAATTAATAATAAAAATGGAAAGCCATCGTTTTAACTGCCGTGTCTAAAGCAATGCTTAAAAGTTCGTTGTTTTATTTTTCTGCACTCAATCGTATTTAAATAACGTTTAATTTTGCGCATAAAGTACTTAATAACTCTATAACATTATGCTTAGGGTTAATTGCCATATGAAACATAAAATAAAGTAATTGGTAAGTTATTTCAAATTAAGTAACTGAATAAATGTTATAAAATATGATTTTTATCTATTTCTCTGGGCTTTGTGGTGTCTAAGTATCGGCTAATCTGACGTTCAGTACTTTACTGATAGCATTCTTTTAAACTTAAATGTGTAAAAGACAAATGTAAAAAAGTATCAGGTAGCCCCGCTTTTAATTTTGTATTTATATTAAATTTAATTTAAAAAAATTGTAATTTTTAAATTAGCCGCTAATTAGACACATTGACTTTAAAATTAAGTGCAATAAAAAAATAAACTAAGGCAAGCGGCAAGATATAGAAAACTGAACGTCACAATTTCATGTTGGTAACTATAAAAATTTTATCAGAAGCGACGTTTTATTTCTTCTACTGCGCTTACATGTGTTTAACTCGCATGCAAATCTACACATCCAGTAATGAAATAGTGCCTAAGTAGCGAATAATCGGGCAAATTCAGTATTTCACTATTTGATAACATACCTTTAAACGTAAGGATGTATAAAAGACAAATCAAGCGCCGCAAGTTCGTGGCATTAACGGAAAGAATGCTAACGGTTGCCATGTTTTATTTTATTAAGTGTGCTTATATGTAATTAGCGATCAGCCTCATAAATTTAGCACGTAATAATTAATTACATTTTTTAATCACATTTAGCATACATAATTAAAAAAAGTGGCAAGTTAGAACAAACTGAGCGCACAAATCCATGAAAATATATCCAAAGATGTTTGAGGATGTGGAGTTGCATTTATTATACTACGGTTAACTATATCTAATTAGGGACTAATTTGGCACACGAAATATTTAATTGTCTTAAAATATTGTAATTAAAATTAATACTTGATGAGGCAGTTTTTAAAACTAAATGTAGTATAAACAATAAATTAAAAAATGTCACTAGTTGTAACAGAATTAGTACAACTTCATATCAATAACGAAAAGAATACGACGCTTGATTTCCTTCACTGTGCATAATTGTGTTTAATTAGGGACTAATCTTGCACATTCAATGAGAATTATTATTTGACTTTTTTTAATTAAGCATAGAACTTGACTTGTGGTACCGAAATTTCGTGAGCAGTAATTGCAATATTGTTCAAGTCTAATTAAAGGTAAATTAAAACATATGGCAGGTTGTAACAGATTAACTTCCACAAGCCACAAGGAACTAATAGATTGTTCAAGGATACGCTATTTGATGTCTTTGACTGCATTCAATTATGTTTAATTAGAGGCTGATCTTACCCATTTTATACTAGTAGTACTGAGGCACTGTCTCCTCCACTTTTTTACGTCACAAGCCCCGCCCCCTGGGCCACCTCACCTTTCACTTTTTTATACGCCCACGTGGGAGACCGTATTTTCCACCCCTATGGCTTCTTTTCAGAGGTCTTTTTCAACCCTTGATGGATTTTCATCCCTAATTATTTTTGTTTTTTACTCGCTTACTTGAAGGGCGTATTTTTTCACCCTTATTTTATCACCGCCCACGTGTGAGCTCGTATTTTCCACCCCTATGGTTTCTTTTCGGAGGCCTTCTTCAACCCCTTTTCATCCCTAATTATGGTCTTTTTGACAGCAATTTTTTGATTTCTTTTCGGAGGCCTTTTTCAGCCCTTGATGGAATTTTCAGCCCCTTTTGTTGTACTAACAGCCTTTTTCACAGCAATTTTTTTTGTACTTGCTCACGTGAGGGTATATTTCGGGTTTGGTCTAGGGCTTGGGGTTGTTCTTGGAGTTGGGGGCTGGGGCTGTGACGGTTTCTTTTCAGGGGCCTTTTTAACCCTAATTAAGGTCCTTTTGGTAACATTAAGAGCAGTACAGCCCTGGAGGTTAGGAAATTGCACGTGTTCTGGTTGAAAAGATTTTATTTAAGCTGTGTTTATTAATATGTATGAGGACCCATTTTATTTTATCAAATAAGATTGCATAATTGTAGACCTTTTGTGCTTGCTCACGTGAGGAGCGTATTTTAGATCTTGAGATTGAGTTTGGGTTTGGTCTTGGAGCTAGTCTTGGGCTTGGGCCATATCTTGGGGCTGGAGCTGGACCTGGGCTTGGTCTTGGGGTTGGTCTTGAACCTGGAGTTGGTCTTTGGCCTAGGGTAGGGTGACAACTATTTTCATAATTATCTTGTAGATCATTTTGTTTCTGGGCCTAGCGCTCTGATTGAAAAGGATGTTGTTTAGTCTATTTAAACGAGGTTACTGGTAGAGTATCTGTCACTATCGTTTAGCGATTCAAGATGGAAGGTCAGTTTAAGCACCCTTTTCGGCGATAGTTGCGGGTCCGTCAGGTTGTGGAAATCGTATTTTATCGTGGATTTTCTAAAATATATCGAAACTGCCTGCGATACAGCTCTTGAAAAAATTATCTTGTTTTACAGTGAGTGGCGACCTTTATTTAAAGATCTCTCTGTGGAATTTCAAAAGGGTTTACGTGATATGGAACAGTTTGACGGAGAAAAGCCTGTCTTAATAATAATTGACGATCTAATGCGCGAAACTAACGGCTCTACGGTTGATATTTTTACAAAGGGTTGTCATCATCGAAATTTAAGTGTGTTTTTCTTAACGAAGAACATATTTCATCAATGACGTGCACAGCGGGATGTTTCTCTCAACACATATTACATACTTTTCTTTAAGAACCCACGTGACAAAGCTCAGATACGGCATTTAGCAAGACAGATTTCGCCGGACACCCCGAAATTTTTAGAAGCAGCGTACCAAGATACTACTTCAAGCCCGCATGGATATTTATTGTTCGATTTAAAACAGAATACACCGGATGTGCTACGTTATAGAACAAACATATTCGGGCCTCAAGGTATCTGCCAGGTCTATATAGCGAAAAAAGTGTTTAAGCCTCACAGTCATAAAGATTACATCATATATGATGGCTGACGTTTTAAGCGAGAACGCTCATATCCTGCGTGCATTAGCCAGATTAAGTAAAAGTCAACGTGACGCTTTATTGAAATGTTTGGATACTAAGCAGGTAGAGTGTATTTGCGAGAGTGCACATAACATTTTAAAAGGTCGTGTACCTCTGTCAGCTGATCAGAAGCAGCGACTCTCTCAACATAAGCACACTTTAAGACGCTTGGCACAGAGAGGCGAATCTATTTCTTGTACAGAAAGGTGGTGCATTTCTACCACTCCGTTAGGACCATTACTCGACGGAATCCTGGGTAATCTGTTTCAATAACCGATGGACCTTATACAACGCTTACAGGTGCCAAATGTTACACAAAACAGCATTTTAACGCAGCTGGGTAACGATATGGATAAAGTTTTAAAACCAAAATGACTGACCATGACAAATGACAGCAGTACAACCATACAACCATAGTGATAATCCACCTTCTATGTCAAATCAAGAAATTAAAGCTGAAATGGCAAATTCAATCAACAAAGACATTCAACGTATTCTCGAATGGGAAGCAATAATCTAGTTAAATTTAATGCTAACAAAACTCAGTGTTGCCTTATGTCCGCCAAAAAGATCGATCATTTCCTGTTGTAAGTATGAATGGCTCAGTTCTTAAGTTTTCAGACTCTATTACTCTGTTGGGTATGACTGTATCTTCAAATCTCTCATGGGTTGACCATCTTCTGTCAGATACCAAAACAGCTGCTCGTAAAATAGGCTTTTGTACAGATCTAAGCAGTACTTTACCTCTCGACAACTCCTTTTGCTGTATAAGGCCCAAATTCGGCCTCATCTGGAATATAATTCTCACCTTTGGGTTAGTGCTCCCCAATACGCTCTCGATATCGTTGATCGTATTCAAAAGAGAGCGATTAGGCTTATAAATGACCCGTCTTTAACTTCTCACATACAGTCCCTTGAGCATAGAAGGATGGTTTCAGTTCTTTCTTTGTATTATCGTTATTACAACGGCTATTGTGCTGGTGAATTACATTCTTTGATACCATCTCCGGCTATCTTTGCGAGAAACACTCAGTTCGCTCAATCACATCATCAGTATGCAGTACAAATCTCCACTTGTCGTACCAAACGGGCGCAATCCACATTTTCTACACGGCTTCTAAACTTTGGAATGATCTCCCTAGTTCCTGTTTTCCTCTCACTTATGATATGAGAAAATTTAAGGTAGCTGTTCATAGGCATCTATTGGCAATTCATTATCCCTCTATCCATCCTCCTAAGTGTTCCTGAGTGCTTTAGCACGATAGGTATTTAACCTGTTCAGGTCCACAATCATAAAAAAAAAAAAAAGTTCTTCAAAGGTATCTACACTTTTCCAATCAGTTACGTCAGCCCACCAGCATAACAATCAGCGGTGACGCTGTTGCTGATGATATTAGAGATTTACCGCAACGCAAAGGTCTGGCAGACGACGAGATAGTATCAACGCTTTCGCCTTCATATAAGAGAAAAGGCGAGGCTTTCTTACGTATGCTGAATACGAGCAGCGATGTTTTTTGGGATAAAAGAGGTACTGTAACAGGCGTGATCATACCACATTCCAACATTATCGATCTGGTTCACGAGACGTTAAGAAATCGAAAAACTACAAACCCGCGCGGTTGGCGTCAGTTTGCGACGTACATTAAAGAGATCAATATACCACGAGAGTTTATCGGAAATACGCAAAGACATGATGTTTCTGTATCACCCAGCGTTGAACGGACCCTCACAACAATTATAGGTGAGAATTACGATGCTGATAGTGAAACGCGGGAAACACCGAGAAGAATCTCTCAAAGAAGAAGACGAAGAGGAATTTCACTAGATTGGGATTCGTGGCAGACATAACATGGATGCTGTATACTATGATCCCTCTCACCCTGCAGGGTTCGCTGGTATAACACTTTTAACTAATGCTGTAAGAGATAAAAAAAATATGGTGAAGTGAAAAATTGGCTGCAGACCATGTTGTACATCACAGCTAAAGTACTAAAGCAAGATGATACAGCACTTACAGACGATGATGTAGCACCGGTAAACAATTGGATGCATTTGCTTTTCTCACAGGTGGAGGTTTACTTAAATCAGAAGATGGTGTCACAACCAAACAACACCTACGCCTGCCGTTCATATATCGAAATGCTGTTAAATTATGGAAAGGAGGCCAAGAGTTCACATCTAGGATGTACCTTATGGCACAATGATACAACTGGACAGATGAATACACTGGGAAACGCAAATAACGGTTTCTCAAAACGTCAAGCACTTACGGCTACCGGGAAACAGATAGAGATGATTGGTCACGTGCACTCGGATCTGTTTAATCAAGAAAGTTTCTCATAAGTGGTGTTGAGTCAAAAGCTAATTTTGTACGATTTAGCCTAATGGCGGCGCTCGCTTCAAATTACAAGACGCGAATTATAGACGCTAGCTTACTGGTGAGACGTATGCGTATCAATCCTACTATTCTAATTGCGTACGCTAAAGCTTTAGAAACAACTGCCGCAAAATACCCTGTTACAAGGACCGACGTAGAAATGTTAACTATACCTGCAGGCATACAGCGAAAATCACTGGATAATGTTTTCCTGGGTCAGTTACCTAAACGATGCATGGTAGGCTTTGTAGGAAATAAAGAATTCAACGGTGATTACCCCTCAAACCCGTTCAATTTTCATCACTGCGATATTAACTACATGTCGTTATATATTGACGGGCAACAAATTCCATCGAAGGCCTTACAACGAGACTTTACAGCTAATGGTTTATATGCAAGAGCGTACCACACTTTATTCTCTGGTGCGGGTATTCATTTTTTGAAGGAAGGTAACGATATATCGAGAAGTAATTACCCCAACGGCTTCTGTTTAATAGCCTTTGACCTAACACCTGACTTGTCTGCAAACGCTTGTACGCACTGGAATTTAGTTAGAAACGGCTCCCTTCGGCTGGAAGTCGGGTTTGAAGAAGCACTCACCGTAACCGTTAACTGTTTGGTGTATACAGAATTCGATAAGGTGATCGAGATTGATAAACATCGGAACGTCGTTGTGGATTTTAGCTGTTAAAAGTGGTAGCTCTAACGTGCAAGCTTCAGTGTACAGCAGCAGCCGAAAAAAGATGGACGCATACTTGGACGTACAAGGGTTTAGTGGTGTTAACAACGAATTCATAGCGAAAGAAATTGCCGTGGTTACAGATCGTAGTCGTTTATCGTTGATGCTGATAAAACCACCTCGAGGTCACTTTATATCAGGATCCATGTCACGACAGATAAAATGTATGGAGGATAATTATCATGGGCTGAAATGGTGGTCAGGTCATGTACACTACAACAATTTATGTGAGGAGTTAATGAGAGTGTTGCGCCCATTTAGCAAAATTCACGTTAAGGGCAGTGAAAAATGACAGTTTTTAAGGTTTCTTAAGAAACCAATAGTAAACCTGGGGGAGACTGGTTGCCTGTCGATTAAACAGTTGGAAAAGGAAGCAAAAGCATATAGCTGTTTAAACCATAACATCACTGGGCCTATATGTGCAGTGGAAAACGCCTTACTACTGCAAGAATGGACGCATACCAATTCCAAAGATGTATGCGGTACAAGTGTTGAAATGTTTGAAATTGATCCCCAGCCACAAGAAGAATGTGTTTCGGCTTGTATGTGCTTCTAATCAACTACCGGGACACGCACCTAGACCGTGTGCAATTATTATAACACGGATCCTGCAGACAAACCAGGTCAGCATTGGACCGCTATCTACATTGATGATAATGGTAACGAAGAGTATTTTGATTCCCTTTGGACGAGCACCTCAAGGGTATCATTTACGTTTCCTAGAGAAGAATTCTAGATGGTTCCGTTACAATAAAACAATACTGCAGGATTACCATTCGGATGTGTGTGGACTTTATACGTTAACGTTTCTATATTGTAGATTAAATAGTTTATCAACGATTGATAAAAAAACTTTTTTAATGCATGTTTAATTGTAAATGACGAAATAATTAAATTATTGTTGAACGCCTGTTACCCAACCATCCTATTCTGATAAATAAAGAGGTTTTTTTTAGTACCTTACTTTTTTAATTAAGCGTTACGTAATACCTACTGTTTTTTCTTTCTTTTAAATTCAGCATGTGTGTTTCTAAAAATCGTGTTATAAAATGTATGACTACCGTTTTAAGGAAAGGAAAACTCGGTTGGTAGATTATTAAAATTAACAGGATTATATAATTACACAGTAATTAGCTAAAAGTAAACATGAACAGTGGTTTCTAACTATATATTGTTGTTGTGGAATTTAAAGCATGTAATTATTACATTCCAAACATTTAATGCGGTTTTTTATAAAAAACAATTTGCGTGTGTGTGTACAGCATATACTATTTTGTTCAAACCGCTTTGTTATTAATTACTTTAAGGGAAAGGTAAGTACGAGTTGCAGTAAGTGTGATAAAGGTAATTAGGTTGTTTGTATATTTACGCTCTAAAAATTAATTATGGGGAAATCACTAGCTAGTTTTAGATCAACTATTCATAAACGTAAAACAGAAAGTGGTATTAGTGTGCTTATACGTATAGCTAGCAAAACGGTTATTATAACCTTAATTTATTTATTTAGTTGCACAAATTTAATTACAGCTAGTGCAAACAACATATCTTTTTTAAAAATATTAAGTGTTTGGATATCGAGGACCTGTGTATATACAACAATTTTAACGAGAGGATGGTGATTAAAGATATTTCAAAGGTAAGCAACCAGTTTTAATATTCGTTTAGAAAAACAATATTCTGATTACTGTGTCCTGTAATTAACTTTAAATAATTTTTTGCATTGCGTGTTGAGATTAATTTAAAATGACAGTGAAATTTAATTATTAGTATAATGTATAAATAAAATTTCCTAAGGTTACAATCTGTAGATAGGATTTAAAAGGACTACAATTATGCAATCTCATTTGATAAAATAAAAATGGGTCCTAATACATATTAATAAACACTGCTTAAATATAAATCTTTTTCAGTCAGAACACGTGCAATTGCCTAACCTCCAGGGTTTGTACTGGTCTTAATGTTACCAAAAGGACCTTAATTAGGGTTGAAAAAAGCCCCCCGAAAAGAAGCCGTCACACAGCCCCGAAATCCAAGACCAACGCCTGGACCAACCCCAAGTGCAAGACCAACCCCAAGCCCTAGACCAAACCCTAAATACAACCTCACGTGAGCAAGTACAAAAAATTGCTGTCAAAAAGGCTCTTAGTATAACAAAAAGGGCTGAAAATTTCATCAAGGGTTGAAAAAGGCCTCCGAAACAAAACCATAAGATAAGGTCGACAAAAATTGTGTCAAAAGACCTAATTAGGATGAAAGGTTGAAAAAGACCACCGAAAAGAAACCATAAGATACAGGTAGGAAAAAATTGCTGTCAAGTAAGTAAAACAAAAATTAGGGATGAAAAGAGTTGAAATGACCACCTGAAAAGAAACCATAGGGGTGGAAAATACGGTCTCCCACGTGGGAGTATATAAAAGTAAAAGGTGAGGTGACTTAAAAAAAGTGGAGGGGATAGTGCCTCAGTACTACTTTTACTTCATAACCTGATAACATTGTTTTCAGCATTATACACGGTAAATTAATAACATTACGTGTTACATTTACTTAGCAGTAAAATAATGTGTGTTTTATACTTTTTACTGCACTTATTTGTGCCTAATTAGTGACTAATCTTGCTTGTTCTACACTTAATTATGTGATAAAATACTTTTAAGTTAAATGTATAAAAAATATTAATAAAAGTAGCAAGTTCTAACAGACCCATACTTTTGTAGCAATAAATAAGGAAGTGAAGTATGTAATGTTTTATTTATTTCCGCTTATATTTATTGGCTCTAATTGAGACTAATCGTACACGTAGGTACTTCATTAATTGCATTAAACTTAAACGTAGCATAAAAGATATATAAAAAACTTGCAGGTTGTAACAGATTAAGCGCAATAATTTCATAATTGTAACTGGAACAATATTAATGGTTGTGATGTTTTATTGTTTTCACTGCACCTAATTGGGTCCTATTAGTTGCTAATCTCGTACATTGTACACTTAATTATTAATAACAACGTTTTTTTTAAATTGAATGTGGTCAATAAGTGCTATTATTTTGTAGCAATAACTGAAAAGCTATTATGATGTGGTATTGCTTTCTTAATCATTGCCATGCTACGAGTATAAAAAATTTGCAAGCCTTACCGAAATCGAGTTTTAGTGTAGTTAGGAGTAGCTTATGAGTACAAAAACGTTTTTTGCATGTCAACTAAAAATCTGCAGTATTTGTACCTTAAAGCATTTATTAAAACAATAACCTAGCTTCGTACATTCCTTCACAATATTCTAAAAAATAGTTAATAATCACTGTACTATTCCGCTTGAGGGCATTTTGTTGCTTAATTTACATTTACATGATGCCTTGAGCGTTCACAATGAGAGTCTTGTCATAAAACACATAAATGTAAACATAATACAACGTATCTGGACCGTTATTGATTGGATAAAAAAAGTTGGTTAAATTACGGAATTTTTGTAAAACTAATTTTCAATTATCTGAATTTTAATCTCTACTTAATTACAAAACAAATTTGATTATTTTATAATGTTCACGTGATTTAATGAAAATTGGATTTCATAGCTTTTATATTTGAATTTCATTTTATTGATAGATGGATAAAAAAAATCCATCCAGCTTTTTTTAATTACAGATTGATTAAAAAATTTACATAAACGTTAATAATACATTGCAAAAACATAATGTTAACATGTATTGCTTGATTGATTAATGGTACACTAAAGGAGTAAATAAAAGTTGCAAGTTTGTAACGTATGAGCATAATTTGATTATGCAGTCAGTTAGGTGTCACTACAGGTTGTTTTATTAATAAAATGTACGTTAGTGGTTTATTGTTAAATTGTTACAAACTTTGTTCTACCGTGTATTTATAATGTCAAAAGTGGGTTACTACCTCTTCCCTCTTCACACTTCCTCTCTTTCCCCTCTCCTGCTTACCCCACTCTCTTTCTCTCGCTCCTTCACCCACCCCCGGCTCTCTCTCTGACTCTCCTCGTCTTCCTAACTCAATTCCTCTACCTTCTGTACGCATACCAAGCAAATGAAAAGGCTCTCCTATAGCTCTAGTCCCACTTATCACCACTACCATGTCATTCTTCATTACATTTTTGCAAAAATTAAGGAATGCATTAATTTTTATGACCTATCCACATTTCTGTACCACTCCACGTTCTGCACCACCTGCACGCGAATCAAAAATAGCACTGTATAGTGTGCAATCCGTGCATCCGCCGTCTTAGCTGTGGCACTCTTTTCTATGGGATCCGACTCCTAAGGCACCACACACTAACACGCCAGATAACGAACCACTCACATTAAAATGCTTATTACATAGCTTCACACACCTCGTTTCTACTTGTAATGCCGATCATGGATAGAAGGCACACTACGGTATTTTCTATGATTAATCCCTAAAACATTACATAATGGACATTATAATGGTAACACGTAATGCCAAGTATCCCCAAATATTGTATCACCTGCACACAGATTGTGTGCAAACCGTGTCATGCGCTATTTCTCCCAGGTACTTTTTTCTATGTTGAAGATAATGAACTACTCACATTCACGTACTTATGACATGGTATCTTACGCCCGGGTGCTACTTGCAACGTCGAATATTCGTTTTGATAGAAGGCACCCGTATGGCAGTGTCTACTATAAATCATTACAACAGTACATCATAGACATTGTGAGGAAAACGGTTAACGCCAAGGATGTCCGTCGAAAGTGCTCATTGTTTTAGCACTTACTTCATGAATACAAAACATTGTCCGAAATTCATCGCGAATGTGTTGCTCTGATGGTGCATTTCCATACTCTGATTACCTACTACTACCTACTACCTACTAGGTGCCAATACTCTTTAAGACAACCATGTAACTTGCACACCCAGCCTACCCAAGTCAATCATCCTTGCTGACCTCAATGCTCACCACACAATTTGGTAACTCCACCAGCAATGGCAATCGAACTGGCTGAAATAGCTGATTTTAGTGCTTTAAAGCGTAATGCACGAATTATAAGCAATTAAATCTTGCTGTTTACAGAGACAATCCCTAGAAAGCCGAACTGCTCGATAAAATCGATACATTAGGAATCCCAGATTACTTCTTCAAGCCGCTACACTAGTCAGTTCAAGTAAAAGGAGAAAATGCTATTTCTGGTCTACTTGAACCTACACCAAGTGTATTATTTCAAAAACCCTTTGAAGCTGCTTTAACTGGGTAAACTAGTGGGAAGTTTTCATAAACTTCATAAAAACACTAGCATTTGTCTTTCGACTTTACAACTACCGCGATAACCAATTCCTAATCTGGTTGATCGTAATGTCTCGTAATAATAAACGAGACTCCAATAAGAAGGCACATATCTAGGAATTCTTTTCACCAGAACCTAACTAGCTCCCCAACATACAAGATACGTAACAGTGCAAGTTACAGACCACCCTTTGGAGTCAAATTAGACGTCGTCAACGAAAAATTCTAGAATATAATTACAACACTTACATTCGCTCTGTATACTAACTTCAAACCTAGTCACCTTTCCTTCATTTCCTCTTGTTATCGCCGAATTGTAAGACGAACATACTGTTTTCCTTTCAGTTAGACAAAAGAATTAGCAGGGCTGAATAGGAAGAAAGCTTTTGAGCAATTTGCTAAAAAACTAACAATAAAGCCACAATAAGCATCAACATACTAATAAAAATGGAGTCTTACGCCTTCACACATTCTTGAATTATGTAAATTATTAATAATTATCTAACTTTATCTTTATTCTGATGTTTTCTTTTGTGAATTTACAAATTCAGCTTTTCATGGGCACCCTGGTAGTGTTTATTTCTTGGCCACATGAGACTTCTGCTACGACGTCTTTTCATTAGGAGACGCAACGGTAGCGGAACGATGAGGAGACAGGGCCATCTTCTTCTTTGGCTTTTTCGTCGTTGATGACGCGAAGCCCCGTTTGGCCGCCTCTCGCTGAAGCACCTTTGACTTTGTCTATATCAGAGCACTGGATACCACCGCCGACTTTATGTGATTCTTGATTTACGGGGACATTCTTTCTACGCCTGTCTTTATGTGGAAGCGACGTGACCATATCGGTGGTTCTTGGATGAGATGGCTGCTTACGCAACTGCATCTCTTTTTTCTGATACATCGCGTAGTCTTCTTGGTAGTCGGTGGTGAAGCTCTTTCGATCGAGTCGGCTGACTGGTTAGCTGCGATCACGATTTATATTCGAACGGTAAATGTTTAAATTTGCTTCTTCGGTACGTTGAAATAGGCGATCGACCAATGTCACTAGACGTTTTTCAATTAACGTCTTATCCCGAAGTGATTTAACACTCGTTAGTGCGTTACTCTCGTGTAGCAAACCACGGTGTGTAATCGTCCCCAACGATCGATAGGTCTAATGAGTAAATCGTTTGATCCAACAGGTAAATTACCGTTTTAACCTAAAATGCGTTCTGCTTTGGAAACCGGAGTAGCCTCTAAATGTAAATCCTTTGGTACTGACCTTTTTAACCCTCCAAACTATTGATAAACAATATGCGACTTCAACCCTAATTCTTCAAATAATACCAACCATTTATTTACCTAATGTACCACATTCTGCGTTATTAACAATTTCTGGGAAATGACAGTCGTAATTATTTTCATAGTATTACACTCTAATTAAGACTCCCGTTCTCTTTTGGTCTGCGCGAGAGGTACATTCAACCGAGCGCAGAAATAAGCATAATATTTAGGTTAAATATCATATTATAGGTATTGTACACATTTTGTTTAACATTTTAGTTGTGTCTCTATGATCTGCTCTCACTAGCAACCTAGTTAAAACGCATCTGATTTTTGAAGCTGTCTCTTACCACACAAAAGTAAACAATAAAAAGTGATCAAAATGTGAGAATAACGCCAAATATGCAGATTGACCTTGATAATTTAACTCTGAATATATTATTTAATTAAATTTTCTATTTTTAAAATCATTCTCTCGTTCAAACGAGGTACCATTATTAGAATATGTTTTGAAAGGTTTTCTTATGCAAAAGGTATACCTGCGTCAAGCTACTTAGTAATTATTTCTCGTTAAAGCACTAATTAACTTGAATCGAATTGTCTCGGTTTTAAAGTGTATAAAAATGATTATACCTCGGAAAGCTAATAGAAGAAGAAAGAACCAACCAACATCAATCGAAAAAACACTGTCATAAACATCTCTAAACGACAGTTGAACGAAAACGAAATGCAGGTTCTGGAGAAAGGCTTGAAATATGCCATAACAACGAGGTATATTCCGAAAGTAGATTTAATAACCGCAGTCGAAGAAACAGCTAAAATTAGATCCTAAGAAGCCGATGAATACATAAGTAAGGTTAGATCAGTCCTAGATTCATTTAGGTGAACTAAACCTAACCTCTCTAACCTAGAAAGGAGAGCGGTCACTTCCTTAAGAATTACCCAACGATCAAAATTCTCCCGGCAGACAAAGGAAACGCGACTGTGGTAATGGATATGGACACTTACAACAGTAAGATCCGAGAACTACTAGACGGGGGCGAGTACAAACAAATACCAAAAGACCCCACACCATCAATCGAAAGACGGATATACCTGACGCTGGCAAAACATAAGGGGGAGTTCTCCGCTTACCAGAGAACTAGAACTACCCGCATCTGTACGGCCTACCAAAGATTCACAAAGAAGGAATTCCTCTGAGACCAATTGTGAACTCGAAAAATTCACCTTGTCACCCATTATCGCACTATCTGCTAGGTATAATCACACCCTTATCGGGAAAAACCGAGTCTATGGTCAAGAATACGCAGCACTTCGTGGAAACCATCAGAAACTTTTAACCAAACCACGAAGAAATACTGGTAAGCTTCGACATTGTGAGCCTATTCACAAATGTGCCTACCGATAAGGCACTAACTATCATAAGGGACAAGCTGGAAAAGGATGAAACCTTAGACGAACGGACGCAGCTCTCGGTAAACGCAATAATGGAACTTCGGACAATATGCATTAGAACTACATATTTCCAGGTAGAAGACAAATTCTACCAACAAGAGTTTGGGATGGCGATGGGTACCCCACTATCACCCATAGTGAGCAATATATATATGGAAGACTTTGAAGACCAAGCGATATCCGAATTCACAGAAAAACCAAGGCTTAGATACGTAAACGATACCTTCGTAGTTTGGCAACACGGCAAGCATAGGCTAGATGAATTCCTAGATGATCTAAATAGCCGCGCACCCACCATCAAATTCACAATGGAATTGGAGTCGGAACAAAAACTGCCATTACTGGATGTACTTGTACACAGGAATGACAACACTTTCACGACAAGTGTATACAGGAAACCTACCCACACGGGAGGTACCTCACTACAACTCCAATCACCACAAAAACGTGAAGTTAGGCGTGGCAAAATGCTTGTACGATAGAGCAAAAGCAATATGCTCAAAACTAGAGGACCTGAACAAAGAAAAAGAAAATATCGCTAGAACACTCAAAGAAAATGGCTACCCCGATCTAACACCTAACCTAAACAGGGAAAGGGTAACCGAAAAAGAATAACCTAAATATACAGCGATAATACCATATATACAAGGTACCTCAGACAAAATACGAAGGATAGGCAGCAAATACAAGATACGCACTGCCTTCAAATCGACCAGAACGCTCAGGGGAACACTAACCAAAACCAAACCATACAATGAAGATCAGAATTCCAAGAATTGTGTATACAACCTACCATGCGAATGCGGCATAGCATACATAGGAGAGAGCAGTAGACCACTCAAAGTAAGAACTCAGGAACACAAGAACAACGTTCGTAAGGGCGAAACAGAAAGAGCAAGAATCGCCGAACATGTCTGGAACGAAGACCACCGTATCGAGAACACGAGAACACAACTCGTCGGAAACTCAAAGAAGCCACATACATCGCACTAGCAGAAAATCTAATAAGCCAAGCTAGTGTAGAAATGAAACCCATATGGATTCCAATAATGCGCGAAGAGCTTAAGAGCAATACACCTGCGCAACCACGAAAAAGTTTAATATATACATATATATATATATATACATATATATATATATATATATATATATATATATAAGTTCTAAAAAATATATATTGGATTACTCAGTGGCTCAGCGGTAAAGGTGTCCCCTTTTCCCACCTTAAACAAAAACTTGACGCAAATGACAAGGATTAGGAAAAGATCTTGGCAAATCCCCTTTAAGAAAATCTGGCTCTGACCACCGTTACTTTAGAGACTATTTGGGCTCCACGTGTACTCCGCGAGATATGAAGTCTGCAGGGTTTGTATCCATCGGAACATGTCCCTACAATAGTTTGTTTTTTTCTTTAATTTTTACAATATAATTACGCTAACCTTTAAACAGCATTCTTAGCAAACCCGAAACGATGTTACGAGTAAAATTGATAAAATAATCTGGTGTATCAAGTAAGGGGTGATTACAGACAGCTCAGTGGTTGTAGGTAGGTGTGTTGTTACTTTGTGTGTAGGGTGACTAGAATAATATAAGTTAACATCGGGAAAGCCATAAATCAATGGGCGCCAGTTAGTTTAAAATCAAGAATATGGGATTAATTAGCACAAATAGCATTTCGTTTTTGCATTGCGTTAAAAGCTTTCGTCAAAATCATAAACAAATAATAAGAAATCCTCATCACTGCTGCGTAGAATTCGAGAAATTACTATTAAACCATTAACACATTATTGTCTGCGAATTTACATAAAACGTAAATAATAATAAAGGTGTGAGATAAGTGAAATCACATGTAGTATTACATACAATAATTTAATAATACGCGTTCATTTACACTATATTATAATAAAAAATAGTAATCACAGTGTAAAATGTACAATAATTAAAAAATGCAAATAAATTCGCTTCTGCAGGGAAGTAAGACACAATCCTTCTACTTAAAATTTTAATAATAAGCGTAATGAATTGATTGATTCTTGCAATTTCTCAAATAATCTTAAACCTTAATTTTAGTTATCCCATTTATCATCATATTGAACACGTAGAAAACAAATTTGACAAATGTTACAAAAAAAAAGCCAACACACTATGAAAAACAATAATCACACACAGTTGCTAACAGATTACAAAAGGTACAGTGAAGACACTTCGGCAATCGATCCCTCTGGCCTGAAACGCATCTAAACCAAACTATACTACGAAAAATCGTATTCGTCTAAATACCTACATGCAGTTCTAAAATTTTTAATGAAATCAGGACGCAGAAAAGTAATTACCTTAACTTTTCATAGATTGAACAAAACCGTCCCATTCGTTGAACTAACTTTCAATTTTACAGTCGCATATAAACAGCGAAATGTTTAAATCTAATCCAGGCGTTTTTTTAGCGAACTGCTTTACCCGGGTCTCTTATGTAAGGGATTTTTCGGTGGTGGCAAGTGAAGTTTGCCATCAACGAATTCCAACTCAAAAATTAAGACTCGTTTAGAAATATGCTTATTAATTTTACTTATAAGTTACGGTATTTTATTTTACGTCGGTGTCAACTCCTGGGCGGTATACGAATGACGGGTTCTTTGTTACAGGGGTTAGAAAACGGATTTGGGCGCCACCCAAATATAAACTACTGTCCAGGCGGTCTGTGGGTTTAGTCCTGAAGGTGTACGGTTTTCAAACGGCTGCATCGGGTTTCCGACTGGAGGATAAAATTCAGGGTCTAATCCTTATGATAGAATATGTGCCTAAACTCAATTAATACGGACGGACGTCGGATACGGTAGACAAAGGTCACAGGTCCCCTTGACAAACAAAATTGCTTCACCAATGATGGATGAGAATGAATAATTCTTCATAAATATGTGCTCTGTGAATTATTGAAATTTCACTGACCACAGTTTAGTCAATCAAGTAGTTTCCTTGCTACTTATCGGAACAAATTAACTAGGCTTCGAACTTAATTACAGAACAAGTCTTTATTAAGTTTAATTAGATTAATCAGTTGTTAAACTACTCTTTACCTCATGATACCGAGTTGGTAGCGTAGTGGTGACACGACCTGCTTAGCATTCGGAAGATAATGGGTTCGATTCCCGTTACCGTCTACCTTGTATGAGGTTTTTTCAGGGGGTTTTCCTCATACATATGTAGCGGTATGATCACTGCGTATATGCACACCATGTGCGGTTGCTTAGGTGAATGCTGGGGTGGTATTTCCCCCTCAGAACCCTATCTCCGTTCCTTCCGATCCTATCCTGACCATACCCATCCTTAATCCCACCATGCATATATACGTAATGTATGTATGTATGCTGGGAATCCATGATTGTGGCTGAAGGAGCTCGGAAAGCTCGAACAGCCCGCCCTCCCCCTTGGGGAGGGAATAAAATACGTGGCCTTTTTCTTTTTCCTCTACCTCAGACTCATCAGTAAGCTTTAGCTTCGTCCATAGTTGCTACAGTGAGAGCGAAAAGATAATCATTTTTGTGAAAGCACTAACCTATATAGACTACGACGTTTAAAAGTGGGGAACGGCTGGAAATTCCATAATTTTAACGATGAGGCGATGGCGTAACAATTTGTTTTAATTAACATTAGATCAACTACTCGAATTAATATTGCTTTCGTCGTGCTAAAATTATTCTTTATGAAGTAACAGAACAATTGATATAAAATTCGGCCAGTTTCCATTAACAAAAAATACTTATTCTATCTAGCTGTTTAATTAGTAATTAATAACACTTATATCAACTCGAAATCACGCAATTACAGAAGCTAGTTACTGTATGATACATCTGTCGGTGTTCGCGTTATTTAAATACACGAAATTTTATACAATAGTAAAAAGATTAGATACATTCATTTCTACTTGGAATTCATAGAAAGTATTTCAGATTTAACTTTACGTGTTTATATCAAAACTGCTATTTAACAATGCAATTTTTACTAAGTAAATAATAAGGACGGTGTTAATTATCACTTGTACATATTAATTTAAAACTCTCTTAGTTAGATTGAGCGGATTTTAAGGTCTATTTGAATGCTTTGGTTTGTTATCATTCTCTAATATAATATAAAATGTTTTGAATGTAATTTCCATTTAACATGTGCGTTTTAAAATAAATTACTACTTATCAAGTTTTAATTTCAGAATAACAAAAAGAAAACTTGTTTTTATATTAACGGTTGTTTATAGTACTCGATAAGTTTAAATTTTGAAACAAAGAAAAATCTCTGTTACAATTAACAGTTATCTTTTAATTTTAATCTCATCAATATTCAACGCTGCATAATGAATTAATTTAAGGGCTCAATCATGGTTTTTTTGTTGGCGAAGTAAAAAGGACTAAAAACTAACCTTCACACTTAACACAATCAATAACTTATTTAAACGAAGTTTTTTATAATACAAGGTGTCCGGAAGTTATACACAAAAACGCCGGGGGGTTATTCTACTCAATAAATTAGTGCTTTGTTAAATGACACGCCTTGTAAATGTAACAATAAATTCATCACACCTTTCTTCATGAAACAGTTTTTTGGCATTATTTCAGGACACCATCTATACACATAAAATATATTAGCAACTTCATTTACAGCAATTTATCTTTGAATAACCTGTGGAGTGAATGGCAACAATTCGGCGAAGCTCTTCCAAATGCAAAATTCCATACACGACACACTTATTTCAATTCGCTTAAAGCGTAAAATTACTAATAAAAACCTGTTCAACGTGATAGTAATGGAAAATACAATTATTGGTCTGTTCTAACGAGTCTCTTAATATACCTACATATCCTTAAAGGGGTTTTAACGCATTTTTTATTTTAGTGGTATTTTTAATACGATACTTACATAATTTCTCTTTTAATGAATAATTAGTTGACTTTGGACTACCATAAATGCATCAGCTGCTTTTGAACGTCATCTTTAAACACGCAAGTAAATTAAGTGTCTACACTTTTAAATAAACCAAAGTTTATTTTAAGCATATAGGTCAAAGTTCATTGACCTAAAAAATTAAAAATTAAATATGACTAGTTTCCGAAAGGAGCCTTGGTTCGAAGTTCATTGAGCTCTGGAAACCGGAATTTGGAGGATCTATAAAAATCTTAAAACTACTGTTCATTGACCTCTCTAAGGTCATTGACTTATGGCAAGTTTATTAATCTTTTCAGGATCTCTGACCGGAAGTGGATCAGGTCCTAGAAATCTAAAAACCAAAATTTATTGCCCTGGAATAGCCTGGAAGTGATATTTTCTTGTGAAATCAGTCTTCTTTAAAAATCAAAAATCTACCGGATGTGAGGTTTTATTGACCTTAATGAATAGCTGGGTAAAACAAGGTATATAAAATACCTGATAATGAATTTTAAGAATTGCAAGGTAGGCAAGTTTATAAAAATCAACGTCTAAATGATTTTGCGTATGCTCTAAAAATCTAAATAAGTCATTGACAGCCAAGAAACGAATTCCAAAGTTCATTGACCTTTTAGTCCCGGAATTTGGTGGATGCCAGGAAATCCAAAAAGAGCCAAAGTTTATTGACTTAGACCGGATGTTGGTCTACTGTTAAAATCTAAAAACAGAATTAGTTTTTGGAAACGAAAGGGAAACCCCTCAGTGTATTGACCTGGTATGGAAGTGAGGATTTATTGACTTAAGTCAAGGTTATTTTCAGCGCTCTTAGAATTCTATAGTTTTGATAGGTAAGAAACGGGGAGAGCTATGCCTTCAACGATTTGGCTTTCAACGACCCACACCACTCCTACCCAGTCGAAAACAGCTGAATACAGCCGATCAAAACGAATCATAACCAATAGGATGCCATGTCAAATTTTGTTGACTACCCCCTACCTTTTTAAAGCGTTTCTTGATTGTTTCAGTTTTAGCAAATAGCAATAACGGATAAATTACGTTCTACCTTAAGCATGTCTTAAGCATTTCTTAAGCAAATCTTAGGCACATTTTAAACATTCTCAACTAACCTATATTTTTTCTTAAGATGTAAATGTGTCTATTTCGTCCTTACGTTTAATCAGCTTCATAAACTCAACAACATGAGTACTCATACGAGAAACTGATTCCGTTGCTGTAATTGATACTGGTATACCTATCCGAGGCATCCCCTCTTTTCACCATTACGGATAGTGTTTACCAAAAAGGGCACACACATCCTGACCGTGCGTGAAGATCACTCCCCACAGGTCAGTGACAGATTGCGCCTTAGCTAGTGCAGCTGCCACCTTGCGGATGATAGGTAAGGCCATCGCCAAATGTTAGCCTAAAATTGCGTCAAGGTCTAAAGCGGGTGGAGCGGGCGCTTTCTCGATAGCGGCTCTAACCGTATTCGGTACTTGCGCTTTGTTGCTACCGCTCGCGGTCGCTTTGGGGTACCTAACGCCGGTTCGGTGCTGAGGTGATGTCGCCATGGGCGGCGTCCTCTTCTGTCACTGTTCGCGTGGTGCGTCGGTCTGCTTCTTCCGCTGGGGCTGTGGGAACGTGGGAACTTCAGACATTGTCGAAGTTCACGTACTTAGCCAGGTTTACAGCAAGGGAATACCTGTCACCGGTGACACTGTCCGATGCCGGATTTCCGCCTCAAGTCTTCGATGGAGAGGAAGCCAAACCATGTACTCCACCTACGTCCTCTTCTGTTGGGAGCATCACCAGCAAAAGCGGGATTGGTCTTCCTTGCTTCTTCATCCTCGGACACTTCTACAGATGCTACCCACAGAACCACCTTGAACGTACGTTCACTTGTTGACTGATAGGTTAGATACGGAGTACCATGTCTATCCGTATGCCGCATTAGCCTGTTATGGTCTTTGGATGTGGCAAGCTGTACTCTGAATCCATCGCTGATTGCCTTCGTCGGTCCAATTGTTGAGAGAAGATGACCCAGTTCTCCTTCTTGCGAAGGATTACCGACGGCAACCTCTCCCTGGTTACGGCGGCTTCCATGGCTTCCGGACGGTCCGTGGTGTCTGCAAGGGCTCTGTAAGCATTGGCGGTCGTTGTGGGTGTTGTCGGGCAGTCCAACGGTGTCTTCTTCTGCATTCTTGTTTTGACACAAATAAACGACAAAATAAATTAAACAGTGGATATATATTGACAAATTCGTACATCAATACATTAAGACTAAAATTCCCCAACTCCTAACACTAAAGACAACAAAATAGCTAAAGTTCGATTACCGTTTTTTCTTTGAATGAACCGTAATTAACGCAACAATAAAAAAGAAAAAATATATACTTAAAAGGTAATCGTGCTTGTATTGGTTCAATAAAATGTAAATGTAATTCTTACATATTACATTAATGAATCCTTCTTCGGTGCGGTAGTTGTAGTCCATATGATCTGCTTTCGGTAATCTTTTCTAAATTCTTACATGCACTATGCACAAAACATAAGACGCACTCGGCTGTAGCACTCACTAACGCAGTGTCTATGGTTTGTTCACTCGCATACCGGGTATAGCGGCTCTTTAGCCTAACATCACATCACCTTACTCAGTGATATTTGCCCTTCAAAACGTTTGCCACAATGGAAAATGGTTACTTCCATATACACATTAAAGTTCTGATTTGCTTGTTATTGCTAACGATTGTACACATTCAATGTTAATGATGATCACCAGTATCTTAACTGAATTTTACAAACTTTTCTTTCGGTTACTTAAATGATTACCTTTAGTTTTCTTTATAATATTGGGTCACGCGTCCCACAATTGAACACTAATAACAAAATATTTGCTGTGTTAACTTCTAATCTGCCTAAGTACTTTTTATTTCTTGAAGAAAATCGCTAATGTTTTCCTTAAAACTCACAGTATATTAACCCTAGGATGCACAACATGGGCCTGAAATTCTGAAATTCATTTACTCTGGGAATTGTACTTTTAGGAATGCCTTGTAAGTTTATATATTAATATATGTTTATACCAACAGACTTAAATGTGAAACAGATACTTCAAAAAAATTTGTTTTACTGTTACCCCGCCTTTACACAACACGGTCCCTGAGGTCCATTCTGTTTTTAAACAGGTATGTGCTTGTTCGCCGTAAAAACAGTTTCTCCCGATACGTCTAAACTTGTATACGTGTTAATGGCTTTGTATAAACCTGTATTTGCAAGTTGCGGCTTGCATAATTAGAATTACATATAAGCTCAATTCCCAACAGATGCATTTAGTTGCTCTCAGATAAGCGTTTATGTTACAACTAGAATGGCGTTGCGTAGACAAAAACATAGTGTTCGAGTTGGTGATGATAAATTTGAAGAAACTGCTTTAGCATGGGCCGATGAATCAAATGAGGGGCCATCCGGTGAAAGCGAAGTTGAGTCAGAAGATAATATATACGTTGACGAAGATTTTAGAGAAGGTGGTGATAATTATTCACGCGCTTGAATGATCCTCTTAGCACATCCACAGCTGACAATTCGGCAGTTTCTCTATCATATAATTGTTATATTGCTCCGAGTGGTTTAGAATGGAATCACCCAGCAGCCAGCAAAATATAGAAACACAATATTACCCGTCGAGCTCCTAGCTTGGTAAGAAAGCACATGTGTTCTACACCAAAAGAAGTGTTTCAGCTGTTTATGACTGATCAAGTTTTACAAGGAATAGTAAATTGTACGAATTTAGAAGGGAAACGAGTGTGTCGTAACAAATCAAAGGATTGGAGAAATGTTGATTTACAAGAACTTCGTGCCTTTCTCGGCTTACTTATTCAAACAGGAGTAGAACGAAGTTGGGACGTAGCTGTGCGGGAACTATTTTCCCAAGGATTTGCCAATCCCGTATATCGAGCAACTATAGCAGTTTCTAGATTCGAAGAAATAAGGAGATATATAAGGTTCGATGAGAAGAGAACTCGCAAGATACGCCTAGAAACTGACAATTTAGCGATGATATCTTATATCTGGCATTTTTTCAGTATCAGGCATGTATTATCCCTGATCAAAACGTGACAATCGATGAGCAGCTTGTTGGTTATCGAGGTCGATGCAAATTTATACAATATATGCCCAGTAAACCTGCCAAATACGGCTTTAAGGTATTTTGTGTGTGAATACAGCTCGGGATTTGCTGTCGATGGCATGATTTATGCGGGACGACAACCTGCTGAATCATCCCATAAGAATTTAAGACTTTAAGTTGTTCAAAGATTAGAGAGTAGTGTTCATAATTCCGGGCTAAACCTTACGATAGATAATTTCTTTACAAGCGTTCCACTAGCTATATGCCTGCTGGATAAGGACATTACAGTTGTTGGTACACTAAGGCAAAACAAACGAGACATTCCAAAAGAACTAAAATCGTCTAGAGATCGTCGAGTATGTTCTTCGAAGTTTTGTTTTGGAAACAATGTTACTATGGCAAGTTACGTGCCTAAGAAAAATAAATGCGTAGTTTTACTAAGTAGCATGTATCACGATACCTGAGTCAGCGACAGTTGCAAGAAGAAAACAGAGATAATTTTATATTATAATCAAACGAAAGGTGGAGTAGATGTCATGGGTCAGATGGTAACAACATATACTTGCAAGAGACAAACTAAACGTTGGCCATTAGCATTTTTGTTCAACATCGTTGATGTATCAGCTCTTAACGCATTTATAGTTTCTTCCAAAGAACATCCTAACTACAACCAAGAGATGACTCACAAACGGAGATTATTTCTGAAAGATTTAGCCAAGGACCTGGTGTTGCCACATATGAAGAGGAGGTCTACAAATCCCAAACTACGAAAAAGTGTTTTAGAAGCAATGAAGCATTTTGTTGACATTCCTGGTCCGTCGCGAGTTCAACAAGTAACTGAGTTCAAGGGAAAAAGATGTTCATTATGTCCAACCAGTATTGACCCTAAAAGCAAATTAATTTGTGGCACATGCAAAAACAACATTTGTAATGAACACAGTGTTTAGAGTATGAACCAACTGTTACCAATAAAACTAATTTTTTCGTAGATTTAAGATTTTTTTCGTTTATTTTATATTTTTGTAAACATATAGTTCAATAAATAACCATATTATAACTATTATGTACAATTTACTGCAATATAATTCGAATATTGCTTATATTTACATCTATAAAAGGAACGGGCCTCCCAGGCCCATGTTGTGTAAAGTCGTATATCGAATATGTTCTGCATCCTAGGGTTAAAGGATTAAATTATTTATTTATGGTTATACATGCCCTGCTAAAACAATAATATTCACAAATAAACTCCAACACTAACCATTCTAATGGTTATTCAACACGCTTTCTAACCAACTAACTAACCAACCCCTCAAATTTGACACTTGCCTATATACCTTCTGCCCGCCATATTGCCAATACGTCACAATAAATTCGCGCTAAAATCATACTTCACCTATGACAACTGAGTATTTCGTACGTTTCTTTGGCGCGTCGAAGGTTCCAACGTGGAAGGAGACGACAACGATGCGAAATAAACGTAGCCATCTTGAATTACTTTGCAAATTCACTAAAAGCTTTCCGAAGAAATCATCAATTGCAATTACATTCGCACTGTAGATTAGCCAGATCATCCCTCAACTTTCTATGCAAATCTCGCATGTGGGCGAATTCTATTTCGGCACAATTTAGCGAACTCCCTCATATTCTATCAACTTCATTCTTGAACATACATCGATTTACCATTATTGCACCATATCACTAAATTTCTACATGCAAAAATGATGCATATCAGTAAAATCATCTAACTCACTCCTACGTCTACAACCATTTCTTTAGTCCAAATTTCTTTATACACAGTAGCAGAAAGACTAGTAGTTTTAGCAGTGTCGTATCAATAAAAATTTACTCAAAACATTATTTCTCAACCAAATTTAATGCTTTCAACACGAAAATCTTTCTACAGCATTCAAATATTCCTTCACACGATAACCAATGCCTCACTAAATTGGTATGTTATCAATGTTAGTTTACATTAGATGATCAAAAACATTCTTTTAGGTCAATCAAATGGTCTTGACATGTATTAACTTTGTACTTAAGATCAAAACACATCTTAATAAAATTTCCCAAAACTTATTTCCTTCCCAATTTATGTATTTTTAGATTTCTGATGGATCAACATCCGGTTTACTAGGTCAATAAACTTTGGTCTTGAAATGGTGATTAAGCTTTGGGTGACCTCTAAGGATCAATCAACTCTGATTTTGAGATTAAAATTTCTCGCCAAAAACATTATCTCTCCTTCCCACATTTTGTAATTTCTTATCTATCTGTCTCTTTCTTACACATGTAAATTCTTATGTGCTCCAGGATCCCATAGCCATAATACTGATACACTAATTTGAAAATTTTACACATTTGTTTGCGTTAAACTAAATTTACTTGAAACTAAAAAAAAAATAACCTCAAATTATTTTATTCCTTCTGTAGGTACGTTATCTTTACCTTTTAACAATTTTTGTTAAAGTTTTAATAAAAATTTAATCAATATTAAAATTTAAAATTACGGGTGTCAGTTTATAGGTATTTTAAATTTCCTTTTATTGTTATTTCTTAAATCTTAAATTATTTTTAACGTACACTTAATCAGATTCTATTTAATAATTATTATCTGAAGATGAACATAATTTCGAAACATGTAGCCGTTTAACATATTTTTGGTTAAACGTCTTTAATAAAGAATTACATGCAATATTTAAAATTTTTAAAAATCTACCGGGTGTCCATCTACCAATTCCACATATTCGAAATTAATTAAAAACAATAGGTAATTGTCATTCTATTATCCTACGACTGCGTGCTAAAATTTTTCGTTGCTCTGATTATTTGTTTAGTAAAACCAGTATTATTAGTGGTAATTTTGTTTTATGTTTCAGGTGAAGGAGGCACTACACTCTACTCTAAGTAACCAGAATTTCTGTAAGTGATGTAACTTTTGTATTTTGTGTGAACTCCGTTTATGTTGAAAGATTAAATATGATTATATTACTGTTTGTTAAAGCTAATTGGGCTTAGCATTACATTAGGACTAATTTAGTTTCAGATGTGGTTTGATTTTGTAGTATTTATGTCAAAACTAATATTTTTACTTACACTAACCGACGAAGAGTTACCCGCATTGTATCTCGGTAAATGAAGGATCCGGGATGTTAATTGGTTAACTCGGTTAGTAATCCAAATATTGAGGTTATACATACATACGTACGTAGAAGTTATATTATGCAAGACTTGCAGATTAGCTTAAAAAAAATTACAAAAACTAGGTCAAACACACTTAACTTGTTTCTTTGAAAACGACGTTAAATTTAACGACGGGAATGGTGGGTTGATTTATAATATATGAACGAAAACTGCACAAAAATGAGAAAAAATTGCAGTACTTTGCATAATAGCACCATGTTTTATCTTTCTCAATGTCCACTTTAAGGGTCTCAAGAGGATAATAGTTTAAATGTGGACACAGATGGCTTATATAACATCCTACCCTTATTATATTCTAATCTTTTGAGCACAAAATCAGCTTTTAATAAGCTCAAGGGATTCCTAATTTCTAATCTTGGTGACGTTAAGAATTTTTATGCGTACAACCTCTATCTTAAAACGTGATAGATTGTTTTAGATAAAGCAGGGGAAAACTTTTTGTTTGCTTTCGTAGTAAAGCTTTTAGCGATATTAGGTAATGTGAATATACTATATATTTTCAATACAAACATGGACGGAAGTAATCCTTTTTTTCTTTCTTTTTTTCTCATTTTATCAATGTTTTCCGGAACCGTCAAAAGAAATTACATGCTCGGTTAGCAGCATGTTTGTTTTGATGCTTGAAAGTGTGCGTTCTTTCTGATAAACGTGAAGCGTTTTGGTAAATATATTATAATGCTATCATTTTTTGATTTAAAAATGTCACGTTTGTTTGTATTTGTAAGTTGTCAAGTCATATCTGAGAATAATGTATGATTTATTTGACAAAAAATTGGAATATTGTCATTCTTGATGAAAATAACAAAATAATAGAACGTCTTCATGTATGTGCACATTTGATCCCTGTAACATAAGTCGCAATCTTGCACAACGTATCAGAATTATGTATGAGAAACCAATTTTAAACAACATATAGCGAGATCCAATGAAACTAACATATTTTGTGATTACCACGAAATGTACGATCGTATTAATTAGGAGGATAATAAATAGAGGGTTGGTTTAAATTTTTTCTTAATAACAATTTCTCTTCTAACCCTTCCCAACCCATTTCCAACCCGAACCCGTTGTAACAACCTTTTTTTGTGGTTGTATTAAAAAATACGTTAATCTAAGATCATTAATTTATTTGGCGTAAAATTAGAGAAGTTTTTAATTATTTACATGTAAAATTCAGAAAGGCAACTTAAATTGCATTTCATAGAACATATATTTTGGGTGTAATATTATATAAATAGTTATAGTTCCCTTTCTTTTAAAAATTGGACTCCGATCATTGTATTTCGCGCAAGGCGTGACACCTCTTGAGGGGGGGGGCATTTACAGAAGCGTTTCTGAAAGCCTCTATTTTTTTACTTCACTTGCTGCTGAATGTTAAAGCAGAAGACATTGTTATAATGGTTTTTACTTAATTTTTATTTTTGGTGCCATCAGAATTTTGGTGGTAAGTTTTTTCAATTCATTATGTTTTAAGCTTAAGCATTTGCTCTTTCCAGGCACTCCCGGCACTCCCGGCACTTACGTACACTTACGTACAATCATTATAGTACTTATATTATTCCCTTGTACTCACTTAAGGCACTTATTTGCTTACTTACTTACTCATACTTATATTTATATTTTAAATGGCTATTAAGTTACTTATTTACGCAAATTTCTCTTTATTCGAATAATATCATCTTAAAATGCAATTTTAATACAATAAAACATCAAGAATACAATAAGTTTAGTGGAACGAAAATTCCTTCAAATACCTAGTTGATCGCGTTGTTACAAGAATACGCAAGGAAGATGTAGAAACGCTTTCATACTGATTGACCGTTCCGCATCCATAATTAAACACAGGAAGCTGTCTATAGAAAATCATTATACTGAGGAATTTATGTGGTAAATTTTATATTGTTTTTAAGCTTAGCTTTAAAACCTTTTCTTACTTCTCCTTAACCATCCATATATTGGGTAAATAAACTTAATTGCACATTGTTAATTTTTGTTATTTATAGAAAATTATTATTGTTCATTATTTAGGGTTTTGTTATTCCTGGACAAAGATAACATGGCGCTCGAGCATGCATTTAATTATACATTGTTTTTTTTTATTAATAATACAAGGGAAAATAATTAAGCAGGTGAGAAACAAGCCGCATTTCAGGTGTATTAACAAGTCAATATAGTAGAACCCACCCTATTTAATCAACCGATTGTGGACGAGACGGCATACAATTAGTGGTGAAAGGTTAGTAATTCAATTTGTTAAAAATTTGTATTTAGAGATTACATTTGGCGTTTATTCAATGTACAAATTACATCACCATTTTGTTATTATTATTATTATGTTTATTGTTATTATACTGGCCATTTAAATTTTCTTAAACCTACTTCACCACAACAATTTTATTTATATTAGACCGTTTCCTATTCTCAAATCCTAACTAGAAAACCCAGCCCCCTACTGATGATACATGGGCGTAGCTTGCGAAGGGCAAGGTGGGGCAACTGCCCCCCCCCCCTGGAAGAGCAAAAATAAATTAAATAATTTTTAAATTTTAATAAACAAAAAATTAAATCTAAAATATACATATTTTTCTGTTCTGCATATTTTTTTGTTATCTGTTTTATATATTTTGTTTGTTGTTGTGGTCGTTTGGTTGCTTTTATGAACATTTTAAAATTAATTAATAAGCTCTAATAAATAAAATTATTCGCGTGTCCTTTGTCACTAAAATATATTTCATCAGCAAAAAACAAAGCTGTTTGAAGAACTGACATAGTGCTAAATATATATTAATAGCGTTTTCGATCTATGCGTTTAATGCATTGGTGCACACCAGAATTGTCCCACACCAGAATTGGATAAAAACGAGTGTTCGATTTACTCTCAGGATACGTCAATTTTTAGTGTTGATTCAACCACTTAACAGTCGGACATTTTTGAGAAAAATGGTAAAAAAGTTGTCACTTTTTTTTTGTTTTCATTTAACTACATTTTTTAATCCTATTAATTAATTAAAATAAATTTACTCAATAAGTAGTTTTAGTGTGAAATATTTTGAAATATTCAATACACAATCCTATATCAGAATCAGAAATAAATACTCTTATAACGTACGTAAGACTTGCACAAACAAGATAAAACAAAAGTTGCCTGAACGCGACTCGGGATCGTCAGTGTACGGAGTGCAGTTCGTGCAAAACTATCAGGTGGTTAAAACACAACTTGCTCCAAATCCTAACATAGGACAATATTTTTTGCAACAAATATTGAGTTGGTGTGTAAGTGCTCTTGTCTAGCGACAGTGTCCTATTTAATAGTGTAACGAAACGCCACTGGTTTTCTTCGAGAAAAATCGAGATACAAGTGAGGAATATACGGGAACCGGCGACGCGAATGTTCTGGCAATTTCTAGGCTCAAAAAGGGTATATAAAATTGCCTATCCGGCGCGAAGACAGACAGTACAGTACAGTACATAGTGCAGGATACGAAGTTGCATACGGCGAAGAGAAAGCGAGGCGCGAGATTTAAAAGCGGAATAGTTAAAAAGTGTTGAGAAAGTGAATATTTGTGTTGTTTTGTTAACTTTATTGGTTTTCAATAAAGTTGGTGTGAATAGTTATCAGTGTTAAATTATTGCCTGAGAAACAAGAGGGAAAATCCGTAACAATAGTTTTACCACAGAATAAAGAGACAGAAATCACAGAAAAGACAATATGGATATGGAAATGTATCTTTGTGAAACAATTTTTATTAGCTTTGGCAAAAGATTCTGTGCATTATTAATATAGTTTTATATATTTTTCATTATTATATGCCGACTTTTTTGCCTTCTAATTATAACAAAAATTACAATAATGCACCGATTTTGACAGCTGATATCACAAATGGGACTAAATATAAAAACTTGAAATTTTCACATATTAAAGATCAAACAGCACTTTATACGTGCTATTAATTTCATTTTGTGCTTTTAATCCAGAGGTCAAAAATCTCTAAAACGGAAAAAAGTTCATGATGACAGTAGTGGAAGTGGAAGCAATGATTGTAATGAAGATGAAAATAAAATGGTCGGAACATCAAAATCGGAATCTATTTTTGAAGGAGGCTCAAGTAGTTCTTCAAATCTACATAAAGCTGTCTCTGGAACTGGGACCTCTAAACAAACTGAAGAACGCGATGGCTACCATGAAAATGACATTGGTCGTTATGTTAGTTGTGCTAATAACTTGCCTTCTGAAAAAAAGAAGGAATTGTTGACGAACCCTTGGGTTCCATCATCCAATTACGATTTTGCTTCTGATGCCATTCACTTGAAAAGAAAATTTAACCATCGCAGGTTAGATCAATATACTCCATGGCAGGTGTACTCAAGTCGTTTGTATGTTTGTATTGTGTTTTATTTCCGCCAAGAATTGCTGCAGTTAAAGGAGTTTTGGGGTCATGTATGGTAAGGCCTTACATGAAGTTTAAGGATATACATGAAGATTGTAGAAAGCACGTTGGCAGCCATTACCACAAATCTTCAACAGCTGCTGCGAAAGCATTTCTTGAAAATGCTCCTGTTGATGCCCAGTTGCAAATATGGCACCATAAGACGATTGAAGAAAATAAACAAATATTGTCAGCAATTATTTCATGCATAATATTTTGTGGAATTCATGATTTGCCGCTTAGAGGAAAACAAGGAAATGAGGGAGTTTTCTTTGACCTTTTAAATTTGAGGATTGACTCTGGTGATGAGAAGCTAAAGACCCACTTGGATAAATGTCAAAGAAAAAATAATCGAAGACTGTAAACGGGCAAAAGCTTATGCTGTAATGGCTGATGAAACAGCAGATATCGCTGGAAAAGAGCAGCTTTCTATTGGATTAAAGCCAAAAAATAATCAGGGAGGAATTTGTAGGCTACATTGAGTTAAAATGTCAAGATGCTTCTACAATTGCTAGCGCAATTCGAAGTTTTTAGAAGATAATAATTTTCCGCCGATAATTGTGTGGGATTCGGATTTGACGAGTGTTTCACGATGGCCGGCAAAGAAGGTGGTGTACAGGCGATTATTAAAAAAAAGTACGCTAAATCTTTATTTTTCCATTGCTCCAGCCAGAGACTTGTGGTCAATGATACTAGCAAGCTACTAGAAATAAGAAACACAATTGTAACGGTTAAAGACACAATAACCTTCTTTCGTTAATCACCAGCCCGTAGGAAATCGGTTCTAAATCTTTCAAGGCTCTGTGAGACCAAATGGTCGGAAAAATATCAGAGCATAAAAAAATTTTCAGAAAGCTTCACTGACATAGTTAAAGCACTAGAACATCTATCTGTCGAAGGAAACTATGCAACAAGAAAATCTGCCTGCCAATTGCACTGTCCAGTTACTAAACCAATATTCATCTTAGGCTTAAACATAATTGCAAGATACTCTGCAATTTTAGAACCCGTTGTAAACGTTTTACAAGGTAAAAGTATGGATTTGGTTATGGTGAAGAAACATATTGATGATATTCTAGATGTAATCAAAGAAGATCGACAAGATGTCCAAAATGTTTCTTATGAATTATTTAAAAAATCACATGATATCGCAGAGAAAGTAGAGGTTGAGTTGTCAGTACCACGAGTTACTCAAAAGCAAGTACACAGAAGTAATCCACCATCTGAGTCAGCAGTTGAATACTGGAAGCGGTCAATAATCATCTCCTATCTTGATTCTTTAACTTCGTCTTTGGATGCTAGATTCTCCAACGAAAATACACCTGCTTTTGCTTTAACTTATCTTCATCCTTCAAGCATGCTCAAAATGGCTTCAAAAGATTTCAAAAATAATGCAGAATCTTTCATGGAATTTTATAAGTTGAGTGCTGTCTCTGCAGAATTAGATTTGTGGTACAATATGTGGAAGAAAAAGAATTTAGCAGAAGACAAATTAAAGGACATTGAAGTGGTTGCACTTTTGGAGGAAGCTAATGTTTTTTTCCCTGCAACAAGGCACGCACTGCTAATATTAAGTGCTTTACCATCCACTACTGCTACCGTGGAAAGATCGTTCAGTATGCAAGGGTAAAACCTGGCTCAGAGTACAATGGGTGATAGACTCACTGGGTTGTGTTTGATGAGTGTGCATCGAAAATTTTTGACGGAAAATCAGGACTGCATAGTGAAGAAAGTTTTGGATAAATTTAGTTTAAACCCAAGAAAAATGTTATTAGTTTAATTTAAGTATAATTAAAATCTCAAAGTTTTGTTTTCGTTTGTCCCTTTTTATCCTAAAATTTTACATTTTGAACGACCATGGACCATGCTTTGCCCCCCCCCTGTTATAAATCCTGGCTACGCCCTTGTGATGATATCACAGTCAAACTCACCTCTTTCCTGAATGAATTTAAAAATATGTGTTAAAAGATAAGAAATCACTCAATTACAAACTACTTAATACATAAATACAGGGCTTTTCACGTTGAGCGTTAATTAGACGTTTCTGGCAAACCAGACAAAGAATCAATCTGAAAATTTGACAGTATGCATAAGTTAATATGATCTACACGCCTAAAGTATTTTAGATAATGCGGCGTTGCCGCTTCTACTATAAAGAAGCGACTAACCTGTATATAATATCATATTATGATTTCCTATTACTTTGTAATGATCCTAGAATCCATTACCTATTAATTATCCAATCCTAGTCCAGAAATTCCTATCAAAATTTCTTTCCTATTTATTTCCTTAAACTGAATGTAGTATTGTTTATAAATCCTGTCAGTTTCCCACTACTTTTCCCTCTCCTAGTAAATCCTATAAATATCCACTCACCTGCACTCATCCTATTCTATTTCAATTCGAATCCGACTCTATTTGATCTAGAAATCCTAAACAGAAAATCTCAAATTACCTGCCTGCTTAAAATAACCTGCCTGTCTTTAATCCCATTCTAACCTGCCTAACATATTTCCTGATTTCTCTATATCCTATTGCCAGTTCAAAATAATTCTCCAGAACAGTAAGTAGCTATTTGCACTTTCTCGGTGTTTGTACCACGAGGAGTAGTAAGTAGTTACCTAGTAACGTGGTTCTACTACTGGTGGCTGCGGCCCCAAGAAGTAAGGCTACTTTACGTAACCCCTTTCCTGTTTAATTCCTAATATCTGAGAAACAATCTCAAATCTGCTCTATCGGTGTACGTACCTCTAAGGATAGATAAAGATTGTTAATAGAATTACTTTATTAATGGTGGTTTCGACCCCAATTATAAGGTAATCCTGTACTGTGATATCCCTATAATTTCCCCTCTTATAAACCTGATCCCTATCTAACATGTATTCGGGTTGCTACCACGAAAGGTGTATAGAAACTATTAATATCCATTTAATCCAGACTCTCAATATAAAACTTATACCGTCACCAGACCCTTATCCGAATACCACTTACCCCTATATCCTCTCTCTGTTACACACCCTTTTGAATCCTGGTCCTCCTACCACCTAATATCGAAACCAAATTATCCACTCACATGGTCCTGTAATTTCAAGATAACCTCCCAGGACAAACTACAGATTAATTCTAATTAGTGTAACTCCAGTACTAATTATTAAACATAATTTAGTATACCACATTTCCATTTCACCTAATTTACACTTTATATTAAAATTTCTCTATTTAGTTATCCGATTAATCATAATACACCAGACCAGTTAAATAAATAATAATATACATTAAAATTAATTCTCATTCCAAGCTTCAATCATAAATATTAGATACAAGTGTAGGTCAAGGGTTATCCGAACCAGTTTAAATACCACAATTTTCCCCTCAACGTAAACCAATTATATGTAATTGATTTAACCCCTTAAGTCACCTAGATTTCACCCCTATATTAATGATTACCCACCAATTAATTAACATAAAGGAAAAAGTAATAAAATCCATATCTTACCTGAGGGAAGTTATTCCATTTTCATAAAAACCATTTACCATCGATCCGCTAGTACCCCGACCAAAAGTCATTCTTGTTAATTAATTATTACCACAACTTAATAAAAGAACACCCGCAGAAGGTAACATACACAGGTTTAATGACATTTGTTACAGCTTACGACGAAACCCGAAGCCAGGTACCGATTTCCAATCTAGAGCTACTGAACGGAAATTAAGTGTAATTTAAGTGTGTGTTTTTGTAATTAAAAGTATTATATTTTTGTTTAATTCCTAAATTATATATATTCTTAATACATCGTTATTTGATTCTAAATCCAGGCAACCCAACATACACTAGAGTGTTGAAAATTGCAAACTGAACCTCACCTGAGATCCGAAAGCTAGCAACCAGGGCAATTAATAAGACAATTATAGTACACCCTTTAGGGGGGTTACAACTTTGTCAACAACTTCATGTACTATTTCCCTATACCTATCTTTTACCGTTTAAGAGATATAAATTAATTTCGATTTTTTTTTACAAAACATGTACTTTTATAAACGCTGATAATCTTGAACTCTCTGGTACTAAGACGATCAAATTCGAAATAGAGTGGAGTGATGCCATAAGGATCTTAACTTCGAGTCCTATTTTTATTTGCCTCATACAGGGTCTTTAAAAAATGCAGATGCTTTATCCACATGAAAAAAGGAGAGGAAGTCAATTTTTTCAAATGGGACACCCTGTATATTTACACATTTTTGAGCTCTACATCCAATTTTAGGTTGTCTTTAATCAGATAATGCTATTTCGATTTCGATCCGTTTTCGAGATAAACTGTTTCAAACAGAAACTGACGTGGTTTCCTTGTATTCATCACTTATTTTCGAGATTTAACATCTATTTTATACTACGTAATACAATTCCTTTTCGATTTAGTTTTTCAACAGTCTCAAATCATTCAATTCGAAATTGATATGTACCTTAGAAAAAGTTACAATTTGTATGCATTGAGGTATTGAGTACCTCTACCGTACAACATTGCAAATTAATATTTTTTAATAGTGTGCTTTGGAAAAATAAATAATCCAATTTTGAAACATCAAACTTTCGTTGGTGGCTTTGACTGATTGTGATACTAATTATAATAGAAAAATGTCAAGATTAAGTTACAGTAACGAAGATTTCTTGAATTTATTAATTATTCATGGTGAGTGCAATAGAATTGCAAGTAGAACATGCCGAGTATTTCATGAAAGATATCCACAACTTCCGAAGCCGAATAATAATGTGATACATCGCCTACTACAAAACTGTAGGTTGAATGGAACCTTTCGTCCAAAAATCATTCGTAGAAAGCCTGAAGTAGATGATGATGACAATCGCATAACAGTTTTGGGATTTTTTAATGCATTTCCAAATGCTTCTCTGCACGAGGCTGAAAGGGAGATAGGTACACCCCACGTGACAATTTATCGCATTCTTAATAAGCACAAATGGCATCCCTATAAATTCTACTGTGTCCAACATTTGAAAGAGACTGATTTGCCTCGTAGAGTGGAATTCTTTGAACGGTTACTTGTCAAGACTCAAGAGGATGAACATTTCCTTGACAATATCATATGGACAGATGAGGCCAAGTTTACAAAAAATGGAATTTTCAACAGACACAACAGTCATTATTGGGCGCCAGAAAATCCTCATGTCGTTCGGCAAAGGGGTTTTCAAGAAAAATGGCAATTTAATGTATTTTGTGCCATAAAGAATGAGTCAATTTTTTTATATCGAGTTTTATGATGATAATTTGAATGCAACAAAATATGAAGATTTACTGAGAAATGGAATTCAAATGATTTTAAATAATAGGCCAGGAAGAGAACGTGTATGGTACCAAATGGATGGTGCTCCACACCATAATTCTCGTTCAGTAAACGAAGCTTTAACTGAAATCTTCGAAGACAGATGGATTGGTAATAATGGACATTTTCGTTGACCTCCTAGAACACCAGATGGCAATCCAATAGATTATTTTGTGTGGGGTTTCATTAAAACATGGTTTACTCCAACCCAGTAACAACAATGGAAGATATGAAATCGAGAGTTAGAACTACTTACAATAGTTGAACTCCAGACTTAATCAGAAGCGCTACACATGAAAATCTTTTGAAGAGATTACATGTTTGTTTAAGTAGAGGTGGAGATGTGTTCGAACATATTCTGAAATACACTGATAATTGAATTCACTTACTAATTCATGAAATTATTTTCAATTCGTGTGTCAGCGTTAATAAACCTATTGTTTGAAGAGAAGTTTCATTTGATGGTTGAAGAGTATTTTAATAATTATTTATTCATTGTATTATCTGTGGCTGATGAAGGAACATTGAACGGAATCTGTTAAATTTCAAAAATAAGTGATGTATACAAGGAAACCACGTCAGTTTCTGTTTGAAAGAGTTTATCTCGAAAACGGTTCGAAATCGAAATAGCATTATCTGATTAAAGTCACTCTAAAATTGGATGTAGAGCTCAAAAATATGTAAATATACAGGGTGTTCCATTTGAAAAAATTGACTTCTACTCCTTTTTTCATGTGAACACAGTATCTGCATTATTTAAAGACCCTGTATGAGACAAATAAAAATATGACTCGAAGTGAAGATCCTCACTCCACTCCATTTCGAATTTGATCGTCTTAGTACCAGAGAGTTCAATATTATCAGCGTTCATAAAAGTACATACATGTTTTGTAAAAAAAATCGAAATTAATTTATATCTCTTAAACGGTAATAGATAGGTAGGAAATCATAATATGATATTATATACAGGGTGTTTCATTTGAAAAAATTGACTTCCACTCCTTTTTTCATGTGGACAAAGTATCTGCATTTTTTAAAGACCCTGTATGAGGTAAATAAAAATATGACTCGAAGTGAAGATCCTCATGGTAACACTCCACTCCATTTCGAATTTGATCGTCTTAGTACCAGAGAGTTCAAAATTATCAGCGTTTATAAAAGTACATGTTTTGTAAAAAAAAATTGAAATTAATTTATATCTCTTAAACGGTAATAGATAGGTATAGGGAAATAGTACATGAAGTTGTTGACAAAGTAATAGGAAATCATAATTAGATATTATATACAGGGTGTTCCATTTGAAAAATCAAGGCAGTCGCTACTTTATAGTAGAAGCGGCAACGCCTCATCATTTAGGCGTGTAGATCATATTAATTTATGCATACTGTCAAATTTTCAGGTTGATCCGTTGTCTGGTTTGCCAGAAACGTATAATTAACGCTCATCGTGAAAAGCCCTTTAAAAACACATAATATATGACACGCCTATGTAAAATAATTCAAAAAGAACATAAGACCACATTCTGTGCACCCGCCTGCTTCAACGCTTTCACTGTGAATGCTGCTCCATACTTCCCTCCGTATTCCGCTCCCCCTTCTCGCGTAACAGTAGTCCTTCCTGAAGCAGTAATGACCTTATTACTAAAATTGACTTACAAGTTGGTATTATAGATCTTGTTCATCTGCCTCCGTGTCCGCCTTATTGCCATTCACACTGTCACATTAATTTTGTCACATTCGTTTTGTAACATTCATCTCGTCACATTCATCCATGCATGGGTAACGTCTTAAAGAGTCAACCGTGACATTCGCCTGAAAGCGCTTATAACCTCTAACGCCCTCTATCGTCTCAATTATGTACCTATCATTAGATTAGATGCTCGCTACTCTATAGGGTCCGTCAACTTTTTTTACCAATTGGTTACTTACCTTGGCATCCGCCATGCCAGTAGCTGCAGCTCACTATACCCCCCATTCACTTACCTTATTCAGTAGTCTTTCTCCGCCTTTTAATGTGAAGTCAACTCGGCATGAGGGGGGAGTATCCAGAACTCCAGTTTTGTCATAACGTGCTTGCATTCGTTGACCCACCCGCTTTAAGTTAAAGGCCGCCGTACCACGGTTTGCCTGTAATTGATCCATACTAGAAGTACTCGCATGAAGGTCGTCAACTCGGCGCTTTGCCTCCTGGCTGTGTGAGAAAGGTTGTACGCCGCTGGATCCGGTCTGCTCCACTGGGTTGCGTTAACCCTGCCCTTACCACTAACTAGTGCTTCACCCTCGTCCGCCGGATTAATTACCACCCTGGCAGTGATAGAACATCCACTCGGCAGTAGATTATTCAGAACTCAGTTCATCGTGTTATTGATGCCCCAAATTACTTTGGGTAGATGTTCGTCTCACATATTTTTCGCCTGGACACTTGCGATTAACACCTTGACCGCCTGGCCATTCACCGTAGGAGTTGCTATCACCGTTTACACGTGGCTTATGCTTTTCTACGCCCCAACTCCTCAACAAGCTACTCGTAACGACAGACCTCGGCCCCTAGTTATCCGCCGTGAGTACCTAAAATCGCCAAAACCTCTTTTGATCTCAAGATTGCCACCGTGGACCGTAAAGTCTCTGTGGGTTTTCGCAGTAGATACTTGGTGAACCCGTCCACCAACATGAGTATGTACACATACCCCTTGGTGCTCTTGACACAAGGACCTAAATGGTCAATAGGAGTGTCGAAGGGTATTGGACGTATTTCAATGAGATGCAAGTGCCCCTCACCTCGCCCAGAATCACCTTGTTTTTTTCAAATGCACACCGCAAGCACGATTTCGCCTTCTTTATCATGAACTTGGTCATTTTAGCAAACCAATGAGTCTCCTTTAGTAGCCTTTAGACACCTTCCTCTGTCGGGGTGACCAATATCATCATGATGTCGCCTCGCCAGACTCAAATTCGCCAATGTTGGGACGTACAGTCTATCGCCGTCTGAGGTAATTCTGTACAGTTTGTAGTCGTTCGCCCCATCGTTTGCTTTGACGTCCTTTTCCGCCACCCCTGGACCCAACGCAGTTATTAGCTGTTGCGCATTAGGGTCTTGTAATTGCATTGTAAAAAACCAATCAGGCTCGGCCAACGCCTACACAACTGGTTTGTGATTTTCGTTTATGGGGTTTCAATTTAATGCACCGACATGCTGCATCTTCACGCCAGGATATTATTCCAGGTTTAGATCATCAGCCACCACCAAACTATTCGAAGGATTACATCTCTTTCCAAAAGAGCCGCCCTTATTGCTACACGTCAGTCACCACCTTAAATACGACAATCAGATAAATCTAAACGCCTAACGCCCTCCTCTTCGGTTAAATTATCAAGTTCATAGCTATGGTACGCCTATTCAGTTAAAGTAGTGGTTCGACTGAAATACTCTCTGCTCGCCATGCAGCGCCTTCACCTTTTTGCTTCTGTACCAAAAAAGCGCCTAAACCCCACTTACTACCATCAGTATGCAGGTCTATTTCTACCTTACTGTCATACAACGCCAAAACTAGTTTCAGCTCCAACGCCTCTTTGAGCTGGTTAAAAGCTTCTTGATGTTGATCGCTCCAAGAAACCACACCACTTCCTTCTTGGTTAGGTCGGTTAGAGGTTTTGCTACATGGGAGAAGTCTTTTACCAACCGCCTGACATAATACTCCAGTATCATGAATTGTCGCACACCGCAAACTTCAGTGTGTGTCGGGAAGGATTGTACCACCTCCCTGGCCGAGCGGCATCGAGGCTAACCTCGTAACCTGAATACTCCATTCCATTCCATTTTCATTAAGAAAAAGCATTTGTCCAACCTCAGTTTCTCGCCTGCACTCGCCACTCGTAACAACTCGTTAAGTATAGTTAACCCGTCTTATACCAGACGATATTAGCAAGCCGTCCATATATACCAACACCTCATCATGTCACAACTGCGTATCACCACCTTTCAATGAATGGTTCCACCCTCGCCAGTAGGTGTTACTTCCCACATGGGATGAACGAGTTTTTGAAATTTGACACCAACACGATTTCTCGCCGATCCGCCGCAGTATAGGATGCGCTCAGTGTATAATTGTACGCCCTGGTACTTATACACCTCTCGTTCAGCCTGAGTCTCCTGCCTCGGGAACCGCCAGTTACCCCAACTGCCGCCACTCAGGAAGACCTTAGTGCGCATATGAAGTCCACCGTCAAACGAACTTCGTACCTCTGAGGCCCTCCACCGTAAGTCGCCCTAAAAATTCACTGATAATCAGTTCTATGCGCCCCATACCTACTGAATCCTATCAATCTTGATGACAAATAACACCTCGCTTAACGCCAGCACTTGGCCGCCTCCAATCCCTTGAGCACCACGCCTTCACTATCTCTATTGGTACAACGTCGTCGTAAGACATTTCGACACCTGTCAATAATTGACAAGTATGAGTTACGCCCAACGATATAAATCTCACCTAGTAATTAATTAAAAATTATTTAATTCATGCAAACGCGTGCCTTTACCACAACTATATATTGCTATAATTGCAACAAATTGTATCGCCTTAATTGATTTTTAAAACCCGCCTTTGAACTTTATGTGCACTTTCTAGTCACGCCCATGTACCATAGTAATTCCTGTCAGCTCGTAACGCCTTTACGTTTCAGTCATTATGTAACTTACACCTGAAACGACCAATAGAATCGTATGCAAATTTACGTACGCCTATGTACAATAGTCATTAGATCGACTTGTAACGCCTTTACAATTTATGTAAATTGTACCTAAAACACCAATAGGATCGCCTCCAAATTTATATATGCAATTTTCAGTTACGCCCCTGTACTGTGATGATGCTCCGTAATATCGGATATAACGCCTTTATAAACCGATAAGTACATAAATTATACCCAACACACAAATAAAATCACCTTATAAATCTTGTTTACAATTTTTGGTTACGCCCCTGATAATAAACAGATTCAAATTGTAATTCGCCTTTATAAATCTGTAACTGTATACATTTTCACCAAACAAAAACAAATAGAACCGCCTATGTATAATAATGATCACATAAGTTACAATTAAAGTAACAGCAAGTAAAATCGTCTTTTTAATTATAATTGTAATTGTTCAATTTTCACCTGAATGTAATTAGAGAACGCCTTCTGATTATTACATACAATTATTTGTTATTTAACTATTAAATCAATTTGTAAACGCCCTTATATTTTACAATTTATTAATTACGCAGATAAAATCACTTCTAATTTTTTTATAATTATTCGCAATGTAACTGATCAATTTGTGGACGCCTTCACAATCTATACTTACACAAATTCTAGCAATAACAATTACAACCGCTTGCAATAGTTTACAATAATTAACAATTCGCATTTAGTAATTGCTTTATTATATCTTCGCCTAATAATCAATTTTAAATATAAATTGAATACTTTCAGTATATCTCTTTTTCGCAAAATACCTGACAAACTCGCCTTTGAAGGAAGCTTCTTCCGGCTTTACGTTTCACATACACAAAATCCTAAATGCTAAACAAAGCGCCGATATGTCGTCAAACAAAGACACTTGAATTCAATACCACTTCTGATATGTTAAAAGATAAGAAATCACTCAATTCAAAACTATTTAATACATAAATATAAACACATAATATATGAGACGCCAATATAAAATAATTAAAAAAGAACATAAGACCACGCTCTGTGCACCCGCTTGCTTCAACGCCTTCGCTATGAATATCGCTCCATTCTTTTCTCCATACTCCGCTATCTCTTCCCGCGTAACATATGTTTTCCCAATTACTCAATCAGAACAGCATGATACTGTCCATGCTTACCATCGTGATAAATAAAATAATGCAATAATGGCTGCCTCACTACGAATAACAGAATCGAACTGTTAATAATGTTAATAATCCTGATGGTACTGCACGTGCAGGCGCTACCATTATAACCAGGTCAGCGATCGATCACTATCAATTACTGGATTCCTGAACAAACAAAATCGAATGCGCTCTAGTTAAAGAAGAACAGCCTAAACTACATGTCAACTGGCGAGCCAACTTACGGGCCAACGGATCTTGCAAAAATTCTTGATCTGCTCGACTTTGTTATCACCAAAAGCATTTCTGACGTGCATAGCAAAATAGAAAGCAATTTTGACTTACATAAGTTCGGATCATTCCCCAACAGTACTAACTTTGAGCACAACCCTCATTTGATCAACTCCACAACCAAAGTTAGGTAGCGCCAAAACGGACTGGGATCAATTCCAGCTTTATATCAATTACAACATCAACTCAAGTCACCGAATGCACACCCCCAGTGTAATAGAATACATTACTACGCTCATACAAGAGGTTACCTGAACATAAAAAGGCACCCGAAATTCATAACATACCGCTGCATATAAAGCAACTCGATGAAAAGTCAAGCTGATTTACATTAAACGAATTTTAACATTACGCGAACAAGGCTAAGTGAAATAAAATTATATGAACAAAGGTGAAGGAAAATTAAAACCAATTATTAAGCAAAATCATTAAATAATAAACTGAAACAGAAGTGTTCTAAATAGGTCAAGGTCACCTACAGACCGAGCACGTATTAATAACTTTGAATGTGCTTTTAAGTCAAATGAGTAGAACGATGTTCATGTTAGTTCGAGATTTACCTTAGTTACATTAAGCAGTACGTATTATAATCATTATGGAATTTGTTCATTTACGCCATCTAGGAGCGATTTAAGGAACTAATCTAAAATTTTTCTTACACGTCAGGTCTCTGTTTGAAACGTCTTTAATTACAAATTAACTTTGTTTAGTGTGATATTGCGTATACTAGTTAAGTTAACTGGGCCCAGTAAACTTAATTATATCCTTTATTGTCCTCGTATAATCACAAACATCAAATGCGTAGCAAAAGTAAGTTTCTGGATATTTTAACCATAAAAATGCCTTTCTTCACTTTGAGGTAATACACTTAGGTTTTGCGAAAGCTATAGGAGGAAAGTAATTTATTAAAGTGAAGTACTTTTATTGGACATCCTACAAATTAGATTTACGTTTCGAATAAATACGTAGTTTACAGTAGCCTAACGATATTTTTATTTTAGAGTTAATCATTTACATTTTCTGGTTACCATAAAGAAGTATTTGTTATTTAATACGTATTAACAAGTATACAAAATTAGGACTATCAACCTTAACAATGATCGTATGTTTGCCTATAAATACGTTTTTTACTAAACATCAAACACAAAACCTTCACTTTTTATCATTAACCTATCAATCATTCTTTTATACGACTGGAAGCTCATACATACATAATATTTATGAAATTGATATTTTGTTTATATAATCTTCAATTACAAAGTACATTATGTGCTAAGTATGATAAATGATAGATTGGAAAGCTTATTTGTAATTACATTATCCGCAGACATGCCCAATTAAAGACGTCTAACTTAGTTTGGGTTATTTGAACTAAATTTAATATGAAACACTGTTTTGCGTAATTATTGCGCTCCAATTTAACAATTGCACTTGAAATGTATTAACTTAAAACTTGCACAACTTTTCTAATTACAAGTACGACCTAAATAAGTAAAAAAACCTAACTAAAGAACTAAGTAAGTTTTTCATAATACAAAAAGAGCAGACAAAGACACAAAAGTTATAACGAGACGTATTATAGACAAGGAGTGGAATTTTAAATAGAATCATCCCTGGAATATGGTTCAAGTTACATGCATTTACTAAGATGAACTTGCACAAAGTTTTGTGAAGGGCACAAAAAAGGTAAAACGTCAAACATGTCTTGGTATATTAATGTATTGTGACATTACAAATGTATATGGAAAGGCAATGCTATGAGTGAACTTTAGAACCCTCGTATTATCTAAAAGTACATAATAATTTAAAAAAAGGTATGAATGATCAAGTATGGTATTGTGAAAATAATCACTTTTAAATTTTGGAAATCTCAAACTAATATAAGGGAAGTGACAGGTTGATGGAGTGTATAAAATTGAGTAAGCACAAATTGATTTGATATCAAACATTTGATATAAAAAGCGTAAAGTAAAAATGACAAATTTATGCATAGGCAATAAAAATCACAACTAGCAGTAAATGTACATTGTTTCTATAAGGTTTATTACAAATTTAAATCATTTATCGTAAACAATACCCAAATCTAACACAATTATATCAAAAATAATATTGAGTACAAGTTCATTTATAAGCAATGGGTTCATTATTTAGTAACTGTTCAAGTACAACTAAATTTAACAGCAAATTATAAATAAACTTATAGCAACATAGTATTATCTAAAGTAATAACAATTAAAAGGTAGATGATCAGTTTATAGAAAAATATGCATTTAAATTATAATTAATAATATGATACAGTTTATTTCTTTAATTATTTAGCAAATTGTTATTTTGTATAACATTCAGTATAAATACTTATTAGTTACATGTAAATTTGTGCATGAGGATATTGATCACCAGAGTAAGTCATTATTTCTATAGGTTTATGACAAATTAAATCATTTAATTAATTAAATTCCTAATAACTAAACTGGGAACTAAGTCAGTTATAACCTATTAATGTAGTCATTATTTCTTATAATGACAGACTTTAAAATTAATTAATTAATTCCTAATAAGTTAAACTAGAACTAAGTCTTAGTTAAACCTATTAACTGTAGCATTATTTCTTTATAATGACAGACTCTAAAATTAATTAATTAATTCCTTAATAAGTTAAACTGTATTTGGATACTAAGTAACTTAGTTAAACATCTATTAACTAGTAGCATTATTTCTTTATAATGACAGACTCTAAAATTAATTAATTAATTCTATAAGTTAAACTAGGAACTAAGTCTTAGTTAAACCTATTAACTGTAGCATTATTTCTTTATAATGACAGACTCTAAAATTAATTAATTAATCCCTAATAAGTAAACTGGGAACTAAGTCTTAGTTAAACCTATTAACTGTAGCATTATTTCTTTATAATGACAGACTCTAAAATTAATTAATTAATTCCTAATAAGCTAAACTAGGAACTAAGTCTTAGTTAAACCTATTAACTGTAGCATTATTTCTTTATAATGACAGACTCTAAATTAATTAATTAATTCTAATAAGCTAAACTAGAACTAAGTCTTAGTTAAACCTATTAACTGTAGCATTATTTCTTTATAATGACAGACTCTAAAATTAATTAATTAATTCTAATAAGTTAAACTAGGAACTAAGTCTTAGTTAAACCTATTAACTGTAGCATTATTTCTTTATAATGACAGACTCTAAAATTAATTAATTAATTCCTAATAAGCTAAACTGGGAACTAAGTCTGTTAAACCTATTAACTGTAGCATTATTTCTTTATAATGACAGACTCTATAATAATTAATTTAAAAGCTAAACTAATAATCTGTTACCTATTAATATTATTTTTTAAATGACAATTAAAATTAACTGGTAATCTAATAAGTAACTGATAGTTAAACCTATTAACTGTAGCATTATTTCTTTATAATGACAGACTCTAAAATTAATTAATTAATTCCTAATAAGCTAAACTGGGAACTAAGTCTAGTTAAACCTATTAACTGTAGCATTATTTCTTTATAATGACAGACTCTAAAATTAATTAATTAATTCTAATAAGTTAAACTGGAACTAAGTCTTAGTTAAACCTATTAACTGTAGCATTATTTCCTTATAATGGCAGACTCTAAAATTAATTAATTAATTCCTAATAAGTTAAACTAGGAACTAAGTCTTAGTTAAACCTATTAACTGTAGCATTATTTCTTTATAATGACAGACTCTAAAATTAATTAATTAATTCCTAATAAGCTAAACTGGGAACTAAGTCTAGTTATACCTATTAACTGTAGCATTATTTCTTTATAATGACAGACTCTAAAATTAATTAATTAATTCTTAATAAGTTAAACTGGGAACTAAGTCTTAGTTAAACCTATTAACTGTAGCATTATTTCTTTATAATGACAGACTCTAACATTAATTAATTAATTCCTAATAAGCTAAACTGGGAACTAAGTCTTAGTTAAACCTATTAACTGTAGCATTATTTCTTTATAATGACAGACTCTAACATTAATTAATTAATTCCTAATAAGCTAAACTGGGAACTAAGTCTTAGTTAAACCTATTAACTGTAGCATTATTTCTTTATAGACAGACTCTAAAATTAATTAATTAATTCCCAATAAGCTAAACTGAGAACTAAGTCTTAGTTAAACCTATTAACTGTAGCATTATTTCTTTATAATGACAGACTCTAAAATTAATTAATTAATTCCTAATAAGCTAAACTGGGAACTAAGTCTTAGTTAAACCTATTAACTGTAGCATTATTTCTTTTAATGACAGACTCTAAAATTAATTAATTAATTCCTAATAAGCTAAACTGGGAACTAAGTCTTAGTTATACCTATTAACTGTAGCATTATTCCTTTATAATGACAGACTCTAAAATTAATTAATTAATTCTTAATAAGTTAAACTAGGAACTAAGTCTTAGTTAAACCTATTAACTGTAGCATTATTTCTTTATAATGACAGACTCTAAAATTAATTAATTAATTCTAATAAGCTAAACTGGGAACTAAGTCTTAGTTAAACCTATTAACTGTAGCATTATTTCTTTATAATGACAGACTCTAACATTAATTAATTAATTCCTAACAAGCTAAACTGGGAACTAAGTCGTAGTTAAACCTATTCACTATAGCACTATTTCTTTATAATGACAGACTCTAAAATTAACTAATTAATTCCTAATAAGCTAAACTGGGAACTAAGTCTTAGTTAAACCTACTAACTGTAGCATTCTTTCTTTATGACAGACTCTAAAATTAATTAATTAATTCCCAATAATCTAAATTGAGAACTAAGTCTTAGCTAAACCTATTAACTGTAGCATTATTTCTTTATAATGACAGACTCTAAAATTAATTAATTAATTCCTAAGCTAAACTGGGAACTAAGTCTTAGTTATACCTATTAACTGTAGCATTATTCCTTTATAATGACAGACTCTAAAATTAATTAATTAATTCTAATAAGCTAAACTGGGAACTAAGTCTTAGTTAAACCTATTAACTGTAGCATTATTTCTTTATAATGACAGACTCTAAAATTAATTAATTAATTCTAATAAGCTAAACTGGGAACTAAGTCTAGTTAAACCTATTAACTGTAGCATTATTTCTTTATAATGACAGACTCTAAAATTAATTAATTAATTCCTAATAAGCTAAACTGGGAACTAAGTCTTAGTTATACCTATTAACTGTAGCATTATTTCCTTATAATGGCAGACTCTAAAATTAATTAATTAATTCCTAATAAGTTAAACTAGGAACTAAGTCTTAGTTAAACCTATTAACTGTAGCATTATTTCTTTATAATGACAGACTCTAACATTAATTAATTAATTCCTAACAAGCTAAACTGGGAACTAAGTCTTAGTTATACCTATTAACAGTAGCATTATTTCTTTATAATGACAGACTCTAAAATTAATTAATTAATTCTTAGTAAGTTAAACTAGGAACTAAGTCTTAGTTAAACCTATTAACTGTAGCATTATTTCTTTATAATCACAGACTCTAAAATTAATTAATTAATCCCTAATAAGCTAAACTGGGAACTAAGTCAGTTAAACCTATTAACTGTAGCATTATTTCTTTATAATGACAGACTCTAACATTAATTAATTAATTCCTAACAAGCTAAACTGGGAACTAAGTCTTAGTTATACCTATTAACTGTAGCATTATTTCTTTATAATGACAGACTCTAAAATTAATTAATTAATTCTTAATAAGTTAAACTAGGAACTAAGTCTTAGTTAAACCTATTAACTGTAGCATTATTTCTTTATAATCACAGACTCTAAAATTAATTAATTAATTCCTAATAAGCTAAACTGGGAACTAAGTCTTAGTTAAACCTATTAACTGTAGCATTATTCCTTTATAGTGACAGACTCTAAAATTAATTAATTAATTCCTAATAAGCTAAACTGGGAACTAAGTCTTGGTTAAACCTATTAACTGTAGCATTATTTCTTTATAATGACAGACTCTAAAATTAATTAATTAATTCCTAATAAGCTAAACTGGGAACTAAGTCAGTTAAACCTATTAACTGTAGCATTATTTCTTTATAATGACAGACTCTAACATTAATTAATTAATTCTAACAAGCTAAACTGGGAACTAAGTCTTAGTTAAACCTATTAACTGTAGCATTATTTCTTTATAATGACAGACTCTAAAATTAATTAATTAATTCTAATAAGCTAAACTGGGAACTAAGTCTTAGTTAAACCTATTAACTGTAGCATTATTTCTTTATAATCACAGACTCTAAAATTAATTAATTAATTCTAATAAGCTAAACTGGGAACTAAGTCAGTTAAACCTATTAACTGTAGCATTATTTCTTTATAATGACAGACTCTAAAATTAATTAATTAATTCCTAATAAGCTAAACTGGGAACTAAGTCTTAGTTATACCTATTAACAGTAGCATTATTTCTTTATAATGACAGACTCTAAAATTAATTAATTAATTCCTAATAAGCTAAACTGGGAACTAAGTCTTAGTTAAACCTATTAACTGTAGCATTATTTCTTTATAGACAGACTCTAAAATTAATTAATTAATTCCCAATAATCTAAACTGAGAACTAGGTCTTACTTAACCCTATTAACTGTAGCATTATTTCTTTATAATGACAGACTCTAAAATTAATTAATTAATTCCTAATAAGCTAAACTGGGAACTAAGTCTTAGTTAAACCTATTAACTGTAGCATTATTTCTTTATGACAGACTCTAAAATTAATTAATTAATTCCCAATAATCTAAACTGGGAACTAAGTCTTACTTAAACCTATTAACTGTAGCATTATTTCTTTTAATGACAGACTCTAAAATTAATTAATTAATTCCTAATAAGCTAAACTGGGAACTAAGTCTTAGTTAAACCTATTAACTGTAGCATTATTTCTTTATAATGACAGACTCTAAAATTAATTAATTAATTCTTAATAAGCTAAACTAGGGAACTAAGTCTTAGTTAAACCTATTAACTGTAGCATTATTTCTTTATAATGACAGACTCTAAAATTAATTAATTAATTCCTAATAAGCTAAACTGGGAACTAAGTCAGTTAAACCTATTAACTGTAGCATTATTTCTTTATAATGACAGACTCTAACATTAATTAATTAATTCCTAATAAGCTAAACTGGGAACTAAGTCAGTTAAACCTATTAACTGTAGCATTATTTCTTTATAATGACAGACTCTAAAATTAATTAATTAATTCCTAATAAGCTAAACTGGGAACTAAGTCTTAGTTAAACCTATTAACTGTAGCATTATTTCTTTAAATGACAGACTCTAAAATTAATTAATTAATTCTAATAAGTCTAAACTGAGAACTAAGTCTTACTTAAACCCTATTAACTGTAGCATTATTTCTTTATAATGACAGACTCTAAAATTAATTAATTAATTCCTAATAAGCTAAACTGGGAACTAAGTCTTAGTTAAACCTATTAACTGTAGCATTATTTCTTTATGACAGACTCTAAAATTAATTAATTAATTCCCAATAATCTAAACTGAGAACTAAGTCTTAGTTAAACCTATTAACTGTAGCATTATTTCTTTATGACAGACTCTAAAATTAATTAATTAATTCCAATAATCTAAACTGGGAACTAAGTCTTAGTTAAACCTATTAACTGTAGCATTATTTCTTTATAATGACAGACTCTAAAATTAATTAATTAATTCTAATAAGTTAAACTGGAACTAAGTCTTAGTTAAACCTATTAACTGTAGCATTATTTCTTTATAATGACAGACTCTAAAATTAATTAATTAATTCTTAATAAGCTAAACTGGGAACTAAGTCTTAGTTAAACCTATTAACTGTAGCATTATTTCTTTATAATGACAGACTCTAAAATTAATTAATTAATTCCTAATAAGCTAAACTGGGAACTAAGTCTTAGTTAAACCTACTAACTGTAGCATTCTTTCTTTATGACAGACTCTAAAATTAATTAATTAATTCCCAATAATCTAAATTGAGAACTAAGTCTTAGCTAAACCTATTAACTGTAGCATTATTTCTTTATAATGACAGACTCTAAAATTAATTAATTAATTCCTAAGCTAAACTGGGAACTAAGTCTTAGTTATACCTATTAACTGTAGCATTATTCCTTTATAATGACAGACTCTAAAATTAATTAATTAATTCTTAATAAGTTAAACTAGGAACTAAGTCTTAGTTAAACCTATTAACTGTAGCATTATTTCTTTATAATCACAGACTCTAAAATTAATTAATTAATTCCTAATAAGCTAAACTGGGAACTAAGTCAGTTAAACCTATTAACTGTAGCATTATTTCTTTATAATGACAGACTTTAAAATTAATTAATTAATTCCTAATAAGCTAAACTGGGAACTAAGTCTTCGTTAAACCTATTAACTGTAGCATTATTTCCTTATAATGGCAGACTCTAAAATTAATTAATTAATTCTAATAAGTCTAAACTGGAACTAAGTCTTAGTTAAACCTATTAACTGTAGCATTATTTCTTTATAATGACAGACTCTAACATTAATTAATTAATTCCTAACAAGCTAAACTGGGAACTAAGTCTTAGTTATACCTATTAACTGTAGCATTATTTCTTTATAATGACAGACTCTAAAATTAATTAATTAATTCTTAATAAGTTAAACTATGAACTAAGTCTTAGTTAAACCTATTAACTGTAGCATTATTTCTTTATAATCACAGACTCCAAAATTAATTAATTAATTCCTAATAAGCTAAACTGGGAACTAAGTCAGTTAAACCTATTAACTGTAGCATTATTTCTTTATAATGACAGACTCTAACATTAATTAATTAATTCCTAATAAGTTAAACTAGGAACTAAGTCTTAGTTAAACCTATTAACTGTAGCATTATTTCTTTATAATGACAGACTCTAAAATTAATTAATTAATTCTTAATAAGTTAAACTAGGAACTAAGTCTTAGTTAAACCTATTAACTGTAGCATTATTTCTTTATAATCACAGACTCTAAAATTAATTAATTAATTCCTAATAAGCTAAACTGGGAACTAAGTCAGTTAAACCTATTAACTGTAGCATTATTTCTTTATAATGACAGACTTTAAAATTAATTAATTAATTCCTAATAAGCTAAACTGGGAACTAAGTCTTCGTTAAACCTATTAACTGTAGCATTATTTCTTTATAATGACAGACTCTAAAATTAATTAATTAATTCCTAATAAGCTAAACTGGGAACTAAGTCAGTTAAACCTATTAACTGTAGCATTATTTCTTTATAATGACAGACTCTAACATTAATTAATTAATTCCTAACAAGCTAAACTGGGAACTAAGTCTTAGTTATACCTATTAACTGTAGCATTATTTCTTTATAATGACAGACTCTAAAATTAATTAATTAATTCTTAATAAGTTAAACTAGGAACTAAGTCTTAGTTAAACCTATTAACTGTAGCATTATTTCTTTATAATCACAGACTCTAAAATTAATTAATTAATTCCTAATAAGCTAAACTGGGAACTAAGTCAGTTAAACCTATTAACTGTAGCATTATTTCTTTATAATGACAGACTTTAAAATTAATTAATTAATTCCTAATAAGCTAAACTGGGAACTAAGTCTTCGTTAAACCTATTAACTGTAGCATTATTTCTTTATAATGACAGACTCTAAAATTAATTAATTAATTCCTAATAAGCTAAACTGGGAACTAAGTCAGTTAAACCTATTAACTGTAGCATTATTTCTTTATAATGACAGACTCTAACATTAATTAATTAATTCCTAACAAGCTAAACTGGGAACTAAGTCTTAGTTATACCTATTAACTGTAGCATTATTTCTTTATAATGACAGACTCTAAAATTAATTAATTAATTCTTAATAAGTTAAACTAGGAACTAAGTCTTAGTTAAACCTATTAACTGTAGCATTATTTCTTTATAATCACAGACTCTAAAATTAATTAATTAATTCCTAATAAGCTAAACTGGGAACTAAGTCAGTTAAACCTATTAACTGTAGCATTATTTCTTTATAATGACAGACTTTAAAATTAATTAATTAATTCCTAATAAGCTAAACTGGGAACTAAGTCTTCGTTAAACCTATTAACTGTAGCATTATTTCTTTATAATGACAGACTCTAAAATTAATTAATTAATTCCTAATAAGCTAAACTGGGAACTAAGTCAGTTAAACCTATTAACTGTAGCATTATTTCTTTATAATGACAGACTCTAACATTAATTAATTAATTCCTAACAAGCTAAACTGGGAACTAAGTCTTAGTTAAACCTATTAACTGTAGCATTATTTCTTTATAATGACAGACTCTAAAATTAATTAATTAATTCTAATAAGCTAAACTGGGAACTAAGTCTTAGTTAAACCTATTAACTGTAGCATTATTTCTTTATAGACAGACTCTAAAATTAATTAATTAATTCCCAATAATCTAAACTGAGAACTAAGTCTTATTAACCTATTAACTGTAGCATTATTTCTTTATAATGACACTCTAAAATTAACTAATTAATTCCTAATAAGCTAAACTGGGAACTAAGTCTTAGTTAAACCTGTTAACTGTAGCATTATTTCTTTATGACAGACTCTAAAATTAATTAATTAATTCCCAATAATCTAAACTGAGAACTAAGTCTTACTTAAACCTATTAACTGTAGCATTATTTCTTTATGACAGACTCTAAAATTAATTAATTAATTCCTAACAAGCTAAACTGGGAACTAAGTCTTAGTTATACCTATTAACTGTAGCATTATTCCTTTATAATGACAGACTCTAAAATTAATTAATTAATTCTTAATAAGTTAAACTAGGAACTAAGTCTTAGTTAAACCTATTAACTGTAGCATTATTCCTTTATAATCACAGACTCTAAAATTAATTAATTAATTCCTAATAAGCTAAACTGGGAACTAAGTCAGTTAAACCTATTAACTGTAGCATTATTTCTTTATAATGACAGACTCTAAATTAATTAATTAATTCCTAATAAGCTAAACTGGGAACTAAGTCGTAGTTAAACCTATTCACTATAGCACTATTTCTTTATAATGACAGACTCTAAAATTAACTAATTAATTCCTAATAAGCTAAACTGGGAACTAAGTCTTAGTTAAACCTACTAACTGTAGCATTCTTTCTTTATGACAGACTCTAAAATTAATTAATTAATTCCCAATAATCTAAATTGAGAACTAAGTCTTAGCTAAACCTATTAACTGTAGCATTATTTCTTTATAATGACAGACTCTAAAATTAATTAATTAATTCCTAAGCTAAACTGGGAACTAAGTCTTAGTTATACCTATTAACTGTAGCATTATTCCTTTATAATGACAGACTCTAAAATTAATTAATTAATTCTAATAAGTTAAACTAGGAACTAAGTCTTAGTTAAACCTATTAACTGTAGCATTATTTCTTTATGACAGACTCTAAAATTAATTAATTAATTCCTAATAAGCTAAACTGGGAACTAAGTCAGTTAAACCTATTAACTGTAGCATTATTTCTTTATAATGACAGGCTTTAAAATTAATTAATTAATTCCTAATAAGCTAAACTGGGAACTAAGTCTTCGTTAAACCTATTAACTGTAGCATTATTTCCTTATAATGGCAGACTCTAAAATTAATTAATTAATTCCTAATAAGTTAAACTAGGAACTAAGTCTTAGTTAAACCTATTAACTGTAGCATTATTTCTTTATAATGACAGACTCTAACATTAATTAATTAATTCTAATAAGTTAAACTGGGAACTAAGTCTTAGTTAAACCTATTAACTGTAGCATTATTTCTTTATAATCACAGACTCTAAAATTAATTAATTAATTCCTAATAAGCTAAACTGGGAACTAAGTCAGTTAAACCTATTAACTGTAGCATTATTTCTTTATAATGACAGACTCTAAATTAATTAATTAATTCCTAACAAGCTAAACTGGGAACTAAGTCTTAGTTATACCTATTAACTGTAGCATTATTTCTTTATAATGACAGACTCTAAAATTAATTAATTAATTCTTAATAAGTTAAACTAGGAACTAAGTCTTAGTTAAACCTATTAACTGTAGCATTATTTCTTTATAATCACAGACTCTAAAATTAATTAATTAATTCCTAATAAGCTAAACTGGGAACTAAGTCAGTTAAACCTATTAACTGTAGCATTATTTCTTTATAATGACAGACTTTAAAATTAATTAATTAATTCCTAATAAGCTAAACTGGGAACTAAGTCTTGTTAAACCTATTAACTGTAGCATTATTTCTTTATAATGACAGACTCTAAAATTAATTAATTAATTCTAATAAGCTAAACTGGGAACTAAGTCAGTTAAACCTATTAACTGTAGCATTATTTCTTTATAATGACAGACTCTAAATTAATTAATTAATTCCTAACAAGCTAAACTGGGAACTAAGTCTTCGTTAAACCTATTAACTGTAGCATTATTTCCTTATAATGGCAGACTCTAAAATTAATTAATTAATTCCTAATAAGTTAAACTAGGAACTAAGTCTTAGTTAAACCTATTAACTGTAGCATTATTTCTTTATAATGACAGACTCTAACATTAATTAATTAATTCCTAATAAGCTAAACTGGGAACTAAGTCAGTTAAACCTATTAACTGTAGCATTATTTCTTTATAATGACAGACTTTAAAATTAATTAATTAATTCCTAATAAGCTAAACTGGGAACTAAGTCTTCGTTAAACCTATTAACTGTAGCATTATCTCTTTATAATGACAGACTCTAAAATTAATTAATTAATTCCTAATAAGCTAAACTGGGAACTAAGTCAGTTAAACCTATTAACTGTAGCATTATTTCTTTATAATGACAGACTCTAACATTAATTAATTAATTCCTAACAAGCTAAACTGGGAACTAAGTCTTAGTTATACCTATTAACTGTAGCATTATTTCTTTATAATGACAGACTCTAAAATTAATTAATTAATTCTTAATAAGTTAAACTAGGAACTAAGTCTTAGTTAAACCTATTAACTGTAGCATTATTTCTTTATAATCACAGACTCTAAAATTAATTAATTAATTCCTAATAAGCTAAACTGGGAACTAAGTCAGTTAAACCTATTAACTGTAGCATTATTTCTTTATAATGACAGACTTTAAAATTAATTAATTAATTCCTAATAAGCTAAACTGGGAACTAAGTCTTCGTTAAACCTATTAACTGTAGCATTATTTCTTTATAATGACATACTCTAAAATTAATTAATTAATTCCTAATAAGCTAAACTGGGAACTAAGTCAGTTAAACCTATTAACTGTAGCATTATTTCTTTATAATGACAGACTCTAACATTAATTAATTAATTCCTAACAAGCTAACTGGGAACTAAGTCTTAGTTAAACCTATTCACTATAGCACTATTTCTTTATAATGACAGACTCTAAAATTAACTAATTAATTCCTAATAAGCTAAACTGGGAACTAAGTCTTAGTTAAACCTGTTAACTGTAGCATTATTTCTTTATGACAGACTCTAAAATTAATTAATTAATTCCCAATAATCTAAACTGAGAACTAGGTCTTACTTAACCCTATTAACTGTAGCATTATTTCTTTATAATGACAGACTCTAAAATTAATTAATTAATTCCTAATAAGCTAAACTGGGAACTAAGTCTTAGTTAAACCTATTAACTGTAGCATTATTTCTTTATGACAGACTCTAAAATTAATTAATTAATTCCCAATAATCTAAACTGAGAACTAAGTCTTACTTAAACCTATTAACTGTAGCATTATTTCTTTATGACAGACTCTAAAATTAATTAATTAATTCCCAATAATCTAAACTGGGAACTAAGTCTTAGTTATACCTATTAACTGTAGCATTATTCCTTTATAATGACAGACTCTAAAATTAATTAATTAATTCTTAATAAGTTAAACTAGGAACTAAGTCTTAGTTAAACCTATTAACTGTAGCATTATTTCTTTATAATCACAGACTCTAAAATTAGCTAATTAATTCCTAATAAGCTAAACTGGGAACTAAGTCAGTTAAACCTATTAACTGTAGCATTATTTCTTTATAATGACAGACTCTAACATTAATTAATTAATTCCTAACAAGCTAAACTGGGAACTAAGTCGTAGTTAAACCTATTCACTATAGCACTATTTCTTTATAATGACAGACTCTAAAATTAACTAATTAATTCCTAATAAGCTAAACTGGGAACTAAGTCTTAGTTAAACCTACTAACTGTAGCATTCTTTCTTTATGACAGACTCTAAAATTAATTAATTAATTCCCAATAATCTAAATTGAGAACTAAGTCTTAGCTAAACCTATTAACTGTAGCATTATTTCTTTATAATGACAGACTCTAAAATTAATTAATTAATTCCTAAGCTAAACTGGGAACTAAGTCTTAGTTATACCTATTAACTGTAGCATTATTCCTTTATAATGACAGACTCTAAAATTAATTAATTAATTCTTAATAAGTTAAACTAGGAACTAAGTCTTAGTTAAACCTATTAACTGTAGCATTATTTCTTTATAATCACAGACTCTAAAATTAATTAATTAATTCCTAATAAGCTAAACTGGGAACTAAGTCAGTTAAACCTATTAACTGTAGCATTATTTCTTTATAATGACAGACTTTAAAATTAATTAATTAATTCCTAATAAGCTAAACTGGGAACTAAGTCTTAGTTATACCTATTAACTGTAGCATTATTCCTTTATAATGACAGACTCTAAAATTAATTAATTAATTCTTAATAAGTTAAACTAGGAACTAAGTCTTAGTTAAACCTATTAACTGTAGCATTATTTCTTTATAATCACAGACTCTAAAATTAATTAATTAATTCCTAATAAGCTAAACTGGGAACTAAGTCAGTTAAACCTATTAACTGTAGCACTATTTCTTTATAATGACAGACTTTAAAATTAATTAATTAATTCTTAATAAGCTAAACTGGGAACTAAGTCTTAGTTAAACCTATTAACTGTAGCATTATTCCTTTATAGTGACAGACTCTAAAATTAATTAATTAATTCCTAATAAGCTAAACTGGGAACTAAGTCTTGGTTAAACCTATTAACTGTAGCATTACTTCTTTATAATGACAGACTCTAAAATTAATTAATTAATTTCTAATAAGCTAAACTGGGAACTAAGTCAGTTAAACCTATTAACTGTAGCATTATTTCTTTATAATGACAGACTCTAAAATTAATTAATTAATTCCTAATTAGCTAAACTGGGAACTAAGTCTTAGTTAAACCTATTAACTTGTTACATTCTTTACTTTTGCTGTACTATTAAGTAAATTTTTGCGATCTATTAGAATTAATGAATTGCTCGTGTTTCTTTAAATTTCCTATTTTTCTAGAAATAATGACATATCTCTAAACTTATCTCTGTAGTTTCTTGAATATATTACGTTTCACAATTAAAAAACGTTTCGGTAGTGGTTAAGTAAACCTTTTGATGGTTACTTGTAAATTATATTTCAACTTCATGTGTTGGGTATCGGTTTTTGACATTCGCATATTTGATTTTTAATTTCACTTTCTGTTTGTTGTTTGACGAATGAAAAGCCATTTTGTGTTTCCTAAACGAAAAATGTAAATTTCTGGACTTTATTTAGCCCATCGATGGTTGTCGGTTTTATAACATTTTTCTAAATTTTGTGCCGAATCACTATAATTAGTGGGTACAAACGATTTATATCGGATATATAGGAAATACTGAAAACAGGTGAGCTTTTGTCACGCTTGGTTTTTTGTGCTTCTGCCACGTTTTACTTTCAGGCAATCGATCTGGTTCGATTGAAGAACTAAGTCCATTAAGAAAATCATTAAACCAATTAGCTAAAGGGGTTAAACTTAACCTCACTAATTTATCTAACCACGAAATTGTTTTTACACTTTAGATTTGCTGGTAAGAATGTAACAACCTACTTAAACGGTTGCTAGATTTATTTTTATTTTAGGGGAACTCATACTCGAAATTAACTGAATCTATTTCCCAACGTTACCATTAATACTTTTCTGATTCTTTACCTCATTGAAGGTAAGATGGCTATTCATGCTTTCATTTGGCTGTATGTATTTAATTTTAGAGGTACCATTGGTACGCCACATAATATACTTTTCGTATACCATCTAAATATACTGGTACGCTGTGTAAATATATGTACATTTGTATATAATTCGTATACTGTTGGACATACTGGCATTTCGCTGATGAAGTGTGTTATTTATTACATAGTTAGCAAGAAATTTGACTTCCACACCTGTGAAATATGGGAAATTATAACTTTCCGACAGGCTGGGATATAAAATATAAGTTATAAATCACTGCTATTTAGTGTCTTTTGGATTCCTTAATGCTTTGATTAATATGTGACCAATCCTATAAGTTGTATAGACCTATGTACATGTTTGTGATAAAACGTTAAGTGTTATTGCACAAATTTTTGGACTTTTACATTAAATTGCTTTGGGTAAAATTTTTGAGTATAAAAATGACCATGTCTATTGGTAATCAATGTAATTAAACACTGTTTTGTAAGAAACTGTGTAACTGGATGCATTCAGCTCAACAGATTCGAGTTAAAGGTTTTATTAACCACCTGATCATTTCTATTATTTTTGTTTACTGCAAGTTATTCATAGCAATTGTATTATTACTATAATCTATTATTCAATGTGCCTTTACTTGGGGAATGCTTAAATTACCTGTTTACTGTATTTTATTAAAGACTATAAACCTGTTTTAGCATAACTTAGCTTTGCAATTCTGTATATTACTATGTCATTTTTGGATGTAAATTTAACTTAATTTCATTTTCTAAATTCTAGTATTAGACTCTTTGGATGGCTTGCTATATTGTGTATTTAAGAGCACAAATATTTTATGTATTCTCTGTGGTTAACAATTTGTGTAACACGAGTGAATTACTTATTTATTTAGGGAATTATCTCCCTTCTATCTATCGCTTTTGTTTTGGGGACTTTCTGCTTTATAACTATTTTGCCTAGTGCTTAGATCCTTTCACATATTCGTTACTTGGCTAGAAAAGTGGCAAATTATCTATTAATCTAGGGCTGGCTGATTTATCATTCTAGCTGGCGCCCTCTCTTCTCTTTCAGCTACAGATACCATCTGCATCACTGTAGGACCCCTACATTTCTACAGTGACCGAGCTACCGGCAAGTCCTATAAAGGGTATCTCCTCTGTTGGGGTAAGATTGATCACAAAGTTGAAGTTTGCACGTAACAAACTGTAGCATTATTTCTTTATAATGACAGACTCTAAAATTAATTAATTAATTCCTAATAAGCTAAACTGGGAAATAAGTCTTAGTTAAACCTATTAACTAAGGGTCATGTCTTTTAACATATTGCCGATCTGGTTCAATTTCTTGCTTAATTTGGGATAATATCTCCAGATTCGAGTTGCTTGGACTTACCAAGATCTGAATACCATAAGTCCAGATTAGTTTTATGATAACCTTGTACAGTAGCACTTTATTTGCCAGTTCTATCCGAGACTTACTTCCTATTAACCAATACATCTGGCGAAGTTTTAATTCTGGTTGTATTCTATTTTTGATGGTGTGGATCTACCAGGTTAAACGCCTATCTAGATGGATTCCTAAGTACTTAGCAATGTCTTGCTGTGGGATTGGAGGGTCTTTTAACATATTTCTGATCTGGTAACCCCACAGCTAGATATATATTTGGGACAATATTTCCAGATTCGAGTTGCTTGGACTTTTCAAGATCTGAATTTCATAAGTCCGGATTGGTTTCATGATAACTTTGTGTAGTACTTCGCACTGTCTTGTTGTGGGATTGGAGTGTTGCTTAGTTATATTGGTGGGCAGGTTTCTTCTCTTAAAGTAAAAGTTACTTGAATTGATTTTGTTTCATTGACATGTATACGCAGCTTTAGCCAGTCCTCAATTTTATTCAGGTTTTTTTGTAGTATTACGGATGCTGTGTTTTGTAGCTACCATTGTTACTGGTGTTGGTGATAAATCTGCTGTATATAATAGATACAGTACAGGTCCCAAGATGCTACTCGGGGGTACACCTGCTCCTATTGAATGGATACTTGATTGTGCGTCTTTGAATTTAACTTGAAAGCCTCGTTCGGCTAAGTATGTCTTGATTACAGTCTTGATACAGGTCCCAAGATGCTACCCTGGGGTACATCTTCTTCTATTGGATGGATACTTGATTGTGAGTCTTTGAATTTAACTTGAAAGCCTCGTTCGGATAAAGTATGTCTTGATCAGTTCGTAATATTCTGTTGGTAGAGCCTTGTATAATAATACAGTGTGTCACATGTTATCGGAGGCCTGGCTTATGTCAAGGAAAACGGACGAGCAGTATCCTTTTAGATGTAAGTCGTGATTAACTTTAGTCGTTAGTCTATGTAGTTGTCCCTAAAGCTAAACTGAAGATTGGGAATGGTGTTTCGTTCTTCAAGAATCGGTTTATGTTTTGAAGCATTATTTTTTCTAATACCTTTGAAATTATCGCCAATAAACTTATAGGCCGGTGTGGTATTGCAATTCTGAATTTTTACCATGTTTTGTCACGTAACTATTTGCACCACTTTCCACTGCTCTGGTTTGATTGCCTTTTCTGGTAGTTCCTTAAGAAGTTTTGCCGTTATAAGATAGTATCCTGGAGAATTCTTCAGGTTGAGATTTTTTATTACTGAATTAACTTTCGTGGCTTTGATTGGTTTTATTGATTTGGCAGCTTCTTCGTTTTTTTCGAGGGCTTGGTGTGTAAATGATTCTTCTTCTGCAGAGCAAGTCATTACATGTGGATAAAATACTTTGCTTGAGTGTTGGATTTTCTAATTGGCGGTACTGAAGATTTTGATACTTTAAGCTTGTTGGTTGCTTTCGCTTGAGGTTAAATTTGTTGGGTAGTCTTGCACTACATGGTTTCTAAAATTAATCACAAAGTTTCTTAATTCTAGAGAAGCTTGATTGAGGCTGGTTTTGTTTCTATGATTTCTAGTATTTTGCCATAGTCATCTTAATATTCGTTTTTCAGCTACTTTTTGTTTTATGGCTACAGGGTAATATTGTGCTTGATTTATTATATTGGCGTAGAGTCCTATGCTGACTTTTGTATGGAATGATTAGCAGGTTTCATTGCGATAAATAAATCTTTTTTTGTTTTTAGGGAAGTGGTTAACTGTATTTTTTGAGCAACCAGTTCTCGAAAGTAGCTCAAGTTCGTGTGCCTTGTAGATAATGTCGGTGGTTTTAGGACTTTTGATACTTGAGTGCTATATATAATAAATACTGGTGTGTGATCTGACGACAGATCCAGGTAAGTTTCGGCTTTTAAATAATTTGATGTAAAGCCTTTGGTCATAAAGTCTAGAAGATCTGGGACTTGGGATCCGTAAGCCAATAAGTAGGTTCAAATGTGGACAAATAGTGTAGGTTATAATCATCTGTCACGGGTTAATGTTTGATTTTTGCGTTGCAGTCTCCGCCTGCTATGAAACAGGGTCCTACTGTGTTAAATAAAGTTGCGAATTGTTGCTTTTTGATGGTACACCGTGGAGAATATCATTTCCCTATGATTTTCTTCAACTGCTATGGGCGTAGCTTGGAGATAATCTGCTTGGAATTTTCGTAGTTCGTGATGCTTGACTTTGCATTTTATAGTGACGATGTTGCGTATATTGAGTACCTCGGTATTTTTAAATGAGTGTTGGATATGAGGTGAGCTGAGATTAACATGATGTCTATGTCGTGTAGAGTTAAGAATGTTCTGACATCTTTAAGCAGGTTGAGCATAGTGTCCATTATTTCTATAAGTTTTGTTATTAGTGCTTCTGGTTTGTTTTTCGCTTGCTGGAGTTGTGCGTTTTGAACCGTCTGTTTGTTGCATTGTGGCCTGAACAGTGTTCAGTTTCCGTGTGCGCGTATGATATTCTTGGCTGGGTACGTTGAGAGTTGTAATCAAATTGTCTTGGACGCAAAAGTGGATATACTTTTCTTTGGATCTCTTTGGCTATTATACAGCCTCTATAATTCGCTAGATGGTTACCTTGACAGTTAACGCATTTCACTTCATTGCTTTTGGTTTTTCTTTCACAACCTTTCGTTAAATGTTCACCTGCACATTTAACGCACCTTGGCGTTCTGTGGTAGTAGTTTTTTGAATGACCGTGTCTCTGGCATTGCTGACATTGAATTACTGTTCGCTTAATGTGCGGAGGTTCTAATTGTATCTCAGATTTCATAAGAAATTCAATGTTGTAAATTTCTTTGTTGTTTGATTGTTAAAGTTCCACAAAGAACATTGGTAGTGGGGTTTTGGAAACTCTACGCCTGATATTGTGAATTTTCAGGAGTTTATTTTCTTTCTGAGGAATTTCGGTTGATAATTCTACAAGCACAGATGTTGCATGCATATCTCTTAGTACTACTTTAAAGTTTTTGTCGCTTTTTTGTTACTATGTATGAAAATGTGTTTGTCTTTCGATATTTTGATTATTCCACTGTAGTGTGCAGCTTTATTTAGTTAGGTTTTTACTTGTGTATTGCTTTACAATGTAGTTATCTTTAGATTTTCCCTCGAGTATGTCTGTTAGGGGTTTTAGGTTGTGTACGCCGTAGACAAATATTGGCGGGGGTTTTATTTCCCCAATCTCTTCATCTGGGCTTAGATCGGCGAGTGGTAAATATCTGTTGGATGTACTAGGGGCATTAAGCCAGTCATCTGACATTTTTGTTTGTTTTGTGATGCGTTGTATTTGGCTTTTCTTGAGTTTTGTGTTTGCTATTACTCTTCTAACCTTGTGGCTTGTGAGGTTGGCATTCCATACTAATGACAAACGACGGATAACGAACTTCGAACGACGAACGACGAGCGGCCAACGATGAACTACAAACAACGAATTCCGAACGACGAACGACCGCACACAAACGATGAATGACGAACGACGAATGATGAACGACAAAGGATAAACGACGAAGTAGGAACGGTGAACGACGAACGATAAACGACTAACGAAGGACGACGAATGACGAACTACAATCACCAAGGACTAACAACGAACGATAAACCACCCACGACAAACGGAATTATTATTAAAATTGTTAACTCAAGCATAATTATATATAAGTTTCTGATAGGTCTCATATTAGTCGAGTTTCTTGGCCTATTTCCATAGTTTTTGTATTTATAGCGCGATATTTTGAAAACGGACTCTGCTTCCGTCATCAGGCTTAGTCCTGAAAAATACTGATTTCGCAGTCGAATTGATTTACTCTGATTTTCTCCCAGGCACTTGACTACACTCTGATTTGAATTTGCTATCTTTTACTTACCAGTCTAACACCATTACCGCTGAACCATTTAGTAATATATTTCTTAGGACTATATGTATATATATATATATATATATATATATATATATATATATATATATACGCGTTGCTTTTAGCGAACATATAGACGTTCACATGTAAATTATGTAATTAAAATGTTTTTTAAACATGTAAAAAAGGGTTACCTTGAGTGGTATTTGAACTTACGAGATGTACTTTGCAAGAAAACTGCTCTACCCGCTGAGCTATCGAGATAAGCCCCACTCGATGCAAGCTTAGTCTTTATGTATGTGGAAAAGGTACAATTTCTGTACATAATGAGATCACGGTCATTTATTTAGTGTGGAATTTGAGCCCGCCATAGTATAAATAATTGACAGTGATCTCTCTATGTATAGAAATTGCACCTTTTCTACATACATAAAGACTAAGCTCGCATCTTGAAGTTTGTATCTCGATAGCCCAGTTGATGGAGCAGTACTCTAACAAAGTACATATCGTAGGTTCAAATCCCACTCGAGGTCTTTTTTTATGTATTTCAAAAACATTTTAATTATACACGCACGCATATATATATATATATATATATATATATATATATATATATATATATATATATATATACTGCTGGTTCCTCGGGTGTTGGTCCGCGTAGCTCTTCTGGTCCCCAAGAGACCATTTGTTTCAAAACGTTTCGGCAAAGTCTCATTTGCCATACTCAGGTATGTAACTGTCTGCTCCTGCTTCAAGTTACTCGAACTAAACTAACTTCCTGTTAGTTGTGTGTGTGCTGCTGCTTATGTACCCTATTGCTTTCACTCACTGCGTTCACTGCTTTCGCTGCTTTCACTACCTTCACCAATTTCACTGTTTGCTTCCCTGTTTTCACTTCTTCTTTTGTTGATTCTCTTTTAGGTGTTGTGGATTTTAGTTGTCTAGGGACTAATGATCATTAGTCCCTAGACAACTAAAATCCGCAACACAATAAATAAATTCGACTCAAGTGCGAAATCAATCCTTGTCAGGACTAAACTTGATGACGGACGCAGAGCTTGCTTCCGAAACGTCACGCTACAAAAAAACAAACATAGGTCCATCAACTCAATTAAAATCAGAAGTATCTTCGAGCAGTTTTAATGTCACGTGCGTGTGAATTAAGGGCAAGGTAAGATATAGTTATCCTTGTTGAGCTAGTAAATTCCTTTTTATTAAGACGGGATTGTGAAAGAGTACATTATTCGGTATAAGGTAAAATTTTGTTGAGATTAATTAGAATACAGATGTTGATTAAACAGTTTGATAAATAAATGAAGCAGTTATATTGTGTCGGCGAGCGCTTTTATTATTTAGTTGTTGTATAATCTTTCTTTAAATCAGGCATATTATTCCTACGAAATTTGTTTTCGTAAATTTTACCTTGTGTTAAAGTGTACCGAATTGACTATTAAAGTACATTGGTTGCGGTTGAAAGTTTTTCTGTTTGGACTGTAGTGTGACCATCTGAAGCTTGAGTTGATTAACGTAGTCATAAATTACCCTAGGTTTTTTGCAAAATTGTCGGATTTATCTGTAGGAAGTATTTTCTCATTAGATTTAATACACCATTATTAAAATGTAATTTTCTGATTGGTTGTGTAGTTAACGTATTTAAGAAATTATGGGAAAGGGGTGGTGAATAGATTTCTATTTTAGTCTGTTAATGTCCACATATCTGTATGTAAATATGTATTACAGTAACGTGGCGTTTTAAATGGGTTGTGATGCTTTCACGACGGCCGAGTCTCTAGAGTGGCGAGTTATCCTATTGTTGGCTAATAGAGTAAAAGTTGAATCTAAGCAAATAAGCGGCTATATAAAGATTTACGACACTAAACAGTATATTTATCGCAATAGGACTACCACTTTAGTGTCACGGATTAGCCTATTCTTGGCGTTATGTTATCTGTTTGACACCTAAAAATGGGACCGATGCCTTAAGCTTAGCATGCCCAGGTGGTTAAGCAACTATCGTAATAATTTAGCGCGATAACGTAATAATTAAGTTACCATAATGAAAGTATCGCGAAGAGGAGGCGGTACTATGTTAAGTTTGGTTGGAGAAGTCTAAGCTAAAATTTTATTATATGCTTGAGAACATTAATTTTTAAGCAAAACTAATAACTTTATGGTGGTCCCTCTTGAGAGTATCGTTACCTGTAGGTTGGATCACGTACTAGGATTTTGTTAAAGATATACAATCAGGTTTTGTTGTTTTATTGGTAATTAATTAAAGGTACCGATTAAGGAATGTGAGATTATAAGTGAACGTAGAGAAAAGTTAAAGCTGATCTCTAGATGGAGCATTATTTGGACCACGATTTACTTACTAAGATAATGTAAGTAAGAACGCCTTGAACGTTTTTGTTTATTTGTTTATACCTGCGCATCTCGTTTGAAAGGGTTAAAATGTTTTAGTATTAAAAACTTGTAATTTAGTTCTTGTGTGGATGTTGGTTGCTATTTTTTATAACATTAAGGTTTAATTTCAGTGTAGTATTATAACTAAATTCAGATTTTTGTTTTTGTTGCGCTTACGATAAATCAGAGTGTACAACTCTTAACCTACCGTATTACTTTTTTATGTGTTGTAATGCGTAAGGAAAAGTATCGGAATTATTTACTTCTCAGTACGTCAACAGACGTTCACTATTGAATGCAAAATATCATTCTTGTTTGCCTATCTCGATTTTTCTTCGTTTAACTTGCATGATTGATTATTTATTGTTTAATATCGAATCTTAGAGTAATTTAGAGGCCGATTGCATGTCAATTTTGCAATTAGGCAGGTATTTTGGGTCACATTTATTACCGTCGTATAAATTGGAATAATCAATTATCAATTGTGGTGTAGCATAGCCAACTCTTTTAGGTATTAATGTGCAAATATCAGTAACGTTCATTCTTTGCATTGATTTATTTTAATAATGCCGATTTTGAAATTGGGCAACTAAGAGTTTAGTATTTTAAAATTAACCTAGTTATTAGTAGATTTGTGTCGTCATCTATCGCATATTAAGAATTTATTGAAAAATCTTCAAGCTATTTATGAATTTTAGTGAGACTTTAAGCAAATTTTGTTTAGCTGAGTGAATATTTCGCATTTCTGTTTTATACAAACAAACGGGAACGAGTTCATGACGCGTCCGATAGAAATTTAAAAGCAGGTGGCGCCAGATATTTCTCAATTTTTTGACGTTTCAATAAGTTAGATAGCGAACATTTAGTGCGTAACAACAAAGTTTTCCTTTTAGTAATGATTAGAATTTATTACTTTTTGCACAAGATATTTTAGAAATTACTAAAACACCTGAAGACGTTTATTACGTGTTTTTTTTTGTTAATTCCGCAGATCAGTTGTGCGTTTGATATTGGTTATTTATTATACTGAGAGCTATGCGAAAATAAACTAATACGTCTTAATCTACAATTTAAAAGCTGCTAAGAAACCTTTAATATGCAATGTTCAATTTTAGAAAATTTGTAAACATTTGATCTTGTGTTTTTTTAACAAATAAAGTGTTTTTTGTAATTAAGCACAAATAATTGTTAAACTTGTTTCCTAACAAATCAAATGCTAATGGTAATACAGATCCAACTCTAGTTTCGATACTATATGTGATTTTAAGCTTAATCATGACAATGTGTTGCATATTGTCTTATACTATATTTTTAATTGACTGAAAATTCAAAATCTAAGCTAACCTTTACCTTTGTTACTATTTTTGAGCTTAGTTTTAATTAGTTATCAAGAGTTGTCGGGTCCTCAAACCGATAGGACGCCTTAGGGGTGGTTTCAGCTTCTACCTTCGATTCGATAATCCGGATTAAAATGACAATTTGCAAATCAATACCGTGCGGTAGGGATGAGTTTTGAACATATTTTTATACCTAGCGGTTTGAATATTAATAATGGACAAAGACAATAATAATCTAACCAGTAGAATTTTTGTAATGCGTAAAAAATGCGCGTAAATAACATTTGGGATCGCTATAGAATTGAATTTCTACGAAATAATACGGCCCTTTTAAATCCATACCAGATGTGATTGATAATACTCGTTGCATTGTGAAGTAAACTTAAAGCACAAATACCACCCTTTTGTCTTGAACTCAAATAGGTAAACATTTTTGCAATAACAATGAATTATGTAGAGATCCCACGGCAGCGCGGAGTATGAAACAATCATAAATAGGTATCTGTAACTGTAAGAAAAATAGACCAGATGTGATTCATAAAAGTGTACAGCTCTGTATTTAATAAACCTCTTTCTGTAACAAACCCAGGTGTAAGCATTGTCCGTAATCCAGAGTATAAACAAAAGCAAATAAATAGATCAAATAAACAAATAACTAGCTCTAATTTGCACGATTGAGGTTTTTCATTTATTTACCATATCTGTTTCCAAGACAGTAAGATATGTTTATTGGTTGCGAGGCCCAACTCGTCGGTAAGTATTTTACTTACCGACGTCTTTTACCTATCAACGTAAAATTATATAGGTATACTATATTTCACAACAATAAGAACAAAAAATTTGGAAATTTCTATTTAAAACGTCACTTTTGACTTTTTGTTTATTTAGTAGAAATTAAATAATTTCCGGCCAAATTAGAGGCTGAGCGATAGCCTCCAAACATGTCCGTCGACCGGTAAACGTCCCTTACTGTTCTTGATACTCAATATACTATTTCTCTTCTCAAATAAATGAAAGCAAGTCTCGTAGGGAACAATCTAATTTAAACACGATGTACGATGCTTTTGAATATTATTTTATCGGTTTGAATATTAATAATAAGCAAAATAATAATAATCAAAACAGTAGAATTTTTGTAATGTGTGAAATGGTTCTTCAAAAAAATAAAACAGGAGCGTAAATAATATCTAGGATTGCTATAGCATTGAATTTCTACGAAAAAACACGGTGCCCTTAAACCTATGCCAGACGACCGTTGAAACTCATAAAATCGAATACCTGGTAATGTTTTAAAATTTAACAGTTAATCCAACTTTTATTTTTGGTACTATAGTACATTTTAAGTTTAATTATAAGATTATATTTCATATTACATTTTGATTTGACAGCAATTCTAAATTTAATTTAACTTTTACCATTGTTACTATATTTAATCTTAATTGTAATTTATTGCCCCTAAAAGTAGGTAATTACAGTTGGAAGGGCTAACAAGGTCATTATCGTTATTTATTATTATCCTTCAATTAAATAAAGGTGAAGTTAAAAGAAATAGAAAAGTTATGTTTCACGACAATAATAAACAGATTTGACTAGTTTAAAATGGCAATAATATGCAAGTTGGAACCTAAATTATAGACCAAAATAAACTATTTATTTCAATCTTACTGTTGCCAACACCTGCGAAAGTAACCATAAACAGATTGAGGTACTGTACAACTTATTCACGATCTTTTTTAATTAGGTTAATGAATATCCTGATTTGTTCGGTACAATTACTTTATTCAGCAATCGTACAAAAAAAATTTCTTGTATGATGGAATGTAAACTAATTAAAGTTTCCTTTCCAGCTCTAATATTCTACAACTTCATAGGTGGAGGGTATGTATGCCCCATGCCTCTCGGTGCAATACCACCACCATTACCATGGACTGCTTAATATTGGTGCTCCAATTTCCTGAGTTTGGTAAGGGCTGCCGGTGACTTTCTCCTTTATTCCTTACGTACTCGCCAACACGCACCAGCCAAGGGTGGCGGTCTAACGGCTAAACCTTTAAAATGATGAATTCTAAAACAGACACTATACCCCAGGTGAGTAGGGTGAGACGCCCACACTCCCACATCGATTCGTTGATCCGTCCCAAGGATTCTGGGGGGACAAAAATGCGTCAATGCCAAATCAAGACTAAAAGAGCAAGATCTTCCCGGCATACAATTCTGTCCCATTCGGATGCCCGGAAGAGCAGGATTCAAGTGACCTTGGTCATCAAAAGTACCAACATTGGGATTTATTACTGCAACATTCGTGGACTCGGGTCGAATCCTAATGCTGTTCACCAACACCTTGAACAAGTGCAACTAGACATTCTGTTGCTATCAGAAACACAAGTCTCCCCTGGAAGCACTGATTCGCCTGACCTGCAATTTCCCAGATACAACCTCCACTCTAACTTTCGCATGAAAGGCGGAGTATGTGCGTATACCAAGGACAACGTAGGTTGTAAGAGGATGTCCACTTTGGAAAGCAACAAATGTGACGCGATTTTGTTAAATCATTCTGGGTCCCATTTTGTGAAATTCTACTGTTGTTTGTATAGGACTCCCAATGATAATTTCCCAAATTTTTTTGATTACCTTAGTCTGAAAATATACTACCTCTTATCATAGTTTCCATCTTGCGATATTTCAATTTTGAGAGATTTTAATGCCCTCAACTCTAATTGGCTTCGATTCTCATCTACTACTAATTCTGCAGGTCATAGTGCGAAAGCATTTGCTGTGTCCTGTGATCTCACCAAAATCATTTCTAAACCAACCTGAATCCCTGACAGCCCTAACCATACTCCACATCTCCTGGACCTATTCCTTACAATTAACCCACTTGTCTATAAAACAAGACTTCTTTCCCCACTTCACTGCCTAATCGAAATAACTTCCTCTGTACCCAATCCCACTGTTACTCGAAAAACAAATAGAATTATATGATGTTTCAAATCAGCTAACTAGAGCGAACTAAGAGATTTTTTGCAACCTTCCCCTAGCGTGAGTATTGATTTAAATGGTCCTCCTCTTCAAGCAGTGTTCTATCAATAACTGAAGTTGTCTTGATGGGTATGGAGGTCCCAAAAAACATAAACGTGTAAGTCATGCCCGTTCCCAACCCTGGTTTAATAGGGCTTGCACTGATGCATTATCGCAAAATCATAAACTCTATACCAAATGGAAATCAAATAAATCAAATGAAATAAATCTATCGCCTACTATATTGCCTCAAGGAATAGTTGCAAAAGCATCACCACCAAGGCCAAAAAAATGTTTGAAGAACGTAAATGCAAAGAATTAGTCTCATGACCTTTGGGTGGTCGTAAATTTTGGTCATTAGCTAAAGCCATCAGTAAAAACTTTAGTACATCTTCCTTTCGTCCCATGACGTCTTGCGACGGAGATGTACTAGCAGATCCTGCTGAAAACGCCAACATCTTTGTCGATTACTTTGCATGTCTCAATGATTCTGGTAAAACTGTGCCGTCGCCCAAATTTACCCCATACGCTATTAAGCCAATCCACTTTCGTTATAAGCTCCTAGAATCAATTATAAATAAACTTGGGTCAAACAAGACGACTGGCCCTGGCAGTATTCTAGCCATCGTTCTTAAAAAATGCTACCCCGAGATAGTACCTAAATTGTACAAACTCTTTTAGATCTCCATGTCATCTGGAGAGGTTCCCTCATCGTGGAAGTTGGCAAATGTCCAACCTATTCCTAAAAAGGACTACAAAACCGACCCCTCAAACTATTGACCAAAAACTATCACTTCCATTCTGTCGAAAATCGTGGAGAAAGCCATCAACCACCATCCTTTCGTTCCTTGAGTCGAATAAACTCCCAAACGAGCACCAGTATGGGTACCGATAGAGTCGTTCAACGGGTGATCTTCTTTCGAATGCCACCCAACTTTAGAATAACGCATTGGACAGGTCCGGTGAGGTCCGTTGAAACAGCCGTAGTAGCTTTAGATTTTTCAAAGGGTTTGGACCAGGTTTGGCTACCTGCTAAGCTCACTTCGTTCGGCTTATCCGATAGGCTCATCAATTGAATATCCAGCTTTCTTGACAAAAGATGTATACGCGTTGTCGTCGATGGCTTTTTTTCGGAAGAAAGTACTATTAACGCGGGTGTACCCCAAGGATCAGTGATAGCTCCCACACTTTGCCTGCTATACATAAATGACCTCATGTCCTCAACAACTAACCCGATCCATTGGTTTGCAGACGACAGCACTCTACATTGTATTTCTTCCCAGCTTTCCCACAACAATAAGTCTTGCCAGGACGTTAAGGTGGTAATGGTAGCCTCAATCAACAGTGACTTAGAACGTCTCCTTAAATGGGGGAAGAAATAATCTACTCACGTTCAATGCCGACAAAACCAAGTGTGTCCTCTAAGAAATACCGATCATTTCCTGCTGTAAACATGAATGGCTTAGATTTAAAACTCTATTTCTATATTAGGGATGTCCGTATCATCGAACCTTTCATGGGTTGACCACCTTTTGTCAACCAGCATAACAGCTGGGCTTTCTATGCAGATCTAAACAATACTTCACATTGCAACAATTCCTTTTCCTGTATAAGCTTCAAATTCGACCTCATCTGGAATAAATTCCCACCTCTGGGTCAGTGCTCCCCAATATGCCCTTAATATGGTAAACCGCATCTAAAAAAGAACTATAAGGCTTATAAATGACCCGTTTCTGACTTCTGACCAACAGTCTCTTGAGCATAGAAGAATAGTTTCGGTTCTTTCCTTGTTCTATCGCTATTACCATGGCAAGTGTGGCTCTGAAAAACACTCCTTAATACCTTTGCAGGCCATCTTCGCTAGAAACATTCGGTTTGCCCATTCACACCATAATTACGCACTCAATATTCCATCGTATTACACTAAATGGGCGTAATCGGCGACCAAATTGTGGAAGTCACTACCCAGTTCCTATTTGCCTCCAAACTTTGACTTAAGTCAATTTAAGGTAGCCATTCATAAACATTTCTCGGCAGCCTAAAAATGTTTACTACCATACTACTATAAATTTAATATTAAAATAACTGGTTTAAGAGCTTGATGAAGTTTAATTAATTAAACGAAACGTAGCTTGAAAATCGTTTTTTTTTTTCACTAAAGGTCCTAACCCAGTAATTTTGAAGAGTGAAGTACCTAACAATATCCCTGAACCCTCCCAGTGTTCCTGAGTGCTTTAGCACGTTACGCAAATCTTAGCCTGTTCGGGAATACCTACTATAAGTAAAAAAAAAATTACGAGAAATATAATTAAACACGTTAATTTTAAAAATTAAGCGCTATTTAAAAACAAACAGTAGACTATACAAAAGGTGTATCCAACTTTACGGCAGCTTATTTGGTCCTACCTTGTTTTGCTAAGTTTTCTATTTTTCTTAGATTTTGTTAAATATAATTAAATCTTAATTATATTTAAGTACTTCGTGAAACCCAATATTTGTTTATGTACTATAATTCATACTAAACGTTTCCTAGCATAAGCGCTTAATGAAATTTCACAATAAATAAGTCGTTCTTTACATTTAATCGCTATCCGTAGACAAATACGCTAATGCACCAAGATAAATAAGTTAAGTACAAACTGTAATTAAGCAATTGGAACCAAATATTCGACTTTTGTACACTACTAATATAGTTTTATAAAACTTTAACATAACTTATCTGATCATTTTAGCAGATGATGTGCTAATCATAATTAAGCGCTAACTTAAATCTAATTTTGTATTATTTGAGCACCAAATGTAATTAGGCGCAATTTCAAAACAAATAGTTTTATGATTAATTTTTAGCTGTATTCAGGCTCACTTAATTTTGTTAGCGTGACCAATATATCTATTTCTTGTTAATGGTTGTAATAAATTAAGCCCTAACAATATTTAAGCGTTAAATTAAAAAAAATGTTAGTTTATGTTTTGAACTGCAACAAACAAATCGTGCAGAATTTTTTATTTTATTGTATTAAAGGTAATTTGAAAGCAAATAGACTTTATGCTGCGTGCTTAAAGTGTACACAAATTGCAATTTTACGTGGTGATTCGCCGTTAATTTTTGTATAACTTTAAGCTCTATAATAATTAAGTGTCGGAAAGTGTTGGACACACTATAATAATTAGTGCTCCCGAATTGATTATATAAGTACACTGCACTGATTTATCAACCTTCTTTGGCCCATAATTTCACAAATTTATAAGTCTGTTACAATTAAGCGCTTTTTGTTAAAAAATATTTGGTTTAATTAATGCGAGCTTAAATAATTCAATATTGATTGCACTTAATTTCACTTTTTCAATTTATGAATATACTACAATGGTACGACTTTCTTAATAAATTAAGCGCTAATTACTTTTGATCATTATTTAGAGACATGTTAAACATGCACAATGTAGAAAACAGCGTTTCCCTACAGTACCGTAACATTTATCTCTACAACAATTTATTATAGGAATTAATTAGAAGTTATTATTTTTTTTTATCATTTTAGGGTTAATCATGATTATATTTTTTTTGCACCATTATTATTGTGCTTTATTTTCCTTTCTTGGCGTTGTTAATTATACTTTATGACTATTTTGATTGCGTATTACAATGTACGCATTGCAGAAGGCATTGTAAGCAATAATATATCTTCAAAATTGTTAATTTCGCATTTCCATCTGAAAATAAACATTAAACTATATAACAAAGTGTAGGCTCTACTAAATTATAATGCACCAGACTCTATAAGACACTAGATTACTAACTTTTCCAAAAGATAATTTTGGGTCATAAAATACAAACATTCACCTTTAGCACGTGCACCGCAAATCTTACACCAGTATTCTTAATTTTGTTAAGTGTAAGTTTCTAACTTGCCTTTTTCTCTAATTTAAACACTTATATTACACTGTTGAAGCTATTAAGCTCAAATGTAAAAAACCCGAAATACACAATTTGCACGTAATTGCTCTTAGTTGCACAAACTGTTATTATTCTAATCACGCTGCATTGCGATTAAAATATTTAAAATTTATTTATGTCTGAAATAATCGATTAAACCCAAAAAGAATGTTGTTAGTTCAGCTTAGGTATGAACACATGGGCGTAGGCAGCGAGGGGCAGGGAGGGGCAACTGCCCCCCCTGGAAGAGCAAAAATAAATTAAATAATTTTTAAATTTTAATAAACAAAAAATTAAACCTAAAATATACATATTTTTCTGTTCTGCATATTTTTTTTGTTATCTGTTTTATATATTTTGTTTGTTGTTGTGGTCGTTTGGTTAATTAATAAGCTCTAATAAATAAAATTATTCGCGTGTCCTTTGTCACTAAAATATATTTCATCAGCAAAAAACAAAGCTGTTTGAAAAACTGACATAATGCTAAATATATATTAATAGCGTTTTCGATCTATGCATTTAATGCATTGGTGCACACCAGAATTGTCCCACACCAGAATTGGATAAAAACGAGTGTTCGATTTACTCTCAGGATACGTCAATTTTTAGTGTTGATTCAACCACTTAACAGTCGGACATTTTGAGAAAATGGTAAAAAGTTGTCACTTTTTTGTTTTCATTTAACTACATTTTTTAATCCTATTAATTAATTAAAATAAATTTACTCAATAAGTAGTTTTAGTGTGAAATATTTTGAAATATTCAATACACAATCCTATATCAGAATCCGAAATAAATACTCTTATAACGTACGTAAGACCTGCATCAACAAGTTAAAACAAGTTAAAACAAAAGTTGCCTGAACGCGACTCGGGATCGTCAGTGTACGAAGTGCAGTTCGTGCAAAACTATCAAGTGGTTAAAACACAACTTGCTCCAAATCCTAACATAGGACAATATTTTTTGTAACAACTATTGAGTTGGTGTGTAAGTGCTCTTGTCTAGCGACAGTGTCCTATTTAATAGTGTAACGAAACGCCACTGGTTTTCTTCGAGAAAAATCGAGATACATGTGAGGAATATACGGGAACCGGCGATGCGAATGTTCTGGCAATTTCTAGGCTCAAAAAGGGTATATAAAATTGCCTATCCGGCGCGAAGACAGACAGTACAGTACAGTACATAGTGCAGGATACGAAGTTGCATACGGCGAATAGAAAGCGAGGCGCGAGATTTAAAAGCGGAATAGTTAAAAAAGTGTAGAGAAAGTGAATATTTGTGTTGTTTTGTTAACTTTATTGGTTTTAAATAAAGTTGGTGTGAATAGTTATCAGTGTTAAATTATTTCCTGAGAAACAAGAGGGAAAATCCGTAACAATAGTTTTACCACAGAATAAAGAGATAAATCACAGAAAAGACAATATGGATATGGCAACTGCCCCCCCCCCCTGGAAGAGTAAAAATAAATTAAATAATTTTTAAATTTTAATAAACAAAAAATTAAACCTGTTCTGCATATTTTTTTTGTTATCTGTTTTATATATTTTGTTTGTTGTTGTGGTCGTTTGGTTAATTAATAAGCTCTAATAAATAAAATTATTCGCGTGTCCTTTGTCACTAAAATATATTTCATCAGCAAAAAACTGACATAATGCTAAATATATATTAATAGCGTTTTCGATCTATGCATTTAATGCATTGGTGCACACCAGAATTGTCCCACACCAGAATTGGATAAAAACGAGTGTTCGATTTACTCTCAGGATACGTCAATTTTTAGTGTTCGATTCAACCACTTAACAGTCGGACATTTTTGAGAAAAATGGTAAAAAAATTGTCACTTTTTTTTAGTTTTCATTTAACTACATTTTTTAATCCTATTAATTAATTAAAATAAATTTACTCAATAAGTAGTGTGAAATATTTTGAAACATTCAATACACAATCCTACATCAGAATCCGAAATAAATACTCTTATAACGTACGTAAGACCTGCACCAACAAGTTAAAACAAAAGTTGCCTGAACGAGACTCGGTATCGTCAGTGTACGGAAAAATGTCACGCCCGAGTGCAGTTCGTGCAAAACTATCAAGTGGTTAAAACACAACTTGCTCCAAATCCTAACATAGGACAATATTTTTTGCAACAACTATTGAGTTGGTGTGTAAGTGCTCTTGTCTAGCGACAGTGTCCTATTTAATAGTGTAACGAAACGCCGCTGGTTTCGAGATCGAGATACAAGTGAGGAATATACGGGAACCGGCGATGCGAATGTTCTGCCAATTTCTAGGCTTAAAAAGGGTATATAAAATTGCCTATCCGGCGCGAAGACAGACAGTACAGTACAGTACATAGTGCAGGATACGAAGCTGCATACGGCGAATAGAAAGCGAGGCGCGAGATTTAAAAGCAGAATAGTTAAAAAGTGTTGAGAAAGTGAATATTTGTATTGTTTTGTTAACTTTATTGGTTTTAAATAAAGTTGGTGTGAATAGTTATCAGTGTTAAATTATTGCCTGAGAAACAAGAGTGAAAATCCGTGACAATAGTTTTACCACAGAATTAAGAGACAGGAATCACAGAAAAGACAATATGGATATAAGAAATTGGTTACAAAAGGTAAGTTAAATAATTTCAGTAGAAAATTAAATTTTTAATTAAAACTTTAGAGTCATTCCATTAGAAATGGTCCAAAATTTGAAAATTGGTTGCTCGACCAGCACCAAATAAAACAAAACTACCATGTAATGATAGCTTATAATGTAGATATGTTATATCCGATGTTAATTTTTGTTCAAATTATTTGTATCGCAACGTTTGGAAAAAATTCAATTGCAGCCCTTTATAAAATTGCCAATTGCTCTTTACTCTTTGCTTGTATCTTTGTGAAACAATTTTTATTAGCTTTGGCAAAAGATTCTGTGCATTATTAATATAATTTTATATATTTTCATTATTATAATGCAGACTTTTTGCCTTCAATTATAACAAAAATTACAATAATGCACCGATTTTGACAGCTGATATCTCAAATGGGACTAAATATAAAAACTTGAAATTTTCACATATTAAAGATCAAACAGCTACTTTATACGTGCTATTAATTTCATTTTGTATTTTAATCTAGAGAAAAATATTAACATCGGATATAGTATATCCACATTATAAGCTATCATTACATGGTAGTTTTGTTTTATACTAATTTTTATACTAGGGACTAAGAACAAGAATGATATTAGGTTATTTTTTTAGGTCAAAATTCTAAAACGGAAAAAGTTCATGATGACAGTAGTGGAAGTGGAAGCAATGATTGTGATGAAGATGAAAATAAAATGGTCGGAACATCAAAATCGGAATCTATTTTGAAGGAGGCTCAAGTAGTTCTTCAAATCTACATGAAGCTGTCTCTGGAACTGGGACCTCTAAACAAACTGAAGAACGCGGTGGCTACCATGAAAATGACATTGGTCGTTATGCTAGTTATGCCAATAACTTGCCTTCTGAAAAAAAGAAGGAATTGTTGACAAACCCTTGGGTTCCATCATCCAATTACGATTTTGCTTCTGATGCCATTCACTTGAAAAGAAAATTTAACCATCGCTGGTTAGATCAATATACTCCATGGCTGGTGTACTCAAGTCGTTTGAAAGGTGCTCTATGTTTGTATTGTGTTTTATTTCCGCCAAGAATTGCTACAGTTAAAGGAGTTTTGGGGTCATTTATGGTAAGGCCTTACATGAAGTTTAAGGATATACATGAAGATTGCAGAAAGCACGTTGGCAGCCATTACCACAAATCTTCAACAGCTGCTGCAAAAGCATTTCTTGAAAATGCTCCTGTTGAAGTCCAGTTGCAAATGGGGCACCATAAGACGATTGAAGAAAATAAACAAATATTGTCAGCAATTATTTCATGCATAATATTTTGTGGAATTCATGATTTGCCGCGTAGATAAAAACAAGGAAATGAGGGAGTTTTCTTTGACCTTTTAAATTTGAGGATTGACTATGGTGATGAGAAGCTAAAGAGCCACTTGGATAAATGTCAAAAAAACGCAGTCTATACCTCAGCAACAATTCAAAATGAGATCATACAATTATGCGGTAAAGTTATCAAAGAAAAAATAATCGAAGACTGTAAACGGGCAAAAGCTTATGCTGTAATGGCTGATGAAACAGCAGATATCGCTGGAAAAGAGCAACTTTCTATTGGATTAAGGTTCTATGATGAAAGCAAAAAAATAATCAGGGAGGAATTTATAGGCTACATTGAGTTAAAATGTCAAGATGCTTCTACAATCGCTAGCGCAATTCAAAGTTTTTTAGAAGATAATAATTTTTCCGCCGATAATTGTGTGGGATTCGGATTTGACGGGTGTTCCACGATGGCCGGCAAAGAAGGTGGTGTACAGACCATTCTTAAAAAAAAAGTACGCTAAATCTTTATTTTTCCATTGCTCCAGCCACAGACTAAATCCTATGGTCAATGATACTAGCAAGCTACCAGAAATAAGAAACACAATTGCAACAGTTAAAGACACAATAACCTTCTTTCGTGAATCGCCAGCCCGTAGGAAATCGGTTCCAAATCTTTCAAGGCTCTGTGAGACCAGATGGTCGGAAAAATGTAAGAGCATAAAAAAATTTTCAGAAAGCTTCACTGACATTGTTAAAGCACTAGAACATCTATCTGTCGAAGGAAACTATGCCACAAGAAAATCTGCCTACCAATTGCACTGTGCAGTTACTAAACCAATATTCATCTTAGGTTTAAACATAATTGCGAGATACTCTGCAATTTTAGAACCCGTTGTAAACGTTTTACAAGGTAAAAGTATGGATATGGTTATGGTGAAGAAACATATTGATGATATTCTAGATGTAATCAAAGAAGATCGACAAGATGTCGAAAATGTTTCTTATGAATTATTTAAAAAATCACTTGATATCGCAGAAAAAGTAGGGGTTGAGTTGTCAGTACCACGAGTCACTCAAAAGCAAGTACACAGAAGTAATCCACCATCTGAGTCTGCAGTTGAATACTGGAAGCGGTCAATAATCATCCCCTATCTTGATTCTTTAACTTCGTCTTTGGATGCTAGATTCTCCAACAAAATACACCTGCTTTTGCTTTAACTTATCTTCATCCTTCAAGCATGCTCAAAATGGCTTCAAAAGATTTCAAAAATAATGCAGAATCTTTCATGGAATTTTATAAGTTGGGTGATGTCTCTGCAGAATTCGATTTGTGGTACACTATGTGGAAGAAAAAGAATTTAACAGAAGACAAATTAAAGGACATTGAAGTGACTGCACTTTTGGAGGAAGCTAATGTTTTTTTTCCCTGCAACAAGGCATGCACTGCTAATATTAAGTGCTTTCCCATCCACTACTGCTACCGTGGAAAGATCGTTCAGTACCCTGCGAAGGGTAAAAACCTGGCTCAGGAGTACAATGGGTGATGACAGACTCACTGGGTTGTGTTTGATGAGTGTGCATCGAAAATTTTTGAAGGAAAGTCAGGACTGCATAGTGAAGAAAGTTTTGGATAAATTTAGTTTAAACTCAAGAAAAATATTATTAGTTTAAGTATAATTAAAATCTCAAAGTTTTGTTTTCATTTGCCTTTTCTTTTTATCCTAAAACGACCATGGACCATGGTTTGCCCCCCTGTTATAAATCCTGGCTACGCCCTTGTATGAACATTAATCCTTATTACGCGCACCGTTAATTTTACTTCAGTGTGTTCATATTCATTAAGTATATATTTTTAATTTATCTTTACTTTCAAACTAAACGCTTATATTCCTCAATATTATAGAGGGCACTCTTTTAAGATGAATCTTAAAGCAACAGTAATTGCACGATGAGCGCATAATTACTCTTAATTACGCTTAATTTATCTTGCTTAGATTATGCTGTAATCACACATAAAAGGGTTAAATTTTGTAAATTTAACCGACACACATTTAAACCTGATTTAACTATAAATGTTTATCCTTTATCCTTTAACCTTAATTCACCCATTTTATTGTTACCAAATGTAAGTTTTGCATTTCCCTCTTCTTTCAAATTAAGCTGTCATAATAATTCGCTTGTTTTTTTTTTATAGCAAACGCCCAACAACTGCAAATCCACAATTAACACACCATTGTACTTAATCTCTCTTATTTATGACAACTCGCATTGAACTGTAGCTGCGATTAAAAGGTTTAAAGTATTTAACTGTATATAAAATTCACGACTAAACTGTAAATAAAGCAATACATTTGATATTAAAATTATGAATTTTACAAATTTAATTAATGAATTACACACCAAACTCTACGTGCTGCTAGGTAAGTCTTATTAAAGACTACGGTAGCTTATTTGGTCCTACTTCGTTTTGTCACGTCACGTTTACTTTATTTAGATTTTGTTAAAAGATTAACCAAATTTCACCAAATTAAACCATATGCTTAAGTACTTCATGAAACGGAATATTCGTTTATATACTAAATTTAATGCTAAATTTTAATTAACTATGCGCTTAATATAATTTTACAATAAATATTTCGTTTTTGGCAACGCAAAGAAACATGCTTTAATGACGTAATTTTGTAAGTTTTAGAAATATGTCTATGTAATGACACGAGCTCCTTGAAAAATAAGTTCCTAATTAGTTTAATCGCTATTTAAAGATAAATGTACCAATGCACCAAGGTAAACAATTATAATTAAGCCCAATTGTAACCAAATATTCGACTTTTGCACACTGTCAATGAGGCACCTCGCCTTTCACTTTTGTGACGTCATTTGACCTTGGGATTTCCACGGTTGCCCACGTGGGGGACCGTATTTTCCACCCTTATTTTTTATGGTTTCTTTTCGGAGGCCTTTTTTCACCCCTATTTTATAACCGCCCACGTGGGAACCATGTTTTCCACCCCTAAGGTTTCTTTTCGGAGGCCTTTTTCAACCCTTGATTTTCACCCCTATGGTTTCTTTCTAGAGGTCATTTTCAACCCTTGATGGGGTTTTCATCCCTAATTAAGGCCTTTTTGTTTTTACTCGCTTACTTGAGGGGCGTATTTTTTACCCCTTATTTTATGGCCGCCCACGTGTGAGCTCGTATTTTCCACCCTTGTGGTTTCTTTCCAGAGGTCTTTTTCAACCCTTGATGGAATTTTTATCCTAACGCCTCTTTGACAACCATACCTTTTTTGTACTTACTCACGTGAGAGGTGTATTTATGCCTTGTGCTTGGTGTTGGACTTGGGGTTGGTCTTGGACTTGGAGTCGGTGTTAGGGTTATTTTTGGTGGACAGCTTTAACCCTAATTAAGGTCCTTTTGGTTGTATTAAAAGCAGTACCTCTGGAGGTTAGGCAAACGCACACGCATACAATGTTGGAAATTGCATAATTACCCAAATAAGATATTATTATTAAAATTATCGGTCCTATTGTCTAAATGGTCATATGCTATTGGGTACGTTAGGTGATCTTTTACCTATACGAGCAATTTATATATACGTTGTATTTCTAATAAGGAGGTTCTTGTAAGACACGTGTAGGGCTTCGAAACTTGTTCCCGGGCCTTCGCCCACTGGCTGGAGATGGTATGCGAACCCTAACCTAATAAGACCATGATGATGATAGCGACGAATCACGGTTCAAGAAGATGAAGAAGACCGATAAAGGTTGTAATTAAATAAAAATTAAGTATTGTTGTTTATAATA
>JARFJB010000559.1:2787500-2802500 GCA_036346205.1 Vesta saturnalis | reverse complement strand
TCTCGATATCGTTGATCGTATTCAAAAAAGAGCGATTAGGCTCATAAATGACCTGTTCTTAACTTCTCACATACAGTCGCTTGAGCAGAGAAGGATGGTTTCAGTTCTTTCTTTGTATTATCGTTATTACAACGGCTATTGTGCTGCTGAATTGTATTATTTGATACCATCTCGGGCTATCTTTGCGAGAAACACTCGGTTCGCTCATTCACATCATCAGTATGCAGTACAAATCTCCACTTGTACCAAACGGGCGCAATCCACATTTTTCTACACTGTTACGTGCACAAAGGGATATACGTAGAAATTGTGGCTAACGTGCTGTAACATAGATAAAGGAATTAGCCGGAAGCTCAGTCGGTCTGTTAAGCACTTGGATGCATGGGCGTTTTGGCAGGACAGAAGATATACATAAAATTTAAAAAGGCACCACTTGATTTAATTTTATATCGCCCCTCTATCAAGAAAAGGGCTACGGCCACACAGGACAAAAGAGACAACTAAAATAAAATGGTGAACTAAGTCCACACTGACAAAGGACTGGCTAGGAAGTTAATCGGAGATCACAGGATTAACGAAACAACTTACGATCGTTTAACACCACTTATTTAATATACCCACTGTAAAATAGCATAAATTTTTATAATAATAATTAAATGTTCATAAGTATCTAACATAAAAAATTATGGAGTGCCAACTCGCAGACATAAATACAATTCTTTCAGGAAATGTTCCCAATACATCAATGAATAATACATCAGATACTATATATCTACAAAATAAACCATCAGTAATCAACTTACCTTTCAACCAAATCTAGGAATACGGTCCGGCATCTAGCGTTGACCCTAAAGAAAAAGAATACCCAAACATGTATATAATTATCCGAAATTGAATACTTGTACACCGATATTCCACGAAGAGCTCTCCGTCGTACTAATCTATCAGTTTCTAATCAACCGGACGCAAATAAACCCCAAATATAAAGCGAAAATTATCACTAGATGTCTACCCTGTTGTTTACCTTATGTAAGGAAAAAAAAATTTCTCAATGTAGTTAATATGAGCATTACAGACAAAGTAAGCATGAAGCATTTAGAAAATTCCGAAAGGCTAAGTTCATTGCAGATTTGGCAATTACAGTGCAAGAATTTAAGAAATGCGCAACACAGATTGACACATTCATTAGTAAGCATATGTTTACAAACCAAAAATTAAAGTGTTGTACTAAACAACTATTAAATTGTAATCAGTGAAAAGTAACAAAAATTTTTCAACCTCAATGATCAGAAATAAATATGCAATTTAATTTAAACAGTAATTGAAATAAATAACTTTTTATACAACCCCAGCAGTTAGCATAATTTATGAGATACCTTGTATATTTCGACTCAATAGTAGCGTTCCGTCAGCTAAACAGCTGTTCCCGTATACAGTAGACACAGATAGTTCTAACGGTTGAACAAACTACGGTTTGATATCAAAATAAAACTAGTACATAAGAAAACAGTTAGAAATGGATAGTTAAAGTACAAATTCTACTGCAAAGTTAATTATAAGTATATGAGAAACTTTGGAATAACCCAACTTATCTTTTACAGGTACAAATGGCTAACCTTTCCCTAACGATTACTAAGGAAATGGTTAACAGTAAAGCATAAGCATTAATTTCAGGAATAGGATAATTGCGGAAACACACTAATACAATGTAGCAAGCACAGTAATGTAATTGTTATAAGAATTTCAGTAATTTACAGGTAACGAGAGCCTCGTTATGTAGAAAAGCTAACAAAAGTCACTCGCCGTAGGTAAAATTTTGTATGCGTGTAACAATAATACTTATCCGAAACTAGTCGTAGGTGTAACGTATATTTCTTCAGTTAATGCGGAAGATACTAGGAGGAGGAGTAATCTTAAACTGTTTCCATTCAGGTTCGAAGACCCATAACTAATATTTCACCCCTCGGATGAATGGTATCCAATTGTGCTGTCAGAAATGGTTTAACTATCTCTTATGGAAGCACGAAAGATGTTAATCTTGAGTAAATGTGTAAAGTACCAAAAAAAAACTATATAAGACAACTGTGTTAGAATTTAAATCAATACCCAAATTTTTATAAAATATGATCTTTATGCTGTATTAAAATTTCAAAACATGTACACATGCATTTCAAAGTTATGTCTAGTAAATAAGAAAAGAAAGTGAATAGCTTACCTCTTGACCGAAGCTAAGGTGTAGTAGAAACAAAAAAAATTAAAGCCGAACTAAAATTCGAAATTCCAATAGGATTTATTTATATGGAAAAGATTAAATCCAGCAACAGGCTGTGTTAAAATTTTACTTGAAAAATTCAATGAAATTTTTAAGGACACCTTTTCCAAATTTTTCATTTGCTTCTAACTACGCATTGAATTTCTTTGCCAAAATGGCGTTCTTCCTTCTTCTATGAAGGTACCAGAAAACAAAAAAAGAAAGAAGATTAATTTCTACCAATACTCGAATTTTAAAACGGTCACATGTTTGAAAAATTTTCCTATTAAAAACGAATTTTTATTGGCAATGTTGCCATTTTCCAATAACATATAGGATGAGTCGTAACTAAAGACCATAAAGTTATAAACCAAAATTTACACGTATCAAATCGGTTTCTAAGCTCTGGAATGATCTCCAGAGTTCCTGATTTCCTGTTACTTATGATATGAGAAAATTTAAGGTAGCTGTTGATAGGAATCTATTGGCAATTCACTATCCCTCTATCCATCCTCCTAAGTGTTCCTGAGTGCTTTAGCACGATAGGCCAAATTTACCCTATTCAGGTCCAAAATCATAAAAAAAGTCTCAATTAATATTCAAAGTTTTTACGAAATACTGAGGGCTATAACCATAATTGTTATCAAAAAGTTTAATTTTATAAAAAACTAAACGGAAACACACGAATTAATTAAATTAAAGATTTATATTTATTGTATTTAATAATCGTAAAATTTACATTTTACTGAGCGTTACAATAAACCATTTATTATTTATATTATCCAGGACAAGTTATATAAGATTTATACGTTTTACAGTTATCGTCTTAGTAAGAATGACAAATTAAAAAAATATTTAAATCGAAAGGTGTAATTATTTTGCAATTTATCTTCAAAGAAACGGTTTATAAATCTTACATCGTGACACTTTACCTAGTTAACATTTTTTAATTACTTTAACAAATTTAGCGCTAACTATATTTTAAGTAAAATAAAGGCGTCCTTATATTATGCATTACGTCAATGTCCATCGTACGTACTAAAATAATTTATCTAATTTCAGTATTGAACAGTGTAGTGTTTTATTCAGCACAGCTGTAATATGTCAATTTTACAAATGTAATTAATTTTTGTTAAAATTTTTAACTAATTAAGCGCCAAAACAACCGTTTGTTTATATCTTAAATTATAACTTACTTAATTTTATAAGTGAAATTCTTTGACAGCTAAGCTTACAATTAATTGAAACTTAAAAACAAATACTTAAATATAATTTGAAATTCAGTACACTGCAAAAAAACCTTATAAAACACCAATATATTGATTATAATTTAAAGTAAAGTATATAATTCTATGCGATATTGCAGGCTCACATTCCATTAACATAAGTAATTTGATTGTAAGCTCATTTTAATTAGAATTTCAGTTCTACATAGATAAAAACAAAAATTACATCGATTGGGGCTTGTATCTCGATAGTTCAGTTGGTTAGAACGGTACTGTAGCAAAATAATTTACAAAATTAATGAATGTAAGCGATAATTTGGAATCAGTGTAATTTAAAGACACACATAGGACTTTTTAATAATTTTGAGCATTGGGACATGAGCTGTATGGATAACTAAAGTATATTATCTGGGATCGTTTTACCCTGCTAATTTTATGAATAGATTTAGCTGTACTTAGTTGTTCTAACAAAGTTCAATTTTATTCTAATTAAATTTAAGCACAAATTTTATGCAAACGTTCGTTTACATTTTGTTTTACAAACCACGCTAAAGGAAAGTGTGTGAAACACTAGATTAATGTGATTAATTTAATAATAGTTAACATCACTAATTCTACTAGAAATTGGTTTATAATAAATTAAGCGCCAATTATAATTAATCGCAACTATTTAAGATTATATTAAATTTTGACCACTAAATTAAGGCAATTATTCTACTAATTTTGAATTAAAGCGCCAATTAGAATTAGGCAAGTATTTTACTTTATGATAAAGTTTAGGCAGTGCCAAGAAGGTTTCATGGAACACTCAGTTAGGTTAATTAGAGATTATTAGGTTAAGGATGTTGTTCTTCTTGCAACAAGCGTTAATCGTATATATTGGTTGTTTTTGAAAAAAAAGTATTGGTTAATATTGTAAATTCCGCGCACTCTTAGCGATAGTTTGTTACCTGGTGTGAAAATTTTAGGCAAATCACAATAGATAATTTTTTTGTCTCTTTTTCCGAAATTTTGATTGTAAAGGTCTGTTGTTGCCATTTGAGGTTTGGAATTTCCATTCAGTAAAGACAATTTATTTTGTTCGTTGTCACATAATGGTAGGTGATTACGTTTCAGTCACAGGTGATACTTCGTTACAATTAGAGTACTGTATGAATAGTTTTGTGTCAATGAGTATTTTCGTTATCTTAAGTTTTGGGAACTCTCGTAGGTTGAAGGAGTAAATTACATTCTTTTGAAATTAAATTGATATATCGTTTGCTTTATATTTTATTTCAGATTAGAATTTGTCGTATTTAGATAAAATGGATTTCTTCGTTAGAATTAGTTTTAATTAGGTTCGTAAATATTACATAAATTGTCCTAAAGTTTAAAATTAAAAAACACAATTTTATGTTTCTCTCAATGTCCATTTGAGCAAAGGTGCGCAAAATTTAAATTTAGTACATCAAACCCACCCCAACCGCTGGCTAGTCGAGCAAAAGCCAGGTTTATCTGTTATTTCGTTTTACTGATAGTTTAACCGTAACAAATTCTGCAATGCACCGTAGTAATGCAGATGTTAATAATTAAAATTCACTAAATGAACAATTTTTATCATTGAGCGTTAATTATAATTGAGGGTAATTTGAAAAGAAATATTTTACTTTATAACAAATTCTGCGCGCTGCTATAGACACTTATGTAACACAACAGAACATTATTAAACCTCATTGATTATATTATCTTTTACTTAGCCTTGGCTTATAGCGCTTAAAAAACTAGCCAGATTTAACTACAAATATCTATCCCTTTCATATACTCTAATCTTAATTCACCTTTTTCAACATTGTCTTTAATTGCTCATAATTCTCGCAATAATTTAATTTTGGTATATGTCTATATTTTCTCTTTAGTGTACATAATTACAAACGTCCCTGTACATAGTGTTATGGTCTATAACGACTATTTCAGCCACATCAATTTTGTTCTTTGCGCAAACGCGAATTGAACTTAAATCATTTCCGTTCTATTACTTGTAATACTGTACCTCATAAATTTTTAGGTTTTACTCCCTTGTATAACATATGTAATGGCTTTTTATTAAATTTTGTTTATATTATATTTAATAGGGAAATCCCCTTGTAAGGTCCTTTCTTACAATTTTTATATTTGCCGCGGCTAAACTGCAATCGGTCTTTATTTTATAAACTAAAGAGGGGGGTGGGTTCGTCGGTACATTTAATCTTTAGCTCTACACTGTCCACATAAAATAATTAAATAAAACGGTTTAAAAATATATTATCCTATTATTTACAAATCTAATATATTCACACTTAAGCTAAATCAACTAACCTAAACGTAACAATAAGAAAACAACTTGACGTTCTGATGGAGACGGCGGCGTCGGGGGCGTCCACTCAGTTTGGACGGCGAATTTGGATGTCCTCCTTCCTTCCTTCCACTCGCTCGATACAACGGTTTATTGCTGTCGCAGTCGTTTTTGCAAATAGATTTTAATACTCCCTAGTTACACTCAATGATGACCGTAATATTTAAATGATTAATAACGTTGTGTTTAATTAATTATTTATGCTGGATACGGCCCCGTCTATAAAAGAAAAGAATTTATAAACAAACTACTGGTTATTCAAAACGAGGGTTGCGCGAATCTAGGTCACTAGTGAAAATCGATATCCCGAGTTCATGATAGTACGCATGACGGTTGTACCGGTCTAATTGCGTGCGGCTCTTTCCCTTTAGTAATTTCTGGAAGACGGACAGGCGCGTATGCTTCGTGAAGCAATTTACTTTCGCGATGTATTATGTTCGAAAATATGACTTCTTCAGAGGTTTATTCTCGCATTAAATTTAGACTGGGCGGATTATACACGTTTGGTTGTATAATTAATATATAGGCGCGTTATATTCTGGGATGTAATTTTATGGTGGTGATTTCCTTTATGCAAACGAAGGAAATCTCACGTAAATACCAACGAACGTTACCTACTTGTATACGTACAAAACACGTATTTATTAAAGGCGGTTTTTATACTTGCGGAATAAGCTGATGGAAAACAATTAATTGATTGCTTTCTTGAAATTCGTTTACTAAGCGCGTGGTCATCGATGGACGGTTTTCTTCTACTACAGGTCTTTGACGAATACTCTACGTTTAATTCGTTTGTGATTACCGGCACTTCCGTCTTTGCCAGCGAGCTAGTGAATTCAGGTGTTTAGAATGTAAGTGAGAGTAAATGATGAAAGCTGCAGGTCTATACAGTCTTACTTAGCTCTCGTCGTCAGGTATATGTTAGTGTGGTGGGTGTGATCTCCCGACTACCTCGTTGCTTTGCCCGTGGCTGTCTGGGTGTTTTTGGTGCGTGTGTTTTTACTCCCGACTGCTCCGGGACCTAGCCCGTCGCTCTCTGGGGGTTTCGGTCGGTTTAGCGTGTGTAGACTCCCGACTACCTCGTTGCTTTTGCCCGTGGCTGTCTGGGGGTTTGTGTATGTGCTGGTGTTTATGTTTGTTCTGAATTACTCTACAGACTTACGTGTCGTTAATCACAAAGATCGAGGATAGCTATTTACCAAAGGTTCGCGGTGCGCGTTCGCAAATACAGGGAGCTAAGCTCGCGGTGGCTATCACTAGGTCTGCGGCGATTTACTTTCAAACAACCGTCACGTGCAGGTTTTCTGGAATCGGAGTTAGTCAAACGCACTAACTAATACAGGAGCTGGTGAAACCAACTAAATAATTCTCGGCGGCGGGATGCGTTCACGAGGCGCGGCGGAACTCTTCTACGGCGGCTACTGGTTAATAATCATTCACTTAAAGGTGCGCGGCGCGGTTTTTATAGGGGACTCTCGGTAGGCGGTGGTGGCTTCTGTTTGGGGGAATCCTATTTGTAATTGGCGGAGATTACTCTGACGTATAAAACTTTCGATGTTTTATGAAATCTACGTTGGAGTGGAAACAAATTAATTTTTGTTGTGCAATCACACGAAATAATGAGAAATATTAAGTTAGGTACTGAGTAATACGGAATACTAAGAAATATTAGATCAAGTCTTGCAGGTGCTTGAATACTAAGAAATCTTACATTATTTCTTTTACGAGGGCTGATTGTTAAATAATTAATTAATTAAAAAAATTTTGAAGTAATGACTTGCGGTTCGTTACACCCTGGAATTGGGAAAATCCTCACTTATTAAGAAACATCCAATATCATAATGAATATCATATCGTGTAATTGATAGTATAGTGTTACATTCGTTACTTTTGCTGTATTATTAAGTAAATTCTTGCGATCTATTAAAATTAATGGATTACTCGTATTTCTTTGAACTTTCTATTTTTCTAGAAATAATGACTTTTCTCTAAGCTTATCTCTGTAGTTTCTTGAATATATTACGCTTCACAATTAAAAAACGTTTCGGTAGTGGTTAAGTAAACCTTTTGATGGTTACTTGTAAATTATATTTCAACTTCATGTGTTGGGAATCACTGGTATATATCCGTTTGACATCCGAATATATTTGACTTTTAATTTTCACTTCCTTCCGGTCTGTGCTTGGCGAAAGAAAAGCCATTTTGTGTTTCCTAAAAGAAAAATGTAAATTTCTGGACTTTATTTAGCCCATCGATGATTATCGGTTTTATAACATTTTTCTAAATTTTGTGCCAAATCGCTATAAGTAGTGGATACAAACAATTTATATCGGATATATAGGAAATACTGAAAACAAGTGAACTTTTGTTACGCTTGGTTTTTTGTTCTTCTACCACGTTTTACTTCCAGGCAATCGATCTGGTTCGATTCAAGAACTAAATCCATTAAGAAAATCATTAAACCAATTAGCTAAAGGGGTTAAACTTAACCTCACAAATTTCTCTAACCACGAAGTTGTTTTTACACTTTAGATTTGCTGGTAAGAATGTAACAACCTACTTAAACGGTTGCTAGATTTATTTTTATTTTAGGGGAACTCATACTCGAAATTAACTGAATCCATTTCTCAACGTTACCATTAATGCTTTTCTGATTCTTTACCTCATTGAAAGTAAGATGGCTATTCATGCTTTCATTTGACTGTATGTATTTAATTTTAGAGGTACCTTTGGTACGCCACATAATATACTTTACGTACACCATCTAAATATACTGGTATGCTGTGTAAATATATGTACATTTGTATATAATTCGTATACTGTTGGACATACTGGCATTTCGCTGATGAAGTGTGTTATTTATTACATAGTTAGCAAGAAATTTGACTTCCACACCTGTGAAATATTTGAAATTACAACTTTCCGACAGGCTGGGATATAAAAGATAAGTTATAAATCACTCCTATTCAGTGTCTTTTGGATACCTTAATGCTTTGATTAATATGTGACCAATGCTATAAGTTGTATAGACCTTTGTACATATTTGTGATAAAACTTTAAGTGTTATTGCAAAAATTTTTGCACTTTTACATTAAATTACTTTGGGTAAAATTTTTAGTATAAAAATTACCATGTCTACTGGTAAACACTGTTTTGTAAGAAACTGTGTTACTGGATGCATTCAGCTCAACAGATTCGAGTTAAAGGTTTTATTAACCACCTGATCATTTCTATTATTTTGTTTACTGCAAGTTATTCATAGCAATTGTATTATTACTATAATCTTTTATTCAATGTGCCTTTACAACTTAGGGAATACTTAAATTACCTGTTTACTGTATTTTATTAAAGACTATAAACCTATGTTTTAGCATAACTTAACTTTGCAGTTCTGTATATTACTTTGCCATTTTTGTATGTAAATTTAACTTAATTTCATTTTCTAAATTCTAGTATTAGACTCTTTGGGTAGCTTGCTATATTGTGTATTTAAGAGCACAAATATTTGATGTATTCTCTGTGGTTAACAATTTGTGTAACACGAGTGAATTACTTATTTATTTAGGGAATTATCTCCTTCTACTTTTTTTGGGGAATGTAAATTTATATATATATATATATATATATATATATATATATATATATATATATATATATATATATATATATATGTTGAGATGACTCAAATTATGTGCAAGTAGCTATGTAATTTGCATAGTGAAGTTTTAATTTATTTAGTACGAAATGGTACATTTCATTAAATAATTCTAGATAAGACTGATTAATAAACATTGAGATGTTTGAAAAAAGTTAAATATTTCTTAATATAATTTAAATAATGTTAGTATAAGTAATCGACAGCACAGTACATAGAAGTATAGGATATGTTTGTTATCGTTATTGAGTTAATTCAAGTTTTCATTTAGTTTTGTAAGTTTATTTAAAACAATATTCCCTGACGACATGTGATACAGGTTGTGGTTGACAGAAATAATGTTAAAACTAGATTTAGGCTGATATCAATGTCGCAATTCACATGTACGCAGCCAAGATTCTTCCAAACATTCGTATTAGTGCGTTAAACTCATATTCGTGCAAAAATTATGAAAAAACAGAACAAGCACATTAGTGAGTGACTATAAAACATAAATCATGCAGCAGCTCTGGGATTATGTGTTTAATCAACAGTTTATGACCTTAAACTAGTGAGTGACAACATTCCAACACTAGTCGTAGAAGAACATATGAACCTACGAAAGTGGTCAAATAAATTAATTTGTGAATTGAACATTAAGTTTAAACACTTACATTAACAGTTATTGTGTTTAAAAGTCTGAAATTTAACATTAAAATTATATAAACAAAATGAGGTTATGTTATATCCTCGCATATAAATTTTTGTAAAAAGTATTTTAAATTAAGACAATTTATATAAAATAAATTAGTAGAGGCAAAAATAATAAGGTAGCCTCAATTTTATGTTATAATTCCTTATATTTATGTCCATTTTTGTTAATTTTAGTTTGTAAGTATATGGGTAGAATTTAAATAAATTTCCTCTCAAATTGGCCGTAGGCATGTTTAAGTTGAATATTTGGGTGTAGTAGCATCCCCTATTCATGTAGAGTTAATTTCCAGGCCTGTAAAATTCATAGAATTAGTGTAAATTCAATAAATAAGTGTAAAAATTAACGTAGTTATTAAGTGTAGGAATTAGCTCGTGTTTGGTTTCAAATTATAGATAAAATTATGTAGATTATGGAAATGTTTTTGAATTAAGAAATGTTAAAGGGGGCGAAAGTTATAGGGCTTTGAAGAAATATCGTAATGTGAAAATTACAGTAGCCAATCAGAATTCAGGGAATATTCTTCGTAACTATGAAAAACATTCGATGATTTGGTTGTCGAGCAAAATCATATAAATACAGCTGCATTAGCTTCACGAACTCTCTTAATTTTCATCTTTTTCAACAACTTGCCAAAGTAAGCTGTTGAGAAATTTTTTGAAAATAATTTTTAAAACAAATTAATGTCACTTCGGTAAAATAACAAAGTGCGATTTAGTACCGGAAGTGGTCACGAAAACAAGTGATAGTCTTTTGGTCGTGAAATAATTAAATTAAGGTTAGTTTGCCTTTTCAAATTTCAAATCGGAAGTTTTCGATAAGTTATAAAAATATTTCCGCAGTTTCGACTTTGTTCATTTTTAAATTTATATTGTTTATGTTGGTGCGGATATCTAATTGTGTTGTCTTCGTGTTTTTATTATTATACACCTTGTTTATCAAAAGTGTGTTTAATTTACAACAACCTTCAACGATCCATGCTTTTCAAAATTTATTTTGAAACTAATTTTAAAAGAAGTGATGAGCCTAAAATAAAGATTCGTCAATATTCTAATAACAATAGTGAAACTTACCTAAGTGAATAAGCTGTTTATTTAAAAGAAAATTTGGATGTTCGAGGAGCAGAATTGCAGTTCGCAGGAGCTGTTGCCTTCAATCAACTTCAATAGCAGTAACCCACAAAAGGAGGACATTGTATGTGAGTACTTTATTGCTGACATTGATACTTTATTGTTATGTTCATAATTTCTATCATTTGTAATAATCACGATGTGTAACAACAGGTATGCATGTCCAAGGGAATGTTATTTGTTCTAAAAATTTAAATGTTTTATATTAATATTGTTGTTTATTCAAACGTAGTCATACGTACTTGTATGTCGAATTTCACTTTTTGTTGTAGTCGAATCATATGTTTGCGTATTCACAGCGCATGCCCACGTATACTTTTAAAATAATTTTGTTATGTACAGGGTGTAACACAGATATTAATGCGAGTTAAAAATTATAATTCAATTTACTTAATCAATTTAGATACGATAGAAATAATAGGACATTATCTCAATGTGCTTTAATCATATTAACTATGATTATTGTATTCAAACAAGCAATATAATTCAAAGTAATAATCATTTATTTTATAATGTTAAAAGTAAAGTTTCTTCTAAATTTTTATCTCTATCCTCTTATGATGAGTCTCATAGTTCTACCGACGAATATATTTTTATTTTAAGAGTTATAGCCGATGTAAAATTATTATAACAATAAACAATTAATAAATAATAATTATATAATATTAATTAAAAATAAAATAGTACGATGAGTATAATATAATTAAAGTACGATTATATAATTAGGTGGGGGTGATAAATACAGTACTTATATATATATATATATATATATATATATATATATATATATATATATATATTGTGTGTGTGTGTGTGTGTGTGTGTGTGTGTGTGTGTGTGTGTGTGTGTGTGTGTGTTGTGTGTGTGTGTGTGTGTGTACATACAAATGCAACTGACATGATTTGTAATTAATGTACCGCTTTTTTGGGGACTTTCTGCTTTATAACTATTTTCCTAGTGCTCAGATCCTTTCACATATTCGTTACTTGGCTAGAAAAGTGGCAAATTAACTAGTTATCTAGGGCTGGCTGTGTTATCATTCTAGCTGGCGCCCTCTCTTCTCTTTGAGCTGCCATTACCATCTGTATCACTGTGGAACCCCTCCATCTCTACCGTGACCGAGCTACCGGCAAGTTCTATATATAAAAGGTATCTCCTCTGTTGGGGTAAGTTTGAGCACAAAGTTAAAGTTTGCACGTAACAATAGAAAGCGTAGTTGATGACGTCACAAAGTTAAATACATAAATTGTCGGGCATGATAAAATGCAATTTTTTTATCTTGGAGAACTAAAAATGGAGATACCTTTATACCATTACCTGATGCTGTTGGTTTGCCTGCTCTTGCGGTCTGGTCTATATTTCGTTTATGTTATTTGTACGTTAATGAAGACAATTGAAATTACCTTACCTTAACGTAACCTATGTTCATCATATTGATGGGAAATGAAGTTCTTAAGCTGCAGTTCGTTTCAAAATAAAGTTAATACATTATATTTATTTCATTTTAAATTCTACGTAAAGGTAGATAAGTTACACGTTTGTATAGTTTGAGTTGAATTACAAAATTTGTTAATATTGTAAAGCTTTACGAGAAGTACTGTTTTAGTTGGTTTTATGCCGAAATTAATCAAACATTATTTTGTTTTATTAAATATACAAATAAATACAGCTGTTTACTGCTATTTAGATTACTTGTGGTATTAATAATTAATATACAACTTTCACAATTTTTGTTTTATTTTAATTATTTAACCTATAAAGTTGAGTGGCGCCTAACAAATCAAATGCTTACTGACTACAGCTGTAGATATATCTCTGCCTCCCTCACAATCTGATATAAATGAGTTGTCAACCTACAGTAAGTTTCGTAAGCAATGTACCTTGCTGAGCTAGACCGTGGTACAAACATACCGCTTTAATGTTCAAATACCGATCACTATATTTTGTTGTTTGTTATAACTTGTTGTTAATTGCAATTACTTCACTGTTGTTAATCTTATTGAAAATGTAAGTAAGGTATTAAATATTATATAAACATTTTAACAAACGTAAGCGAAAGAGGAAAACACAATTACTACGTTTACTTTAAAGTTATTAATTTTGCTCAAAATGTTAATTGTGAATTCGCTTTCTTGTAAATTAAGTGCTTGTTAGGTAAACTATTAAGTATTATATCCGAATTTTAACACGAAGCGTGAACAAATCAGACAACAACATAGCTGAATTTAACTATTGAAAATTTAAAAACCTAATTTGCCTTTTTATTACCTTCCAACATATATATATATATATATATATATATATATATATATATATATATATATATATATATATATATATATATATATATAACAACAAAAATGTGATTGGTATTTGAACGTTAAAGCGATACGTTTGCACCTCAGTCTAGCTAAGCAAGGCACATTGCTTACGAAACTTACTGTAGGTTGAGAACTCATTTTCATCTGGTTGGGAGGGAAGTGGAGATATTTCTAAAGCTGTAGGCAGTAAGCATTACAAAACACATATTGTTGCTAATTGCAATGGTCTGTGTCTGTGTCTGTGTCTGTGTCTGTGTCTGTGTCTGTGTCTGTGTCTGTGTCTGTGTCTGTGTCTGTGTCTGTGTCTGTGTCTGTGTCTGTGTCTGTGTCTGTGTCTGTGTCTGTGTCTGTGTTGTCTGTGTCTGTGTCTGTGTCTGTGTCATGGTGTCACTGTAGTCTGTAGTCATGTGTCTGCTGTCAATCGTTAGTCAATGACGTCTGTGTTTGTGTCTGTGTACTGTGTCTGTGATCTGTGTCTGTGATCTGTGAAATGTACTGTAGTCTGAATGTTTAACTGTACAACTGTAGTCTAAGTGAAACCATGTGTTCTGTAAGTCTGATTTGCTCAAATGTGATCCTGTGTCTGTAATAGCCCGTGTCACGTGTCCGTTTCCGTGTCCGATGTACCGTCTCCATGTCCGTGTTCCATGTCACGTGTCCGTGATCCGTATCCGTGTTCGATGTAAACTAGTCTGTGTCTGTGTCTGTGTCTGTGTCTATGTATGTCTGTCTGTGTCTATGTCTGTGTCTGTGTCTGTGTCTGTGTCTGTGTCTGTGTCTGTGTCTGTGTCTGTGTCTGTGTCTGTCTGTGTCTGTTTGTCGTCTAAGTGTCTGTTCTGTTCTGTCTGTCTGTCAGTGTCTGTTCTGTAGTCTGTGTCTGTAGTCTGTGAATCATGTGTCCATTCTGTGTCTGTGTCTGTGTTGTGTCTAAGTGTGCTGTGTCTGTGACAACATGTTGCTACATTGTCTGTGTCTGTGTCTGTGTCTGTGTCTGTGTCTGTGTCTGTATCTGTAGTTTCTGTGTCTGTGTCTGTTGTCTGTGTCTGTGTCTGTGTCTGTGTCTGTGTCTGTGTCTGTGTCTGTGTCTTGTCTGTGTCTGTGTCTGTGTCTGGTCTGTGTCTGTGTCTGTGTCTGTGTCTGTCTGTGTCTGTGTCTGTGTCTGTGTCTGTGTCTGAGTCTGTGTTTGTGTCTGTGTCTGTGTCTGTGTCTGTGTCTGTGTCTGTGTCTGTGTCTGTGTCTGTGTCTGTATCTGTGCTTGCCTGTGTCTGTGTCTGTAGTCTGTGTGTGTCTTGCCCGTGTCCGTGTCCGTCGTGTGCGTGTCCGTCTCCATGTCCGTTTCCATGTCCGTGTCCGTG
>JARFJB010000559.1:2715000-2785000 GCA_036346205.1 Vesta saturnalis | reverse complement strand
TTCAATGGTACAAAAATACCTGGGTATAGAGCTTAAACGTATCGATTAATTATATATGTCGTGACAGTAGAGAAGTAACTGACCGGTAGTAGGACGATACCGCTAGTAGGGTATGCTAAATCGTCCGGGGCACGATTTGGCCAGTAACCGGTCTTCTCGTTATGGTACTACTCAAGAGAACAATACAATTGGCTCGGATCGACCTGGCTACAAGGGGAGTTCAAGGTCGAAACAGACAGGTCCCGTTGCTAACGCCTGTGCAAGGAATGAATGGCGAGTCGGTACATGGAATGTTAGAGGTATGCATGGTAAAGAATTTGAAATTGCAAATGTAATGTACGAAAGACTCCTTGATATTCTGTGTGTATCGGAGACAAAGCGCAAAGGAAAGGATACTGTGGAGATGGACGATGGCAGCCTAGCACTATGGTCAGGATTTGAGACTGAAGTGCATGGCGCAAAAGGAATTGGGGTGATCACAAGTGAAAGAGCAGAAAGATGTGTTAAACAGTACGAATTGGTATCTCCCCGGGTAATATGGGTTAGAATGAAAGTAGAGTTCGAAGAATGTTTCTTATTGCATGCTATGCACCGTTGAATGGAGAAAGAGTCCAGGAGCGTGAGAACTTCTGGAATGAAGTAGAGAACGTGTTGAACGTATGTAAGCCAAAACGAAAGAGTGATGATAGTTGGGGATATGAACGGATGTCTAGGTGTACAGAGAGAACGTACTGAACGCGTTCTAGGAAATTTCGGAGACCAAATAGTTAATGAGAATGGTGAGCATCTGTTGAACCTCTGTGTGGAAGAAGCCTGTTTGTATCCAATACGTAGTTTAAACATAAAAATGTACATATGTATGCATGGCAAAGAGGTGAATCTAATAGTATGATAGACTTAATAGTGTATGATGAACGGCTTAGAAACCTAGTGAAAGACACAAAAGTAATGCGCGGAACGGAGTGTGGATCGGACCACTTTTTGGTTATATCGAAAGTGTGTTTAGGGCAAAACTGGGTCTGGAGAAGGAAAGCAAACGTAGTGCGAACGTCCAGAATTAGAGTGTATAAACTAGTCGATAATGGTGCGAGAATGAAATACGTAGATGCTGTGAGTAAAGAGTTGAATGTGAATGAAACAGTGTGGAACGAACAAATAAAAGACACCGAGGTTGAAAGTGCATGCATAAGCTTTAAAAACTTTGTTGTCAATTGTGTCGTGCGGATATGTGGAAGAGCGACTGTAGGTAGACAGAAGAAACGTGCTTGGTGAAATGAGTCGGTAAAAAAGCAGTATGTAAGAAAAAGATGCGTACATGGCAATGATTGCTGCAAAAATTGAGACTGGGAAGAAGATGATAGGTGTAAGAAAACGGTAGGAAGGTTGAAAAACGACAAGGGAGCAGGCGTACAAGAAATTACTGGTGAAATGTTAAAGTATGGTGGTGCAAAGCTTATACGAAGATTGTGTGAATTATTCAATGTATACCTTATACGTGGAAAAGTGTCGAGAGATTGGAAAAGCGCGATCATTGTACCACTGTATAAGGGTAAGGGGAGTAAGAGCGATTGTAAGAACTACAGAGGAATACGTTTGCTCAGCGTGCCTGGTAAAGTATTTGGAAAGATTCTGATTGATAGAGTACAAAAAACTACACAAACTAAGATTTGTAATTATCACGGTGGATTCATGCCAGGGCGAGGATGTGTCGATCAGATGGTTGCTCTCCAGCAGGTGATCGAAAAGTGTTTAAGGGTAAAAAGGATGTTGTACTGTGCGTTTGTAGATCTGGAGAAAGCATTTCGAGCATTTACGGGGGAATTAAAAACCTTCCTCCTTTAAATCGCTCCTTTTTAGGGCCACTACTTACATAATAGAAACAATTCCAGGAAAATATAGTTAAAAAAAATAAAAATTTAAGGGATTTTCGTATAAAGTTTTCTTTGGCCGATATTTTAGGTTAGGAACAAGATATCGAGATGCGGTTTTCACGAGCTTGTAAAGACATCATTTAGCTACTTGATCATGAAAAAAAGTCATACCAATGCATTTAATTTTTTTGCGAAAATTAACCGTTTCTGTCGGAATGTCGAACAAAGCCCTCTAGCGACGACATGTGAAACTAACAAAACTTCAATTGTTTTAACATTTGTAGCCCAAGAAAAGCTCTTTTCAACGCGTCCAAGTTTGTTAAAATCGGATTAGCCGTTTCGAAGATACGGGGGGTGACTTAAAGAAATCTTTGAATACCCCCCACCACTTTATTTTTATAGATACAAAAAGTGCCAAACAAAAAAAGTTCAGATTATCGTCGAATTCAAAGACCAGTTATTTTTTTATTAGGTTAATATAGGAGAATTCACAGAAACATCACTTTTTTAGATTCAAGATTGCAGTTACGCCCCCTAGCGGCCATTTCAGAAACTTGAAAATATTTTCCAGGTTTTTGTATTGGCCGTTTTAGTAATAACTTTTTTTGCGCGAACCTCTACGATGGATAGTTTCCCAGATACAGTACCTCGCATTCTCAGTTGGCCACCCTGTACATGTAGGTTGAAGGGTAAAAATTATAATTAAACGTGGATCTCTTCAAGGTCAAACTTTTGGCGGAAAATTTAAATTTTTGGAGCTCGCAAAAAATGGAAATTGTAATGTCATCATCATCATCGTCATATTACAAAGTCACACTGAGGTCAAACGTTTTGGCGGGTAATTTTTATGTCAAGGTCAAAAGCTAAAAATAGAAATTGTAATGTCATCATCATATTATAATTCTTAGAAGTCTAAAAATAGAGCGGTCAAGGTCAAAGATTATTGACCTGTAGGGGTATCGTATGACATTTCTTAGAAGTATAAAAATAGAATCAATTGATGAAAACAAGAAGAATGCGAGTTGTTGTCTATGCTAAAAAGTAGACCAAGGTCAAATGGTGCCTATATTGAATAATTGAGTCAAGGTGAAATAATTTTTTAGCTAAAAGTAGGTGGGTATTTAACATGTTGTGATAGGTACCCAAGTCAAGGACACATTTTTGTGATATGTACCACAGCGAGGTGTGTTGAGATCAGTCAGTTAGCAACTTGTAATTGTTAAACATGGAATTAGCAGGGTTAAACCAAGGCACCCATTGCAAACTTTTTTCAAAAGTGCATGTGACCTCGAGATATCAAAAAAGTATAAAGTGATTAATGTGGCAGTAATTAACCATAATTATGGTGAACGTATGGTGATGGAAACGGATGATTTTAAATGTATATTACCTCAACGCTTGGTAAGAAAAAAGAAGAAACTCGAATGGAAGAATTTAAAACAAAGCTAAACACGAGGGATGTCTTCATGAGTAGTTTGGGTGCAGTCGAGAAAACAACAAACATATTTTGTTTTTAATAGTAGTGCCACAACTCCACCACATGATTGAACTAAAATCATTTCTTAAACAGCGTTTAGTCCTAGTGCAATTGCAAGCAAGCACAGTCGTTATAATGCAGGCAGCAATTACATCATTTCTGGAACGATCCAAACTAAGAAGTTCACCGTTATATATGGATACCCCACATAGTTGCAGTAACAATATGAATAATAATTTTACCTTGTGTTGTTGGTGCTGTCAAAATAGTGATGGTGGTAGTAGCAGTAAAAATGAAGAGAAACATGATGAAGGTTATTCTTCTAACACTGACAGGCAGCCATATGATTTATCTGAAGTGTATAAACAAGCAGCTAATAAATACTTAATCGATTGTATTTATTATAAACTATCGAACGATACTCATCATGCAAAACATATGGAAATTGGATACAGTACGCACCTCAAGCTTGCACCAGTAGTGCGTATTGGGTGTGCTAACTGTGATCAAAGCGATAATGTAGTGTTGGACTTGAAGGAATGGAATAAGCTTCTGAGATGGCATTCATATGTAGAATTACAGTTTTCCCGATCCCAAGAAATTGAAAATAAAATTGGCTGGTCAAATGTAAACGAAGGAGAAGATATAATCTATGATCAACGTTATGAATATCTATCTAGCAATCTATGATAAACTATCGAACGAGACTCATCATGCAAAACATATGGAAATTGGATACAGTACACACCTCAACCTTGTACCAGTAGTGCGTTTGGGGTGTAGCAACTGTGATTAAAGCAATAATGTAGTATTGGATATGAAGGATATAATCTTCTAGTAAACGATTTTATTTTACATCAGTATTTATCTTAAAAATTTATTGATATTGTACAGTGTTAAATTTTTAATATAAATGTGAATATAAAGTTATGCAAAATATCACGAGAGTATTGTTAGTTGCATAACATTTTAGGGTTAAAACTTTATTATTATGCTCTTCTTATCTGCTTCACCTATTAGGGGTAGTTTTTATATTAGGGGTAGCTACCCCAATTTGATATATGTGTTAGATACGTTTAAAAGTAGACGGGAAGGGTTGGGGTTTTTTTAAATTTATTTTTGCCAAATTCTGGCCCGTGTTTGGGAAAAATTGATTTTTTTTGTTTGAAAAGGCTGGACTCATTTAATCACTACAACATATTAATACTAAATATGTTTAAATGTTTTTGATATTCAAACTCGAAGCTGCCTCATTCTTCTATTTATTTCATACACCCCTAAATCTACTTTTAAATCTTTAATTTTGTCGTATCAACACCCCCAACCTCTTCTTTCGGTCAACAATAGTTAATACTTGTTGGTTTCTTGTGCTTCTTATCTTGCATGCTACCATTTTTGTCATTTCTGCTAATACTTAATCGTGCGCACCCAAGGAAGCCTTTTATTATAAATTCGCATCCTTCAAAACCGCTAACCTAGACAAAAATGTCTTCTTCTTTCCATGAACTTATTCTATTTTTATACTTCTAAGAAATGTCATACGATACCCCTACAGGTCAATAAGATTTGACCTTGACCACTCTATTTTTAGACTTCTAAGAATTGTAATATGATGATGACATTGCAGTTTCTATTTTTACTTCTTGACCTTGACGTACAAATTTGCCGCCAAAACGTTTGACCGCAGAGTGACCTTGTAATATGATTATGACGTGACATTGCATTTCTATTTTTAGCGAGCTCCAAAAATTTTAATTTTTCGCCAAAAGCTTACATTTCTCGCCACCAGAGGGCGAGTGACCTTGAATTGGTCCAGAACCGGCCCCTAATCACTACTCTTGTACTATTAAGTATTGCGCGTAGATTAATTTCTATATTAAAACTTGTAACTCATCTTTCATCATCATCAAGGGGGTTGAAAATTCCGTCAAGGGGATGAAAAAGGCCCCCGAAAAGAAGCTGGGCGGGGTCTCCGAGAAAATGACCTTCGAAAACAGCCGACACCGCTCACCAATTGCACGAAGTTCGAATGACAGGCGTCGTTGGCCCTCAGCTGCTCCCTTCTACGTTTAATTATAATTTTTACCTTCCAACCTACATGTACATATGCAGGTATAGAAGGTTATACAATTGACTTTTTTCACTATCGCTAAATCGACTTATTAGCTCATTTTACATCTTTTGGCCACGTTTCCGCAGGATCGGTCATGGTGTTTGGATGTGTGTCTTGTGCCTTCCCATCAGTTCGCATTATTCCCAAAATTAGAAATTAAATGTGAACTCAAGCTTGTACTATTAAGTATTGCGTGTAGATTAATTTTTATATTAAAAAATTGTAACTCATCTTTATTTCGAATAATTTCATTTTAGATTAGTTTAAAAAAACGATGAAAACTCTGGAAAACATGTTTTTTTCCCTAAAAAGTAACGTGATTTTACAAAGTAATTTATCATAGAAGAAGCGGACAGTAAAATAACATAAATAATACCAATAAAGTTTTCCACATATACAAGGAAACTTTTTCAATAATCATTATATATAAGAAACGAAACCGGGAAGCATTCCTTTCTTTTCAAATATCGTTCAAGCCTTATTAGATTTTTCAATTTTGCAAAACTGCTTACTCGTAAATTGATTAGGTTATATTGCATGTCTCCTTATTACTTTATAGTGTTATTTTATTATTATAGTTTAATTAATGGAAGATAATGTTGGTTAAGTATTTATCTATCGATCTCTGCAAATTTGTTAATCGTGCGCAATAATGACAAAAATACTAAGACAAGGCATCTAACACCTCTTCAACGTTTTTTATTGTTAAAACCCTATTTCGTTTGATTATACAGAGTGCGGCATTAGTGCATCGAAGTACAATCTATCCGTTATTAAACGAGATATCAAAAATAGTTATTTATGTACCAAGTACGAAAAACTGTCTATTTTTCGCCGAAGTGCATATTACATTTTTTCGTCGACCTCTACATACCTTTTATGAAAGTAAGCACTCACCTGTTTGCTGGTCTCGGCTACGTCCCATTCTTCGAACTGCAGACTCGATCATAATTTTAATAAATGTAAAGAAGATGTATTCTGATTTGAAGTGTAACAACTCTCTATTTTAATTATACTACAAAATTAAATCAATCTCGAATATGAATATTGAACATACAGTTTGTGCAATTATTGATATTAATTCCTGCTGTCGAAGAAGATGCAAGAGATTTTGGGTACTTGTTGATGTAACTTCAGATGCAGGTGCTCCAGTAGCACTATTTCTAAAACTTCTTTCTTGAAGTGCTTTACCTGATAAAATGTTTTTTGATACGTTTATTTTATTGGGAATGTAATTCTCAATGTATCCCTCGGCGACTGTTGAGGCTTTCCATCCGCCGTGCTGTTTTAATGACAGAATATCTGCGCCGGCAAAAATATTGCAGATGTGCGCCGATAACAATTCCCGGTGTACTCTAGTTCGTTTAGCAATTTTAAGTACTTTGCGATCAAGCTAGGTATCTTCGCAAATATATGCAAACCAACCACTTGCACTGTACACTTTCCTAATTTATAATTGACAAAAAATATATTATGATTACAATGGTTCGATCTTAAGTTGGTGTATTCTCGAAATATTTCTAAAGGATTCACTACGTCGCAACGTTTGTCTGTAACTGTAAAAATTCGCCTTTTGCCAGTTTTTGAGTCTGGAATGGTTATTACAAGCATGTCATCTTTATCAACAATATCTTTGGTCGTTATTTTACGTAGTTCGTCTCTTAGACAAGCCCCAGCAATTCCAATAATTGAACAAAGCTGTAATAATATAACAATAAATACATCAGCAAAATAAATTAAAACATTTTACCTTGTGCAGTTTCATCTGGGGCATCACGAAGAAATCTGTTTATTTCATCTCGACTAAATACTCTAGATTTTTTCGCTTTGTACCCAACGCTTTGTTTTTTCAAAAATGCAATAAGTTTCGGAAATTGAATATGTTAACGTTTTCCTTAATGGCTAATGTGAATTGTAGTATAGACCATAGCGTAGATGACTTATAATTATTGCTAGTTTTAGTAGAAAAATAGGCCAGAAGAACATTTTCTGAGAGATTCTCGACGTTATGTTCTTGACGCCAGTTCTTGAACGTGTTGTATTGTTTTTCGTATAAAATTCGTGATTTCTGAAGGAACATGGCCATAGTTACCAATTCCCTCAGCTCCGAAGAAATGTTGCTGATATCCATATCGCTATCACTATCCATTCTTGATTATCATGAACACTACCGAGCGTCCCAATAAAATGTATACACTCTTTAAATGACTATAACACTAACAATTATTATCATACGGAAAACTTTCAAAAATGAAAATAATGTTAACAAATGTAGGAACTAGTCAATTATCGAAAATGTTCAAATTGTTGGCCATTGTGGTCCATGCACAGCTGATAACGCTGATTGATTGAATCCAAAACGTTCCTAATCATTTCAATTGGTATTTCGGCACATTCTCTTTCAATATCTGGTCTCAACTCATCGATTGGAGCTGATTTTGTGATGTAAACATTGTGTTTAACATGCCCCCACAGACAAAATCCATGGGGGTCAAATCCGGTGAGCGTGGAGGGTACTCGGTACTACCTCTTCTGCCTACCCATCTGTTTGGCAGGTGGCCATCAAGATAGGCCCTTACGTCACGATGATAGTGGGGAGGTGCTCCACCCTGCTGGAAGTAGCGTTCTTCATTCCTAAACATCTCTTGGATGCGTGGCATCGCGGATTCTTGTAGCAAGTTGAGGTAATTTGCACCATTCACGGTACCATCAAAAAAGAAAGGTCCAATTAAACCAAATGCTGACAAACCACACCACACTGTAACCCCTGGTAAGTTCACATGGTGTTCCACTGTCGCATGAGGATTGTCAGCTGCCCAGTAGGTGCAATTGTGACGATTTATTGAACCATTTAACTTGAACATAGCCTCATCACTCCAAACAAACTTGTATGGAATTGATTGTACTCTGCACATTTTCCTTGGTATCACTCACAAAATTGGATTCTGCGGTCATAATCATCTTCATTGAGAGCGTGCACTAATCTAGGAATAAAACTTCTCCATTTGGCACGCTTCAAAATGCGATGGAGGCTCGATTTTGAAACTCCTGTCTCACGAGCCGCTTGCCGGACAGATTTTCTAGGTGATTGCTGAAATCTCTGAATGACTTCTCCTTCTCTTGTGGGGCCGGTGGATGATCGTGGTCTTCCGGAATGGTTCTTATAGACATCCTTAACAGTTCCTTCTTCCTCAAACTTATCTCGCAAACGAGTAATTGTGAGTCTCGTTGGTGCAACTCGTTGAAACTCCATCCTAAAGCGTCTTTGCACTTCAATTACGTTCTCAGTCTTCCAGTAGCACTTTAGAATGAATTTTCTTTCCTCAAAGTTTAGTCTGACTCCAGCCATTATTTTAAGCAGTCACAACTGAAAAAAAAAGTGTGGTTGCTATGAACTGTTAAAGAGTGTATACATTTTATTGGGACACTCGGTAATATTTACACCACGGTCTTATTCTCACGTAAAATCTAGCGGAGTTCGTAAATAATTAATTTGACAACAGCAAATGTCACAGGCGCCTTTGTTTTTATTAAATCGTAGGTTTGCAAAATGACTCAATCGCCACTCTCCCACCGTGCCATATCGTAGTGACCACAGCGGACAAAAAGAGTTTGCGGACGAAAAGTGTCTGCGAACGAAAAATACTTGCCTTCAAAAATAGTCGATTTTTCATTCGGAAATTAGTACGTAGAACGTCATTTTTTGTAAAGGTCGACGAAAACAATTATTCACTTGAAGAAGTCAATTTTACTTAGCTCTGGTAAACGAGCTGGTCATGCAATGGGTGCTCCTCTTCCCACCCATCTTCCAGGAAAATGGGTTTTAAGATGATTATGAATTAATCTAGTGTGATGTACCTGAGTTCCATAGTGTCACAACCACGTTCTTTGACGAATGTTAAGCGGAACGTTTGCCAACAGTATTGGTAAGTGATTTTCTAAGAAGTCCAAATAAACTTACTTGACCATTCACTGTTCCATCGAAAAAATGTTGTCCAATTATGTGATCTCTAAGTATACCACCCCAAAATTCAACGACCACCTAGTTTAACTATGAGTTGCTATAAGATGGGGATTACTTGTCGAATAATAATGGAAATTGTGTCTATTCACAGCTCCACTTTTATGAAACGTGACTTCCTTTCCAAAGAGGACAAAATCAAAGAAAACTGCCTGATTTTGGATTTGTTGTTAAGCCTATTTACAAAAAGCATAGTCATCTACGAGTAACTCTTGATGCAACTGGTTATGGTATGGATATATCTTACTAATATGCTGACGCGAGATTTCATGTGTACTAACATGTTGATTATGCGTAACTTCAAGCATCACGTTTAATTCATTTTCCTCGTTAAGTACAGGTTTTGTGCTTTCCTTTTTTTTCATAAACTACTGAACCCGTACGACAGCGCGGGACAGCTCGCTTTGTAAATTCTTTTTTCATACATTCTACCAGTACTCATGTCTTGTCTGTTAATTCCTCAACAGGAAAGTTCATTTCAAACAGTATTTAAGTGTCTACAAGTTAATAAACACTACACAATCTCAAAGAAGTTTGTTACATGACAAGCTACTAATTATTACCGAATAATATATATATATATATATATATATATATATATCTGTCATTTGTTCACGGCTAACTTGTGATAATAGGAATTGTTAAAAAAATCTCTTTCTGTTATTAAACTGAGAATATAATTCACATATCACATGGTACATTTTTGATTACTTTCATTGGTTAAAATACAAAAACAAAATCGCAGAATAGGCTATCAAATCGGTGATAATTTTATCACCGCATATTGACTGTCATGATTAATAATCGATGATACCATTCGTTAAAACCTGTAGAAAATCGGTTTTAACTCGAGCTATCACCGATGATAATCATAACACTAGTTGTATTATCCCCGAATATATCTCAGATATTAACGATAATGAAACCCTATATTGGAAGTGTGGGGGAGATGAGCTTAATCTAAATTTGAAATAATAGATAGGGTGCCCCATTCAAAAAAAAGTATTTTTGGTCCACCCTAGTAATATGTAACATCGTGTAAATACGAAAATAATTTTATAAGGTGAAGTTTGAACTTGCCTATAATTTTTGTAAATAACTTTTTTTGATATTTCCTTTAATAACGGATATATCGTACTTCGGCGCACTAATGCCGCACCCTGTATATAAAGAACGGTTTTATAACAGTAATATTTTGTTCAGAATTAATAATGGCGAGAAGTAATGTTGCACTCGGTTTGGGCGATTAAACGTAATTAAAATCATATCACCAGAGAGTCTAAACCCAGCTGTAGTTAATTAATTACACTAGAGTGTAACGTGTTAATTTAACATTTGTATTTTCTTTCGAATTTGAGAATTTCTTATGCCTGATGATAGGCAACACACTATACGTTGGGAACGCGCGAGAAATCTGTCAACATTGCGCGGTGAACAATAATTCAAGATTGAGATAAATAACATTTTTATTAGTGAAAGGGATCAGTTGATGTTCCTGAGTTCGTTTTGTAGAACGCCATTTGCGATGAACACGCATTTCTAAGAAATCAGACATTTTGAGAAATTTTCTGTAATAAGTGTGAAATTACAATACAGCGGTATGCTGGTTTTCTTAATTCCCAAAATTTATTCTTAAAAATTTCTACTGACTAAATATTCTAGTTTCGTTTCATTAAAAGGTTTCTTAATAGTTCTCGCCTTGACGGGGGCTGAGTAAATCATTTTTTTTAACAGTCATCACCTATTCTTAATGATCAGTTAATGAAATACACTTTCTACAATTTAGCATTCAGCTCGTATGTAAAACATTTGGTTCTTTAGGTTTTTTGGGAGGGAGGGGGGTTGGTGTTGTCACTCTTCCCTTCTTCGGGATACTGATGTAACGGGTCCTTCAAGTATACCTGGTTACCGCTTCTTCCTAATTATGGAATATTTAAGAAATTGTCTCCGACCGCCAGCGCGAAGATAATTCCGGCAGTTACTCCATATTGGCTCGTTATCTCACTAAAATCAAACAGTTTTAGGTCTAGTAAGGCACTTGGTTAATTCAAAATATACAAGCAACATCCTGGTGAGTTTTTTACTGTTATTAAGTCATGACGGAGCCCTCGCTATATTGAAACTCGCTTAAGTTAACCTTCTAGACACTTTAAACGTGGCTAGTTCCTATGACGAATTACAGTTACAAGTATAGCGCTGTTTTCCTGATCGTGAGTGCAACTACATTTAGTTGAGACATTGGATGGTATTACATCCAATGAGGTTATGTACCTGTAATCGTAAATATTTAATTAATATTTAGTAGTAATTGACCAACTCATACTTACGCAGGTGCTCGTTTGCTGCTAATCTAGCTTCTACGTTAAGCTATTTTAATGTGCAATAAGTTTCCATTCTCAAAATTTGTAGTGTGTTTTAAACAGCTGTTGCTACTTTATACCTACTGCTTTTCAGTTAACATGTGTTTAAGACCTGAACTTTGCACTTTCATAATTCGACGGTTGTTATACAGAATGCTCCACCTCATATTTTAACATTTGTGCTTTCATAAACTGAAACGCTTTATATCCTTATGACAATTTCATAGTTACTTAATGAGTTAAATATTTAACCCTTTGTGGGCCTGTGGACATCAGTTGGGACCACCAACAAAATAATTGATAATATGCGTATACAAATTGTTGCTTCATTGCATTGATAAAGAAATAGAGGTGTTCTGAACCAGAATGGATGGTATGTACTTCTTCAGTCATGTATCGCTAATACTTTAGAATTGATAACCTAGTTATTTTGTCCATGCTAGGTTATATTTTACACAATTTTTGGGTGGTTCCAATTGGTATTACAAGTACGCAACATACATTTTCTTATTTCTAGATAATCAAAAGTATGATTTGACAACACTGTCATCTGATGACATATTTCGCCTCTTGGATGAGATTCCTTCAGATATTGATTCTACTATTTCGGATGTTGGCAGTGAGGGCGAGGAAAATGAAATTGTTTCGATGACACGAATTAAAGGTCACTAAAGAGGTTGATATGAGCTGGGATTCTGAAGATAAACTGCCACTATACACAGTTATACAAGTTCCCACAGTAACAAATATCCATTACTAAAAACTCTTTCAATGTGTCATTTGGACCGAAGATTCTCCCCAATGTAGTAAAGAACCCACTGGATCTATTCTTATTATTATTTTCGGAAGAACTCATAAATACTATTATTAGAGAGATAAATTTATATTATATGCAGAAGCCTCCAACAAATCGTCAGCCAACGGCTTCTGCTGAAGAAGTGTTTCTTGGGGCTGAACATGCTAATGGGGATAAAGCAAATGCCAAGTTATAAGGACTTAAGTCTTAAGGTCTTAAGTCACAAATTATGAGAGATAGATTACTTGGTAATATTCACCTAAAAGATAAGGATCTGCAACCCAAGAAATGTGAGCCACATTACGACAAATTGTATGGTGAGTCCAATGCTCGACATATTGTAAAAGAACTTTCTCGCATTCTGCAAACCTTCACAATCTCAATCAATCGATGAATCGATGATAAAATTCAATGGCCGTATATCGTTCCGCCAATACATGCCCATGAAACTAATCAAGATGGGCTATAAAGTGTGGGCTAGAGATATATAACGATAACTCTTTCAACTCAGTAAAACTACAATTTGCGCTTCAGAGAAATGAAATATGTTGTGGCACTGCTAGAAAGTGTGGAAAAGGCTTTCCAAAAGATCTTTTGTTAGGTAAATACATGAGAAGGGGTGACCGCGATTGGCGTATAAGTGGTAGTGGGATTATAGCTGCGAAATAGACAGAATAAATTTGTTCATTTCCGGAGCAATTTCTATAATCCTGAATCGTGAAATTATTACAAGCAAACAAAAGGATGGAACAAAGCAGGAATTCGATTGGTTGAAATTAGTGAAGGACTATAATAGGCACGTGTTATATTAATAGGTGGTACGCATGTATACTCCATGCCAGCCGGGGAGGTACCACCACCCTTACCATGGGCTCCTTAATATTGGGTCTCCGATTTTCTGAGCTCGGTAAGGGCTGCCGGTTACCTTTTCCATCATACTTAACCTATTCTCATCCTTATTCTCCCTTCTCGCTCTCACTGTCTTCCTATCGGATTAAAAGTCCCAAATTAAAAAATAAGATGGCTGTGGTTTCTAGGGTTATAAATTCCGGACGTAAAATCCTGCCCCACTCGGACGACCGGGAGGGCAGGGCCCAAGTGACCTCGGTCATCGAAAGTATCAACTTTCTGATTCACTACTGCAACATCCGCGGTATCCGGTCTAATCTTAATGCTATTCACCAACATCTTGAACAATTACAACCTGATATATTGTTTCTATCTGAAACACAAGTCTCCTCTGATAGCTCCGAGTCACCCGACTTGCATTTCCTCAATACCATCTTCACTCTAACTTTCGATATAAAGGAGGCGTTTGTGCGTACATCAAGGACAGAATTGCTTGCAAGAGGGTTTCTTCCTTAGAAAATAAAAATTTTGACGTGATTTGGTTTAAACATTCTGGTCCTAATTTTGTGAAATTCTACTGTTGCATTTATAGGTCTCCTAATGACAGCAACTTTCAAGACTTCTTCGATTACCTTAGTATGAAAGTTGACTATTTCCTGTCTCAGTTTCCATCTTGCGATATCTCATTTGTAGGCGATTTCAATGTTCATAACTCTAATTGGCTTCAATTTTCATCTACTACAAATCCCGCTGGTCATAGTGCAGAAACATTTGCAATTTCATGTGATCTCACACAAATGATTTCTGAACCCACAAGAATCCCTGATAACCCTAACCATACTCCACATCTTCTAGATCTCTTTCTTACATCAAACCCTCTTGTTTATAAAACTTCCGTTCTTTCGCATTTAGGTCTTTCCGACCATTGTCTAATGAAAATCACTTCTACTGTACCTAATTCCACTGTTGTTCGCAAAACCGATAGAACCTTGTGGTGTTTTAAGTCAGCTCGATGGAGTGATTTACGGGATTTCTTTGCAACCTTTCCATGGCGTGAATATTGCTTTTATTATTTATTATTGGGAATGCAGTTATACATTCCGAAAAAACAGTACCGTGTAGGTCATTCACGTTCCCAACCCTGGTTCAATAAGGCTTGTGCTGATGCAATATCTTTAAAAAATAAATGTTACATTAAATGGAAATCTAATAAATCGGTTGACAGTCATGTAGAATACGTTGGTGCTAGAAATATCTGCAAAAGTGTCATCACTAAAACTAAAAAGTTGTTCGAACAACGAAAATGCAATGAACTAGCTACATCTCCTTTAGGCAGTCGTAAATTTTGGTCTTTAGCAAAAGCCATTAGTAAAACTTTCGAACATCTTCATTTCCCCTGACATCTATTGACGGATCGGTAGTTGCTGATTCTGTAGACAAAGCCAACGTTTTTGTGGATTTGTTTGCATCAAACTCGTGTCTCAATGATTCTGGAAAAGATGTGCCCCTAGTCAACTCTTCTTCATACGTTATGAAACCAATTCATTTTCGGTACAAGCTCTTGGAATCGATCATCAGTAGGCTTGATCTCAATAAGGCGACTGGCCCAGACGGTATCCCAGCTATTGTCTTAAAGAAATGTTCCCCGAACTAGTACCAGTCCTATCTAAGCTCTATACGATCTCTATATCTTCTGGGAATTCCCTTCATCATGGAAGTTAGCAAATGTTCAACCTATTCCCAAAAAGGTGATAAGACCGATCCCTCAAATTACAGACCAATTGCCATCACTTCCATTTTGTCTAAAATCATGGAAAAAGCCATCAATCAGCAACTGCTCACGTTCCTTGAAACTAACAAACTCCTTAGTGACCACCAATATGGGTTTAGGCAAAGTCGTTCAACAGGCGATCTTCTTTCATATGTGACCCAAGTTTGGAACAATACAGTAGAGCAGTCCGGTGAAACAGTTGTAGTCGCTTTAGATATCTCAAAGGTATTTGACCAAGTTTGGCATAAGTGTTTACTTGCCAAACTCACCTCGTTTGCGTTAAATGATACGCTCATCAACTGGGTTTCTAGTTTCCTTGATAAAAGACGAATACGTGTCGTAGTTGATGGATTTTTTTCAAAAGAAGTTAGCATTAACGCGGGCTTATCACAGAGATCCGTTATAGCGCCTACACTTTTTCTGCTGTACATAAACGACCTTATTTCTTCAACAACTAACCCCATCCATTGCTTTGCTGACGATAGCACTCTTTACTGTAGTTCATCTCAGTCTACTCATAGTGATAATCCACCTGCTATGTCAAATCAAGAAATTAAAGCTAAAATGGCAAATTCAATCAACAAAGACATTCAACGTATTCTCGAATGGGGAAGCAATAATCTAGTTAAATTTAATGCTAACAAAACTCAGTGTTGCCTTATGTCCGCCAAAAAGATCGATCATTTCCTGTTGTAAGTATGAATGGCTCAGTTCTTAAGTTTTCAGACTCTATTACTCTGTTGGGTATGACTGTATCTTCAAATCTCTCATGGGTTGACCATCTTCTGTCAGCTACCAAAACAGCTGCTCGTAAAATAGGCTTTTGTACAGATCTAAGCAGTACTTTACCTCTCGACAACTCCTTCTGCTGTATAAGGCCCAAATTCGGCCTCATCTGGAATATAATTCTCACCTTTGGGTTAGTGCTCCCCAATACGCTCTCGATATCGTTGATCGTATTCAAAAGAGAGCGATTAGGCTTATAAATGACCCGTCCTTAACTTCTCACATACAGTCCCTTGAGCATAGAAGGATGGTTTCAGTTCTTTCTTTGTATTATCGTTATTACAACAGCTATTGTGCTGGTGAATTACATTCTTTGATACCATCTCCGGCTATCTTTGCGAGAAACACTCGGTTCGCTCATTCACATCATCAGTATGCAGTACAAATCTCCACTTGTCGTACCAAACGGGCGCAATCAACATTTTTCTACACGGCTTCTAAACTCTGGAATGATCTCCCTAGTTCCTGTTTTCCTCTCACTTATGATATGAGAAAATTTAAGCTAGCTGTTCATTGGCATTTATTGGCAATTCATTATCCCTCTATCTATCCTCCTAAGTGTTCCTGAGTGCTTTAGCACGATAGGCCTTATTTAGCCTGTTCAGGTCCACAATCATAAAAAAAAAATTAGATAAAAGCGATATGTATAAGTCACGTTATGAAGTCTACAGGAATCAAAGAAGTGGTGGTACAGAATTTTCTGCCATTTTGTATATTTGACTGTTGTGAATGATTATATAATTCCCAAAGAACTCAGCTTTGGAAAATGTTTAACTCTAAAAGAATTCAAGCTTGCTCTTGTAGCTAGTCTAATTGGCGCTAATCCAGAAAAACCACAAAGGAATAGGAAACACGACACAGAACAAGTGAATAGATTCAAGGTGCACGTTGGTGTAGAAGTAAGAACGGACAAGGCCCACATGCCTATACATGGAGCGAAAGTAACATGTAGCAAATGTAGTACGAAGTAAGGACCTCATAGAACAATACGACACTACATCATCTGTAATGTGGGTCTCTGTTTGACCAATACAAAAAATTATTTCGCAAATTTCCATAAATAATGTTTTACTATCAAATATTTTGTAACGGAATCAAATAAACCCACATCAATGTGCCTGATATGTTTTTATTATAAACGCCATATATTCTTTGATAACATGTGGCCCAATGGTGCCATAGTGGAACCCACCTGTTTTTAGAAAAACTAAGATAAAGTATTTTTCTGACTTTTATAGTAGTTCTATATCCTTCAATAACATGTTAGTGCAAAAATATCAACAATTTTCAACCAACAAATTTCCTGGGCCACAAAGGGTTAATGCATGTCCCATGTGTCTTACTTACTAATTACAACTATTTAAGCTCTAACTTAACTGCACGTGTTAACAAACGTTATCATAATAAGGAAACTATTAATTTTTGATAACTATTGCGGATTTCAGCCCCATGATTATACATGTCTGCCTATAATTTTACTGGGTAGTTGTAAGGGTTTCAGTTTATGCTTATAATCTTTGCTTGTAGTAGTAGTACCAGACTACCAATTTTTGGTTGCTGTTTGAAAAATTTGTTTCACTTTTTGTAATACAGTTAATCAAATTTAATTTTTTTTTTTGCTTAAGAAAAACGCAATGATAGACATCTGGCTGAAATATTTATGGTTATTTATATCAGGTTTTATAATTTATTTGATTTTGATTATGTGTTGTATCTTTAATTTCTAAGGTCAACGCTGGATGTCGAACAGTGAAGAAAATTTTGGTTCCTAGTACTGTAAAATTTGATTCATTGATTTTTTTGTATTTTGGGGTAGCATTAAAAGAATGGTGTGCGGTACTATTACAGCGATTGAGTAAATCAGTTTGTACTGATAAACATTTTCGGTTTCTTCACTAACATTGTAGCTATCCAAACTTACGATACTGATTGTTCTAATAATTATTAACCTTTATAATTGATGCAATTATATAGTTATATTAGTGGAACTTTGTGAACATTTAGATGCTTATATTGTGTATAGATTTAAAAAGGGTTGGTGTATTCATTTATCTCAAGAATTAACCCGATTTGTGGTGAATTACCAGTAGTTTTATTACTGAGGATTGGGATTTGATTTCTAACCGGGCTTATTCTCTTCCTGGACTGTGTCCACCACATGTTTTTAACTGTAACGTATCTTATTCGCTGTTACGGCGCATCCATCACTCAGCTGACAACCATCGATTATAAAGGTCGCGAAACACTAATTTAACAAAATCCTGAATTAGTACATTCTTCTAACTAAACTTAAAACACACCCTTAAACTGTATTTTTAACCGCTACCAAAAAATAACACATGATACTTTTCTATTACACTTAAAAATCGCGGTAATAATGTCTACCATTTCAATAAATTCGATGCAGTTTTTTTTATCATAAAATCATAAATTCGCTGCCCCCTCAGCGCCGACATCGGTTATACACAGATTAGGAAGCGCATTTTATTTTTCTTCAGATCATCACAACACTAAACTTGAAATATTCGGTTTCCAATTGCACCCGGACTTCCCGATAGACGATATACGATAGAAATTTGTCAGGGTATATTTATACTTCAAAATCCGCATAAAGATAACTGCTAGTAAAGCAACTATATTTACTTTGTCGATCCAATTATGAACTCTCTAATCATAATACACGGGAGAAGTGCTGATCCACAACCACACAATAATTCACACCACACCTTAACTGTTTTTACTTAAACTTTGAAGAACGAAACCTAACTCCGACTGAACGAAAAGGAAAGCAAAGTACTTAGATTCGGTAAATTAATAACTAAACACTTCACATTGAAACTCATTGTTAAAGTATAGATTGAAAACTCAGAACAATGAAAGTAATACTCAGACTGTAAACTCAGTCAAATACGTTCTCAACAATATCTACAAAACCCTACACAAACCAGGCTGAATTAATTTCTGTACTACGATCAAATCAACAAAACAAGAAAATAAGTCTATTGCGCAATCTGTCTTAAGATTCTCACACAATGTGATAATCATTCTAACTGACGTTGAGACACAAGATCAGCGCTACCGGAGTCACTGATATATCTTGTCAATTAAGTTGACAGATCAAATAAGTAAATAATGGTTAACAGTTATTATATGCAAGTTATCTTTTATATATACAAGTATCTAAATATTATATATAGAATTGGTTTATTTAATTAAACATTCAGTATTGTGGATAACGATACAACTGATATAATAGTTCAAATGAAATCACTATGTCAAATATAATAGCTACAGTTTCTACTTGTACAAACAGGTAATAGATGGGTATGTATCATTAGTTATCGTAAATTAATTGCTTCGAAAACTAGGTGAAATGATTGTAATTTTAGACTAACCGGTTTCGATGTCTTCAATGAGAGATATGAGAGTTATAGGTGTACTGGTATTGTGTAGATAATGGAGTTTACATTTACAGTAAGTGGTCTTGGGTGTAGACGAAAATAACAATGTAATTTTAGCGAGAATGTAGAGGTGCTTTTTCAACATAACCATAATGCTGATATCATCAGTAGTACAGAATTGGTACAGAAAAGTCCAGAAAAGGAAAGTAGAAGTGAAAGTAAAAGTAACAGCCTAAAGCAATTCCAGTATAAGTTTGGTGTATAATTAAAGACATGTGTAAAACTAATTTAATTACCACACTAAAAACATGTTGATATGAAGAACTTTATGTCTGAGATTAACTAGTAAAAATAAGTATACAGGGTTGTAAATTAGTACGTCAAATTCCATTACAGGTTCCATTACCTAAAAGTGGAGAAAGGTGTGAATTATTAAAGCCGGACACCTTCGAGAATACATTTTTGAAATAGAACACCCTATATATTCTTCATCTTTCAAAATCTTTTTTAAATCCTCTTTTCGAAAGTCTTTGAATTTATGTTTTTGGATGACGTATTGTTATTGAAGACAATGTAAAAAACGTTGTCGCGACAGGGTTCACCATACTAAGTCCATGCCATAGCATTACAACTATCTTAGACAACATATTTGGTAATTATGCAGCTAAAGGATGTACTGAACCTACAAAATAATCAAACTTTAGTTTAATCATGCAGGGTGTTTTTTACGATGCAATTAATTTGGAGATTTCAGAGATATTCTCGCTTTTTCATTACAAACCGATAAATTATTTGTTTACGATTCGATCTAACGTGCCGGTCAGACTTAGATACGTCAAGTGTTTAGACAAACAGAATCAAATAAATATAAAAGGTGTCAAATTGTAATTTGATAGTAGGTAATATTCACGTCTGCTCTAATTGGAAAATATCTATTTTTGTCAGGTCTGGGAATCTAGATAGCCAACTAATAGGACTACCGCGGCCGATCCATCTAACTTCGAGTTCATGATTCAAAATCCGTCGTACTTCTAGCGCAAAATGTGCCGGAGCACCGTCGTGCTGGATCCACATATTTTACCTTAAAGCTGGAGGAACATTCTGCAGAAGCTGAGGCAAGTCATATTGCAAAAAATACAAAAATTGTGCACCATTTAGATACCCTTGAAAGAAATTCGGTCCAATTATAAAGTTGCCTATGATAACAACCCTAACATTTACAGTCCACTGTAAATGTTACTTATCAACCGATCTCACAATTCTTGGGTTTTCTGTTACACAATGATGGTTACGACGGTTTGGGCTACCAATTTGGGTAAAGGTGGATTCGTCAGTAAATAACACTTTCAGAAAGAAGTTAGATAATATCCTTTCGACTGCCAAGCCCCACTTGCAAAACGTTTTCTAGTCTCTAAATCAGGTCCTAACAGTCCTTGATGAAAGGATATATTGTAGTCATAATATTTATTATTTTTTTAAATCTTGCTAACAGTAGGTCGTGGTACATTAGTTTCTCTTGATATTTTAGTCGAACGAGCTATACAATTACTGATAATAAATATTTAATTCGTTTTCGCCACTAGTCCCCTTCCTCCTTTCACATTTTTCATAACTCACATTTCCGGTTCTAATGAACCTTTTTTTAAGTCTTTCCAAACCAATAAAGGTTGTGTTGTCAGGACATCTTTGGGCATATATTCGCTCAGTTAAAAAACAGTTTTATTGAGCAGATTATTACGTGTTTACTTGGAAAACGTTTCTTTTTGATAACGTTCGTCATTTGGTCAAATTTACTTAGTAAAAGCAGCAATTTATTCTTAGGTTGAATGCTTCCAATTCACTATTTCGCAAATTTTTACGCATCTCTAATTGCATTTAAATTAACATATGCAACTTTCATACACATCTCTTATTTAGTTAAAATAAGTTAAATTTAATACCTTCAGCGACATCTCTAAGATTTCGGATCATTTAATATAAAGCAGTTAAAAAGGAACCTGGGATCTATTAGGGTCAAATAATACATATACATATAATAAATACATATTTTCCACACATTTTTCACTTTTGGCAAAAATGATTAAATACAAATTTTGTCAAGTTTGTAAAATTGATTTTTAAGGTGTTGGACAATTTTTCTTTCTTCCTTTTTAAGAACGCCCTTGATGGTGGATGTTGAGTTTCTAGAGAATTTTTGGTTTCTGGTTCTGGATGCTGAAACATCCTTTTTTGTAAAGTTCTCACTTAAAGTAATACTTAGTTAAGTGAAAGTATTACTAACGCTTTAAAAGGCGGATATAATTGAAATTATTCATTCGTCCACATCTTCGGTAAGTGGCACATGTTTCGATAACCTCGTGGTACTTAAAATTGTTTTCAGGTTTTCGAATATAAAAGCATTCAATACTAATTCTTTACATGTAAAGACACTTCAATCGAAATTACGTTGAATGTTCACTACCGGCTCGTTTGTCACCTGTAAGAGGTATAAACGGTCATAATTAATTAAACATCGTACTTTTTTTAGCATAAAAATAAGAGCCTTGCTGACATCCATGACCATATACGTGAAGGCTGCTAGATCATTGGAATAGTACCCTAAATTTGCAAGATCAAATAAGTAGTAGTTTCAACAATAAAGGTCAGACTTTTTTTTTCTTTATCACCTGATTACACGATTGAGTTTCCAAATTTCAAATACACCTAGGAGGTTCTTAGTGAATTTTTACAACGAAAATAAATGGACTGATAATATTAATTTTGTAATCAAATAATTGACAGTTGTTACCTCTTAATTAAATTTATGCTTCCAGCAGTTCACTTACGTTTTATCTAAAACGGTATATATATATATATATATATATATATATATATATATATATATATATATATATATATATATATATATATTCACTAATTCAGTTTTGAATACTTTTGCACCTAATCACAAGTAAAACTTCAATTGAATCATTAAAAGTGACTTGATAGACCGCACCCAAACAGGTTTAGCTTCCATCTTGACTTAATTAATTCTAGCTTTTGTGGCTACATTCACCCAACGATTTAACTCCTGTTTTGATTGCAATATACCGGGTGTAACGATTATATGTATTACGTGAACTACTGCAAATGTTAAACATTTCATTTCATATGACTTTTGTCTCGTAATCTTTATGTGTTATGTACTTTACTTTTTCTTGCGGGCCAGTTTATTTCCTATAAATTTATTGATTACTCTGTTTGTTACGGTAGTTATTTACTGGGGACCGAACAAGCTTTCCAATTTACTGTATACTGTGTGAAGCGTAAGGCAAGCAAGTTCATTAATTAAATTTTTTTTTTACTTTTTTTATCTTACTAAACATCCCAATGGGATTATGTGTTAAATTAGCCAATTCCGAATACGAACAGTAAGATCTTACAGCGGCTGGAAGGGGGCATGTAATAATTTTACTTTTTTTTCTAATTGAAATTTAAATTGTAATTGCCGTGGGCACAAGCTGAGGCTCACTGCTTGCCATCGTGGGCTTTGGTCGAATGTTAATTTATTTTTATTTATTCTTTTGTCAGGATATCGACAATAAAAATTACTTTATCGGGTGAATTGTTAACTCATTTCTACTTCTTCCTTTTATTTTTGTTTCTTTTTTTTGTATATCCTGTTTCAGGCTTTACGGGGTTTACTCTCCTTTCAACACTTGTTAAGTATTTCCTTATTAAAGCCTGTGGCACCTACTCATATACGGTTCCTATCTAACCATATTACTATCACTTTAAGCTATACCTACAAAACAACCACGCATCCAAGTGTTCTGCGGTCTTCCGACCGTACGCCTGAGCTTAGTTGAGCCCATTCCATTTTTTTGCCATATGATGGTTAGACACGCGGTAAGATACCACTATGAAAATCATGTCAACGAGCTCGCTTCTTTCTAAGTACATATTGACTCACTAAAAACCGTTTTAATAATATGTGGCATACAACAAACGACCAAAAAAACCACGTACTCACTGATCAAATCAGGAAAGTATAAATGGTAATATTTAAGGCAAAAATATTAGAAATCACTGATGCAACACCTAATTCACAACAGTCATTAGGATTTTAACATTTGACACTTTTTGTGTGTATGTGTTTTTGTTTGTAAAAGATTTTGACGTATCAAAATCTGGCCGGTGGACTAGATGGAATCGAAAACAGAAAATTTATCGGTTTGTAATTTAAAAGTGAGATTATTTCTGAAATCACTGACAGGTATAATGCGTTATTGACAAAAGTGGAGAGTAATTATACAGTCATTACAAAAATTCAATAATATACAGGATGTTTCATTTGAAAACGCTCTTTGAAAATCTCCAAATTAATTGCACTGTAAAAGACACACTGTATGATAAAATTAAAGTTTGATTATTTTGTAGGTTAAGTACATCCCTTGGCTACATAATTACCAAATATGTTGTCTAAACTACTCGTAATACTGTCGTATGGACTTAATATGGTGAATTTTGTGGCGACTATTTTCGTTACATCTTGCTTTATAACTCAATAATGCATCTCATCCAAAGCCAAAAATCCAAAGATTATCGGAAAGAGGATTCAAAGGAGATTATGAAACATGAAAAACGTGTGTTCTTTTAAAAAAATATTCTTGAAGGTGTCCCGCTTCAAAAGTTCACTCTGTATAAGTCAAATTATTTTCAAAATGTGCGTTTTTCGTTACGAAACAATTTTTTGTAAAACAAACTTCTCCGCGTGTGTGTGGCTGTGTCAATGTACGTGTTTGAGTATATGTGTGTGATTGTGCACGTGTGTGTGTGTGTGCGGTGTATGTGTGTATGTATGTGTGCGTGTAGTGTGTGTGTGTGTGTGTGTGTGTGTGTGTGTGTGTGCGTGTGAGCGTGCGTTTATGTGTGTGTGTGTGTGTATAAATGGTGCTTTGGGTTATGTCACAATTAACATGTATCATTAATTAAGATACCGTAGTTCGTATTTTTTTTAATTCAATACCTTTTTGGAAAAGAGATTATCTTATATACTAGATTCTAATTCTACCACTAGATGTCACAAATTTTATGAAATTTATATAATTATGTTATTAAATGAATTTCAATGTAGCATTAAGAGAATAAAGACGACGATGAGTTAAATAATTATTTATACCCACAAAGAGAAAATTACGGTTTAACTACATAAGAAGAATGATTTACAAGAGTCAATGACGTAACATAGGGGTTTCACTTATGGTAAATTATTATGTGTATCGCACAAAATTTACTCAACAAACAATGAATGGAGACTAAACTAAGGGAATTCAAATTACGCACATCAACGTCGAAAGCAAATTTTCGGCAACTGGAATCATGTTAAGTAATTTTAAAAATTAGATTTCGAATTAACATGGCCAGCAAAGTGCAATTAATTATTTTTAAGTGTACCTTAACAAAATTTCAACTCCTTCAATATGCTTATCTTCGTAAATACGAAACATGCTAATAACGTAAATTGGCAACTTTATTGGTTTCTAAACGTACTATACAAGTTAATTATATCTGTTAATCAAAGAAAGTGAGTATTTTTCTAGAGAAATCAACGATTGTTCATATTCTGAAGACCCTACAAAAATGTGCCGAAGGAGAGAATACACGAGCAAACCGTCGGTACAACACTTTCAATAAACAACAAAGTGAAAATAAAGTTAGAAACAAAGCAACGAGGCGAAGACGCAACTCAGACTAAATAAAGAAGACATAAAAAGTCAGGGATAAGGCGACGATACAACGATACTATTCCCACTAGGCGTCAAACGTCACATTAAAAGACATAAAAATATACTTAATGGCAAAAATCTCATTTTTGTTTATTTTACTGCTAAATAGGTCGCAAGAAATTTTTTATCTGAACAGAAATCATCATTGATAACCTTAAAAATTAAGTAATTTAGTAAAATTTGGAATTAATGTTGCAATAAAATCGTAATTAATTTTTTTAGGCGTACATTAAATATCAAATTTTCAAATACCTTAGTACATTACGCTCATGTTACCGTGCAATAAGTTATCTTAGTAAATAGGAAACACGTATAATAATACAAATTAGCAGCCTTCTTGGTTTAATATGTGTCTGTTACCTTTAAAGTGTCATACCTAAGTATGAAAGTTACTTTAGTTCAAGCATAATTGTTAAAAGTAAACGTTCGTTCTTTCAATTATTTTACTTAGACCAAGTCGTGCTGTTGTGCAAAAAAGAAAATGGTTTTGTTGGCTTTACGTTTTTGTTAATGTTATATCGATCTCAAAGTTAACAAAAAACTTTTCTTTACCTTTTTATTCCTTGACGCCCGTATCCAAGTAGATTGCAATTTAGTTTTTAGCACATCAGAGAGCACACCGTCTGATTAAGCTGAATCGATACCTTCTGTAATTGTAGGATTAAAACAATAAGAGCTCATTTCTCTCCTTTTGGAATACATAAACCTTTTAAGTTTGTAGGATATAGTATAATGAAGACAAACATGTATACGTTTTAAACATCAACACGATACAAATATCCTAATTTTAATGAGAATATTGAGTATCAAAGCAATTACCTTATGAAAACAATTTTGTTTGTAAACATTAAATTTGTTTATTTTTGATACAATCAACAACGTTCTAGTATTATTGTAATTTTTCTATATTAATTCAGAAGGAAATTAGTAAGCCTAAAGCTTGCTATAAATTTAATAGAGCTAAAAGAAGTATTATAATGTACAGGAACTTTAGCGTTCAAAAGAAAATTATCTGTGAGATATAGTTTTAAGCTTGACTTATACACTGAGGGAAACTTGTTTAAAAGTTTATCAGAACGACTTTTCAAAGGGAGTGAACAAGTTTTTCTGCTTGAATTACATGTAAGTTAAATTGCACGCATCTGCTTAAAGAAAAAAAATATATTTTCTATCAATATGCTTTGATGTATTTTGATGCTGCAAATCTATACGGGAGGGTAATGTCGGAAAATTTGCATGAAGTTTTTTATATAAAGAACTTAGGTGTACTGTTGATTTGTGATGGTGTAGAAAAACAGTTACATCTGGCTACATTTAATTTGGGCTATTTACTTTTGGACTATTTACTGCTTCTTTCAACGTGCTCATAGTAAGACATTAAATGCATTATTAAGAAAGCTTGATCTGGCGTTCTGCATTTAATGTCGGTGATAAGACAATTTACTGATGGTTGCTATAAAATGGAATTGACTTTGCTAAGCAGATTTAAAGTGCGCTTATTCACATTTAACAGTACCTTTTTCAATTATTGAATAAAATTATCATAGAGTATCGTTTATTACTTTCTCAAGAATGTACATTTCACCACAAAAGTAAATCTTTCAAAATGCTTATATTAAAATATTCTCTTGTCTACGAGCTCATTCCGGTTAAAACGGCAACTTTATTTAAATTTCTAAATGTATGTAAATTTCTCATTTGAAAACGCAAGGACAAACCTTAATTTTATGTAAATACGTTATACTTACCGATACATTTTTTTTAACAAACTTTAGTAGAAAAAAAAACAAATTTCATTTAATTATGCTAACTAAATCAACCCTTTAAATTTAGGTACGCTAACCCTAAACTCCTATATTAACCTAAAACAGCAATTTTAAATCAAGATAGCATTGCGTGTTGCGATTTAGAATATTTTATTGTCCAATAAAGGTGATCTTAAGGGAAAAAATGTTCTCAATTTCAGTTTTTTAATAAAATAAGAAAGAACCTATTGCACGTAACTCATTGCGCATTTATATTCTTGGATTATCACGTTGTGTCTATAGGCTTGTTTACATCATTTTATTCTACTAAGGTTAATTAATAGAAATAATTCGATAATCCGACAAATAATTGGCATAGACTTTGCTATTATTAAGCAGTTTGTTTCCTAGTGTTTTATTGTGTGAGTAAACGTTCTATAAATTATTTATTTTGTTGCAAGTTTAAAACAACGTTTTTCTTCAAGCGTATTAAAATGTGCGAATTGTGTTACTGAATACACAAAGTAGAAAGACGCCATTGTTTTACTTGTACAATAATGGGGAATATTATTGTTTTAGTATAATGCGGCATTGTAGTCATTTGTCACAGGTAACAGTTACCAACCAAAGTGTTATGTTGAAATTGTGAGTTATATCATCTCATTGAAATTGCTGTAATTGATGGTTCTAAGATGACTATTAAATAATCAACAAACATACGGTTCGACAATTGTAACAGTTAATACATGACCTGTTCTTAAATGATAGGTGATTAATTAAGGACATCAGTCCTATTAAAAATTATCAAAGGTAAGAAAGAATATCTTATTCCTTTACTGTTAATGTGCATTTTTATTTAAGTATTAATGACTTTAAGTATGAATGGTTTACAGATTCAATTGCTATGTTGGGAATGACTGTATCTTCAAATCTATCATGGGTCTTCTATCAGCTGCCGAATCAGCTGCTCGTAAAATATGCTTTTTGTACAGATCTAAGCTGTACTTTACCTCCCGATAACTCTTTCTATTACATAAGGCTCAAATTCGACCTCACCTCGGAGTACTGGTCCTAAATATGTTCTCGATCTGGTTGATTGTATTCCAAGAAGCTTTATAAATGACTCGTCCTTAACTTCTGACATACAGCCTCTTGGGCATAGAACGATCGTTTCAATTCTTTCTTTGTACTATCGCTGTTGTACTATTTCGGGCCATATTTGCTAGAAATACTCGGTTTGCTCGTTCATATCATCAGTATGCAGTACAAATCTCCACTTGTCGTACCAAACCGGCGCAATACACATTTTTTACAAGTCTGTTAAACTAGAGAACCATCTCCTAATTTGAAATGATACAATTTCTGGAACTACATTTTTTAGTTTTTTTCTTTCTGAATTAAGAATTACTTTTATTTCTTTATTTGAATTGAATATTAAGTTTATTTGAAACAGAAGAGAGTGTTATGCTTATTATGTTTATTTTATTTAGATCAACTAGCGATGGAGCTTCTCTCCTCGCTATGGTCACAACGTGCCCCGATTACCGTTTACGATATTTATTACGTATCACGTATTAGAATACATTGCAACATAATTTCATCATGCTTATTTTATTTTATGGAAAATAAGGTAGTCATTTTTATAATGATATCGATGTATAAAATATTATTAAAATGAATATATTGTCGTTATCATTTTAATTGTATACTTGAATTGAATGTAGTTAATATGTAAAATTGAAAAAATACGAAAAGTGTTAAACTTTATAATTTTTATTTAATAATAACTTAATTGCCATATTGACGTTGTTGGTTGTATGCTAACATAACAAATATTATGAGAGTACCAACTTAAACACTAATAAATATATTATTAACTTTAATGTCTTACATTCAAAACAACGTTACTAAACTATATTTTCGGAAGCATTCAACTTTTTGACGTGCAATGTTACCAAAATAATATTAATGTAAGTACCAAGTTAAACAATACTGCACTCAATGTTTGACTTTAACGATTGTCATTCAGAATTTTAAATGTTGCCAAATTACATCGTTGGAAACTTTTTGACATGTAAGTTACCAAAATAATATTTATGTGTTTAACGCGCAAAAATCAATATCGGATGGATTGCATCATTTTATCTGATTACCGTTTCTAAAATCTACCTTAAATAAGTATCTGTGACTTAAACATTTAGTAATGTGCTTTAAGCTTACTAGTATCTATTTTCTTTCCCATAATGAGTTAAAATTTCTGTATTTACGGCATTTGCTAATGAGTATGATGGATTAAATGATATAAAAAATTATTCTTGTACTGCAGTTAAGTTCTACTTCATATACAATTTTCTTTTGGGACGTGTACGCGGTTACGTTATACGAAAGTTATTTTTCTCATGTATCTACTTCTGTATTTTTGTAGTGTATATCCAGTATTAAGAAAAATTTATCTATTTTTCCAATAATTAATTATGTATTATTTCTAAAGCATATTTGTCACTACTAGGTCAATATTACAAATTACAATCATGCTGAATAGAATAAGTTATTATTGCAAGAAAAGTCAGCTCTTTTTAAATTGTAACATGACATAGATAATAGGTTATAAATATAGCTCCATACAGTAATAAAGTTAGTGATAAGTTAATCCGTTCATCAATCACCAATCAATGGTTATTATGATACTCGTAGTGTTAGAGCACGAGTGAAGTGTAGGGTTAGAATATGTAAGAATACTCACATCATGTATTAACAATAAATATGTATACCAATTCGAATCTGTAACTATTCACGTCAACTTAAAGTAGTTATCACCTGGAAACCCTGTGGCCACATATATCACATGGCGACCCGGCCAGTGCCTGCTAGTAGGAAAGATGGAAGGAAATATATATATATATATATATATATATATATATATATATATATATATATATATATTAGTTAAAATGGGCAGTGAATCAAGCAAAGAAGAAATATTCATCAACCAAGCGGGTAATAGCGGAGGTCAAACAAACTCAGTGCTACAACAAACGTCATCACCCTTATTCGTTTATTCCATAGTAATAACCCTAATCTGCATTCTAGCTGTAGGATACATCCTGTACAACAAATGTAAACAACAGATGCTCAAGCAAGTGGACAAGCGAATCCGCAGTACAGATGCCCTCAATACAGTGTAAGCAGTCAACAATCCATGGCCAGCGCGATAAAGAAATATAAGTGTAAGTTTTTAAATATGCAATGCTCCAAAAATTTCAACAATTGCACGTAGAAATTAAGTTATTTAAAACTAATCTAATAAAGGACAACCAACATTGTAGGGAAAGTCAGTGTTATAAGCTAAACAGGAAGCTTTCTGAATTAGAACGTATAAAAAAAGATTATAATGGGTTAATAATTGAAATTAATCATAAAGCGGATAAAGATCCTCAAGTAATAAAAATTACAGAAATTTCAGCAAATATAGTTGCGTTATTGAGAGAATCGCGAAATATTTTAGAAGATAGGTTAGTTAGTAATACAAAAAGTATTAAAATGGGTACAGAAAGTTTTAATTTAAGAACGGCAGTAGTATTACTGCCTGAAATGGACGATACTGATAGTACCACTAAGAAATTAATAAACGCGATTAAATTATATGTTGACCTATTAAAAGAAACCGATAAGCAATTAGTAATCAAATATGTACTGGCAACACGCCTATCAGAAAACTCGCAAGCTAAGCTACTCGCTAACTATAAGTCAACAGATGATTTGATTAAAGATATGCAAAGTAAATTGTTCACACCGAAATCTGTAACAGCACTTTCAGTAGAATTACATAATGTTAAACAAAACGAGAAATCTATAGAGGACGTTGGTAAGGTTGTTTGCCAACTAATGTTGGATTCGACCATTACTGAAGCCGCAGGTAACAATGAAAAACGGATAATTCTTAAAGAAGTCAACGAAGAGTTGGCCATTAGTGCTTTTATTAGGGGTCTACAAAGTAATAAATTGCGGACAATCGTACGAGCTAGGGGTCAAAATAACTTAGCAGATGTCATAAATACAGCGAGAATAGAAAGCAAAGAAGTACCAAATTCTCCATCTCTAATTTTCCACACCAAGGGGCGTACTAATTATCAAAATTCACGCGGTCGATTTCAAACACAACGATTTCAAAGTAGATTCTATAGGGGTTACCGACATCCACAAAACCATTTTTCTAGTAACTTTCATAATCATAATACCGGTAATCGTCAAGATTTTTCAAACTACAGAGGACACAGTCAAGGTAGTCGTATATTTGAACGCGGATGAGGACAAATGTCGCGTAATACATGCAGAGAAAATAACTATCAGAACGCTTATTTCGCAAATAAGCATGATAACAATAACGAGGACCGTGAAAGTTAAATAAATCATAATCCGGAATCCATTAGAAACCAGTTTTTTCGAGTCAGCGAAATGTAGTACCGACGGTGCAATTATAAGTATGAATGGAATAAATTACGTACAACTGAAATATCGAGAAAATGACTTAAATTTTCTTATCGGCACAGGCGCAAAAATTAGCGTTTTATTTAAAAATTACGTTCAGAAGGACGAATACATAAATTCAAATCAGAATATAACAATTAATGGTATTACAGGTTCCATTAAAGCTCATGGTGCCGTAAATTTGAATTTAAACATTCAAAACTTTTGCTTACAACACGAATTTTATGTATTACATCAGTTTGCAGACAATATTCATGGAATTCTGGGAAGTGATTTCTTCACAAAATTTTCAGCTCATTTAGATAACGAAAAATTTTTGTTTTCATTTTATGTGCAGTCTAATTATATTTCTTTAAGTATGCAATCCATGCACGATTGCTACATTTTAATACCGCCTCGTTGCGAAGTTATTAGGTATTTTTCGGTTAAATGTGTAGATGATTGCGTTGTTATGAATGATGAAGTGTGTGAAGGTGTGTATGTAGCTTCTACTATAGCTAAACCAATAGATAGTTTTATCCCCGTTAGGATACTTAATACGAATGACAAGGAAATTAGAATAAAAAACTATAAACCAAAAATCGAGACATTAGATAAATTTCATGTATGTACTTACCAACATAAAACGACAACGGTTAATCGAGTACACAGAGTTTTAAAATTAATAGACTTTGAGTCAGTAAATCAAGAAGAGCACGACTCTATACAAAAAATTTGTACTAAATACGCGGACATATTCCAATTAGATGACGACATACTCGGAATAACAAATATGTCAACACAAAAGATTCATTTGAAACAAGACACCAGTTCCAGTATATGTTAAGCCCTACTGCTTACCTCACACACAAAAAGACGAAATCAGCAGACAGATAGACAAATTACTTAAAGACGGAATAATTGAAGAAACCAGATCGGATTGGTCATCTCCGTTACTAATCATTCCTAAAAAATCAGATAGAGTAGGTGAGAAAAAATGGCGAATGGTTATAAACCATCGATTATTAAATAGACGTATTGAAAACGATAAATTTCGTTTACCCTGTATTACCTAAATTTTAGATTCATTATCCGGTGCAGTTTTCACATTTGGATTTAGCGCAAGGTTATCATCAGGTACCTTTACACCCGGACAGTAGACCGTGCACAGCTACTGGACAATATCAAATAACGAGGTTACCAATGGGATTAAAAATTAGTCCTAGTGCATTTTCAAGAGAAATGACAATTGCTGTCAGGATTAAATTATGAGTCATGTTTTATTTATTTGGATGATATTATTGTTTTTGAACGAAATCTATTGCATCATAATCAAAATTTAGTAAAAGTATTGCAACGACTACGTAATGTCAATTTTAAATTAAACCCAAGCAAGGGTACCTTTCTTCAGAAGGAACTTTTGTATTTAGACCATGTCATTTCATCGGCGGGTGTTTTGCCCGACCCAGACAAACTAGCCGCTATAAAAAACTATCCAGTGCCAACAGACGCCAATGCTACTAAACGTTTTGTCGCGTTTGCTAACTATTATCGGAAATTCGTTAACAACTTTGCTGATTTAGTAGAACCTTTAAATCGTCTAACGCAAAAAATTCTATTTTTAATTGGACTTCAGAATGTTAAAACACATTCGACGCTTTAAAAAACTTGTTGGAGTACCCACCCATTTTACAATATCCAAATTTCTGGAGCGACAAGCGTTTTATACTTCGTACTGATGCTTCAGGCCATGCTCTGGGAGCCGTATTATCAAATGGGAATGATAATCCTGTTGCTTATGCCAGCAGAACTTTGAATCTTGCCGAACGTAATTACCCAATCATTTAAAAGGAACTCTTAGCAATTGTATGGGCTGTTAAACATTTTAGGCCATATCTATATGGTAGACAGTTTGACATTTATACTGATCACCGTCCCTTAGTATATTTGTTTGGAATGACAAATCCTTCTAGCCAACTTACAAAATTTCGACTTACATTAGAAGAATATGACTTTACTGTACATTATGTTAAAGGAAAAGAAAATTCTCCAGCTGATGCCCTTTCTCAAATTTGTCTTGAGTCTCGCGAACTTAAACAACTTTCTAGTAAGGTGATTCACCCACATTAACATTATGACACGTGCTCAACTTAAGCAGTAACGTACTTTAGCGGACGAAACTGACGATAAAAGTTTACTCGTTTTTACAAAATTTAACTTCAATTAATACCTAGAGTGCCATCTCTGAGATAAACGTAGGTTCTGGTTATTTTCAACAATCTTACATTTTATAGGTACCTGTCACTTTGCTAAATCACCACTATATGGTGGTACCATTACAAAACTGCATTTTACTTATCATACTTTATTTTAAAAACAAACATCTGTTAACAATATTTAAATGAGATAACAAATAAAGTTGTAAAATTGTTTCTTGAGGCGTTGGATGTCTTTTCAAAATCTCCATTGCTGTAGAAAGGTGGAAAATCTCTAGGTAAATTTCTTGTTTCTATTCACTAGATGCTAAGCATCATTTTTATGAAAATTTTCACTATATAATTTCGCTTTGTTGTATAAAAGTGACATAATCACCATTTAAGGTGGATGTAATAGAAATATTCACTACACCTACACATTTTGGTTTCACACACAAAATAATTGCAGATTACTTCTTCAAAGAAATAAGTGTAACAAATTATTTAAGATATTTAAACTACTGCTCGTATTCGATCTTAGAGCAACTAACTTGGGTTTCTGTAAACCTACGTTTCCATATATTTAAGTTTCCATCTATTGAAGTGCCCATATAACTTTACCGTTACGATTACATCCAAGTTCATGTTTACATTTGGTTGTCTTGATTGATGTAACAAGAGTATCCGTTATATCTCGTTGGCTTATTGCTTGGATTGTATTGCTGATAAACTGCGATCTGTAGCTCACATACTGGAGATTTCTTGTTCGTTGCTTGACTGCTTCGCAATCACAGGTCAGCCTTTTCCTTTTTTTCATGTATAAATAAATTGATTTCTACAAGAAAAGTAGTACGTCTACCTTAGTTTGGTTAACAAGTAGTTGGCAAACATTTTACTTCTGAATAAGACTTGTATCTAAATTGCCTTCAGCAGGTTACGATTGTCTACAAGGAAATTAAATATATTTATATTAATTATATCAACAAGTATTTGTTAAACATTAAACCTAAAAAAGTTCATCCGCATCTAAACTTTGAAAAGCATGTAATAAAAAATTAAAAGGGTGTATTTCGGTTGTCGTTAACAATACCCCTAATATTACTTATACTCCTAATAATAAATAGAAGATGTTGTGCCTTCAGCTCATGCCAGTGATTAAATGGGCCAGGCTCTTAAACTTTGATTTGCTTTAATTAGAAAATGTGTGGGATTAGATATGTTCGCTTTACAAAAAAAATGTAACTTCAACCAGTAAATAATTGTTAAAATGCCTCGGGCGCCAACTTATTTTATGGAAAACAAGTAAACCGTAAATGTAACAAATGTAAAATTGAAAACAGTAACCAGGTTTATTATAAAATCTTTAAGTCAAGTTATAAAAGTAGAAAATCTTAATCCTAATGTTTGTAACTTAAAAAAATACCTTATACTAATCATTATAAAATAAATACCTGTTGTACTTTAAAATTTTGGATGTCACTGGTATACTGTTACAGATAAAATAATGCTGACGAAGCCACGCTTTCCGTTTTGGTTGTGCAATCAATCTTCAAATGGAAATATAATAAAAGTTTTGATATTCGTTGATCCCAAATGAACAAATTCTTGTACAAAAAGCCACACTTGGTTGATTTAAATGGGTTAATGCACCATTTATTTATAATGTTCTTCATAGCAACAATAGTAGATTTCGCAACTAGTGCGCTGTTTACACATTTCTTGGTGCGAGGCTGTTCTTTTTACGAGGCGTAGCCGAGATAAAATATATGGCCGAGCACCAAAAGGTGACAGCACGTGTTATGAATACATTGTAATCGTTCACATAAAATTAGAAAAAAATTAAATTTTGAAATATTTGTTGACAAATGTCAAATTAAATACATAAATAAAAAAGTTTATATATTTAGTTATATACCACTTTCCTCTTTATGTATTAAAAGTAACGATTACAAAAACATCTATTGCGTCATCCTCGTTAAATTGAAACGTAATAATACAATGAAATTATGTAATAGGAAAATGTAACGTAATAAAAGTAAAAATAACAGTAAAAATAAAAGTGTAATAAAAGTAAAATAAAAGTGCCGTTAATTTGTAAAATAAGTGGTGTAATAAATTTAATACTATAATAATGAAATAAAGAAATAAAATAATAAAGAAATCTCCAGACACAACAAATCGTCAAACTGACTGGAGATACACCATTCACCACAACTAATGCCTTTGACTCTAGTCGGTAGATTAAATAGGGTAGGTTCATTAATTCGATTTGCTTGATTACCTAAAATTCTGCTGTTATTTTCACTGAACATAAATATAAAAAATAAAATGTAATAATAATAAAATGATCTCGAGCGCCAAGTTATTTTTAATGTGGGAACAACTAAACCGAGTTTGTTAACAATAAAAATTTTATCAAAATGCACAAAAAATAAAACTGTACAGATATGTTTATTAACAGTGAATGTGAAATGATTAAATAAAATATTTCTTAGAAACTAATTGTAAAAAAACCTTAAAATACTAAAAAAATCATTACATAAATACCTTTGCGCAATATATACAAAATCTTCTTGAGGATCCCTGGTATAAAAAATAAAGATGTAGAATTGCAAATTAAGATGACGTAATCCTCATTTATTGTTGCGCAATTTATTGCAATAACAATGCTTATATGTTATCGGCCACACCCAAACTGGAATCTTAAAAAGTTTTCTTCTTAAAAATGAATAATTCGTTTAATGCATTTCTTGAAATTTTCCAATAAAATTTGCAATCATAAAATTAAATGCGTATTTAAAATGTAATTAGATTGTAAATCGAAGTAAAAATAAAAGTAACAGTAAAAAAAGAAAAGTGCAGTAAAAAAATGCCTGAAAAAGCAAATGTTTTAATTTTTTGTATTACGAGTTAAAAGATATCTTACCATAAAATTAATGGCACTTTCACATAAAATTTAGGGGAAAACCCAAAAAAGAACGCTTCCTGCTATACTGTACGTCAGGAAGTGACAAAAAATGGAGGCTTTGGTAGTTAGATCATGTACTCGTACGCGAAGAGGATTTTAGTAAGGAATTACGTCACGATGACGTATTGCGTAAACGTATATCAGCAGAAAAACAATTTATGGGGATATAAACCTTTAAAAATATATGCAAATTAAGTTGCCTACCACATACCTATAATGTAAAATAATTAAAATTTGTCTTATATTTACAACTAAATGAATGAAAGATCTTAAATTTAGGTATATTTTATACAACTCAAATAAGGGTTGTTACAAATTTAACGACACTTTTTAATAAAAATCCTCAAGAACAAAATGGACGCTTCTTGCTTTCATGTCGTAACAACGACTCCCCAAAAATAGATGTCTGCGCATGAACTCAATGTGCAAGACGAAATGCGCGTGCTACCCCACTTTAAAATATCTAAACGTATTCTTTTTCAGTCACTAAGGTATGCAATTTACATGACAAAAATCAACGAAGTTGTCTAAATTATGGTATATTTTTAACACAACTCAAAAGGTTTGTTAGAAGCGCGAAGCACCCGAGCCTCTGACCCTTCCCTTGAATTTACCGGTATGTTATAAACAATATCTTTCAGGGTACCATAAGGTAAAAATCAAGAGGATTTAGGTCTGGAGACCTGGCAAGACAATTCCAATGTTCCAAACGCCTAAACCAACGATCTTCAAATATTCTCCGTATTTACGCGCTTACTTCGGCAGTACAATGAGCGGGAGCTCCGTCAAGTTCGTACCAGTAGCTGCGATACTGGGCAAGGGGAAAATTATTCACGAAATTCTCATCAAACGTAGTTAAAATTTCCAAGGATTTCCTAGACGTTAAATTCTCATCTTACATCAAATATCGAATTTTTCCGTCCATCATTAAACAAAAAACATTAAAACTAAACTTTTCTTGGAACGCAGAAGCTCTCGTAACATGTTTTCTTGCGCATAACTTTTCGTAAGAATTGTGGATCGTCCTGAATGTGAATTAATAAGTTTTCGCAAAACAAAACTCTTTGTGGATAGTCCTCAGGTTTAAGAAATTAAACTTTCGTGTACTTATAATCATGCATATGATGTGTAGACAATATTTTTGCACAAAAAAAAAGATAAGCCCAAATCGTCTTTGGCACATCTTATTGAAGCTTCCCGATAGGCATGAAAATACGCTAAAATATTTATTTCATTGTTCTCGTTGGACGTTACAGGTCTAGGTAAATTTCTGAATGCTTTCAAGGACGATCCAAAATGTTGGAAATTGCTTTACATTCGTCTAAATTTTTTATTGTTCATTGACGGCAAATTTGGGTACATTTCATTAAATCTTCTGCAAGTGCAGCTTATCACACTGACCATGTAAAATAAATAAATTCATAAGTACTGCATTTGAATAGTTGTTTCTTCCATTTTTCTTAACACTTTCAATTAAACTAATCAATAATTACACCAACTGACAGCGAAACTAAATGAACAATAGCAGAATGTAAACTTCAAACGGTTACCATAGGCTGCTTGCCAAATTGATCCTCACACTCATGTCATTGTTATCTGTAATAATTTTGCTAAATAAATGCTCATAAATTAAAAACTGTTCGAGATGGGTATGGGAACATTATACATAGAAAGACAATTTCATGAGCTTTTAGGACCAGATGTAAAATACAGGGTGTTCCATTAAAAAACATACGTTTTATCGTATTTTTGTATTTTGAAACACCGTGTACTATTATAACTTAGATTTGGACACAGATTGAAATTCCACCGAAATAAATTATTATCTCGAAAACGATAACAGATAGGTATAGAAACATATTAAGAAAAGTTATTAAGAAATCAATAGGGAATCTAAGAAAAATAGTGGACAAGATGTTATTTAAATTATGAAAGTTGCTAATACTTTCTTGTAGAAGCACAACACTGCACAGTTGAAAATATTTTAAAAGAGTGCAATACAATTTATATGTCACCAAATTTTAAAGTGATCCCTTAACTATTTCTCCATAAACGTCTAATGGGCCATCCACCATCAATCACCCTGTATATGAAACGTGTAATTTATTAAAAATTCTCTGCTCAGCAAAGCATAGAGACAAATTTTTGTCGAGCAAACTTTGCTTTTTTGGTATAGTAAAAGTTAAACTCAAAAGAAGACAATGCAACGGTTTAATTAAATGAAGCATATATGGTCCTCAGTAAATGATAATACATGTAAGATTGTTTGAGATGTTAAAGTAAATTTATGAAATATGAAAATATCGAAACGATTAGATTTGTATAAAAACGTATTTTAAGTATGTGATAATCGTGACACTGTATAATTACAATTTTGTTTAATTATAAACTAATTTTGTTGACATACTCAATCTTAGTAAGACACAATGTTGTCGAAACAATTGTCATTGTAAACAATATAGTGAAACTTATAGTGTTTGTTTTATTCCTTTATGTTTGTAAAAGGCCTAAATGATTTTAAGAGTAGTTTGGTGCGTTTTGGGCGTGGTCATGTTTTTCGCTCATCGTATAGCTCGGTTTCAATTTAGGATCAGTTTTAAAGTTGTATTATGTTACAGGATTATAGTAGAACTAGTCTAACTTGAATTTGAACATTGGCTCTATTCCAGGTTCGATTTTGGGTCAAAAGTCGACTTGCGTTTTTGACGGATTCTTCACCTATGTGCCCCAAAAAACTTTCTGAGTTTGGATGCGCGAAATAAAGAAAGTGGCTCTATATCTCGAAAAGTGGAGGATAAAAAGTTGTAAAATCCGTTTTAACGTTTGGTCTTGATCTGTATTGGTGCAAGGTTTCAAAAAAGGTCGGTAAATAACGAAGTTATTAAGAGATGCTCAAGTCGACTTTCCTCAGAATCGATGGAACCACCCTCCACCATCATATGTATGTGTCCCATCCCTGGAGGTGGTGCGACGGTAGTTTCGACTATACGTCACGACGCCCAAATCCCTCATTCCTTCGCCGTCGGTCGCGAATCTCGATCTCACGTCTGGCCGTCGGCGAATTCTTTATTTCGATTCCTCGCAAACACATCCAAGGCAACCTCGAAAGGGGGGGGAGACGCGGCGGCCGAATGCGAGTGTTCCCGTCGAAACGCTACCCGGTACGTTGCCCTGTGAAAATTTGATAAAAGTCGGGTCGTATTCGAATTTGAGAGTTTATTTATAGGTTCTATATATATATATATATATATATATATATATATATATATATATATATATATATATATATATATATATATATATACAGGGTGTCCAGTTTAAGATGAAATGCATGGGGATATTGGAAACCGTTAGAGATACGAAGATACAAGGTTAAATGGAGAAAAAGTTGCGTCATTATATGCCCAAGAAGTAACCATGGTTACATGTCAAAAAATCCCTTCCATTTACTAGACACAGGGTGATAACTGAAAATATGCGTTTTCTAAAAATCGCTATATCTTGTTTCTTGCAAGAGATAATCCACGATTTTTGCAGGATGGGGTAACAGGTAGCGAGGATTTCAAAAATGATTTTGAAAAAATCTAGGCCTACTAGATTTTGAGATAATGCACGCAACTTTCGATTTTCTTATGGACGCCATATTGGATTTTTGCATTTTTGAATTCTTCATAAAAAATGCTTTTCAACCATATATCATATGTTTATAATCTGCCAATGAGAAAGTGTCAAATTACACAATTAAATTTATATCAAAGCAACCTTGACATATTATGTATTTTAATTAAATGAAAATTAATCTACAAATTAAAATAACTATTGAGAACAATATTATTGATTATTAACATAAATCATAATAATAAAAGTGACAAAAACAACAAAAATAAAATTTAATATTATACTGAATTTTACTATTAATTAATCAAATGCTCGAATAAACCTTCATTCTCCTGCAAACACCATCTGCATCGAGTTAGCACTGCATCACAAGAGTTCCTTATCATCTCGCATTTTTGAATTCTTCATAAAATGCTTTTCAACCATATATCAGATGTTTATAATCTGCCAATGAGAAAGTGTCAAATTACACAATTAAATTTATATCAAACTAGGCCTTTGCCAATCAACCATCTATTCAAATTGGCTGCAAAACCAAAATAAAACTAGCCTGATAACAGAATACCAACTCATTAAAACACATTTTTCAAAAACCAAAATACATATCCTCGGGGATATGTAACGCATACAAGGAATCAACAAGTACAGGACCCCAGGAATATGTAACGCACACGAATCGAGTACATGAAAATTTGTGCGTAGTGAACGTGTTAAAAGGTAAAAATAGGTATATGTCAATTTTATGCGACCTCAATTATTGTGATTAAGTGATTAGTAAAATAATTAATCACGAAAAATTTCGCAAAATTATTACATCATTTACAACTACCAGTTGGGTTACAGTTTATAGTGAAAGTGATAATAGATGTTGAAGAATTACATGGCTTAGTTTACAAACATATTAGGAAGATATTATTTTATAAATCTTAAACGATGACAATGGTTGCGTACTAATATGAAATTCCATTTATTTATTTATTACATGTATTATTCAATAATTGGTCTTTTGAGTACTCAAACTCGGCCATTGAACCTTGCATACATTTTTGTTTATTTTTAAATCATAAGAATATTTTGTTTTTCATTTCAGGTTTGATGAATAGAATAGAAATTTCTTAATTACTGGTGTTTGGCATTTTTGTTTATGGTGATAAATGAGTATTAATTATCACTATATTTAATTATGCTTTGAGAAGGAAAAGTGTTTAGCACAGCATTACAAATTTATTAGAAATTGCACCAATCAAAAAATTCAAGCTTAACTTGATATTTATGATTTATAACGTCAGATAAAAATTTAGTAAAATCGATAAAGTTAGGTACTAAATAAATTTTAATACAGAACCAATGGATTGAATAACCATGTAAACTGAAATTGCTACAGGTGAAACACATAAATTACTTATTCAATAATCCTAAAAAGTGATTTCAATCAAAAATAAATTCAACAACTAACAGTAAAACGTACAATATTGGGGATTATTTATAAGGACCATAATTAATGAAGTTTTACATCATTATAAAGTGAGAGGTCTCACATTTCAATTTAAATTATAACATAACCTGATTTAATTCAATTACGTTTTTATATAATTATATCAATACTTTATACTGGATGTAATTATTATTGAGGTCAAGTTTATGTTTCTTTTTGTTTTGACAAATCGAAACAACTATTAGTGACAGCAAATTACAATTACACTTAAATTTAAAACTGCCAAAGTGGTGGCTCGAAGTGACAATTTTTTTTATTTTAATATATCGCTACCTTGTTCAGAAAATTACACTACAGCAAACAGTGTCACGTGGTTAGCTAGTAAATCACGAGCTTGAGACCTTTGCGCCTTACCATTTATGATATGACCAATCTTCCTAGTTCATAATTATTTTGATCACAAGTCACTTACTTAGTCACGCTTTGTCCTTCATGTTAACAGAGTCAAAACTACACCTACTGCTTTAGTTACTGTGCTGATTAAGGATACGTGGTACTTAAATAAATTCACTCAACTGTTACTTACTTTCGCATTACTATCCTCTAATGATAAATACCATCCGCAAGCAAATTTTTCCGAGCGAATCAATCTAGCTTTTAAAACAATATATTTCGATATGAATCAAATTCAATGTATATGAAATCTGTGTTTAGCAAAAATTAGTTATTCATTAGATCGGCTCTTCGACGCAGATCAGCCAAATTCTTTTTGAATAATTGAGTGTGGAAACGTAACTTTATACTTTCGGATACCTTTAAATATTATTGATCTGTACCTTGTCTCATCGCTGTCGGCGTGGTAAACGTCGCAAATGGTATCTCGACATGTCTTATTGCGTTTCTGGTTTGATACTGCGTACTAAGTGTCCATATTGGTTTGTTTTGTTTATTTTTGTCATGAATCGTGTTTGTCGTTTTACTCGCTTACTTATTTTGCTCGAGGGTATCTTGAGACGTGAGTAACTTTGGTTATTGTATTTCGCTCCATATTCATGGATTTGGTGCGCAATTTGTGTAAATATCCATAACTCTATTAACTTATTTACGCATCAAAACAAAATTAATTACCGATATTAAATTAAATCCTACCTTATAAATTAATGTTTATGTCTATAATAAAATCTAGCGATACAATTAGAGAAACAACTGTGATATTGAAACTTACCTCCTCAAAAATTTGGCACGCACATGGTTTTATTTTACTCGTACCTAAACCAATTGAACGTAATCAACAAAGTTTTGAGTGCATAATTTTCAAACGATATGTCCTGAAAAGATATTTTCTTCTTTCCGAAGTAAATTTCGAAGAGACTATTGAAAAAGTGATGAATTTTTTAAGTAGAACACTGATTGCTTTTACATAACATAACCTTAACCATTTTTGGGAAAACAATTGCCTTTTTTTTCATTAAATTTTCTGTCCAATTATCAACCTCAAATGTATTTGCTTCGTTAATCTTGTTGTTCATTATCTCATTTGACCAAAAACGTAATGTACTTTTATATCAATCATCGTTTTTCCTCACACTTCGCCATTACACACTTTGTTATCTTATCCCTTCCCTTTAAGCGCTTCTCAGGATCTCATAACGCCATTTATTTTCTTTCGTGTTTTTACCCACACTTCCAACAATGACGGGAAACACGCCATTATATATTCTCGTTTAGAGGCTCATGCTTTCGTTTCCCATTATTGTCCAATACCTCCAATCACTTTCTTTGCATTGATTCTTAATCTGCCATCCATTGTACCATCTGCCTATTCTACCCAGATGTCCCAATTCGTCCACTTGTTCTATAATTTCATCTTGCAGAGTAAATACACTACTCTTCTTTCCATCTTCTCGATTGAACACCACAATCTTAGTTTTGTTCACGTTTACCTTTAGGTCCATGCTTCAGACTGTATCAAACTTCCAGGTTTGTAACTCATACTGTCACTTAATAAGACTTCATACACCAGAACTCACCAACGTCAACAAATTACACGATTTGTATTTTTCTCCAGATTTAAAAACAGTAATTTTTTATTCACTTTCCGATTACCTGCTGAGCAACAATTGCAGAACACATTTTATGAAGCCATGCACATCCCAAATCTTGTTTGTGTTTATCGTACTTATCAATATTTTAAATACTTTAGGATGAGCAAACTTATTCAGTTCTTTGAATTACTTTTTTTAAACGGTTAAATGATGGCGCTCTTTCAATCCCTCGCCACTTAAGGCATACATTGAATAATTCATACAATCTTCGTATAAGCTTTGGACCTCTGTACTTTAGCATTTCACCAGTCATTTCACCTACGTCTGCTCCTTTACCGTTATTCAACCTTCCTACCGGTTCTCTACCTCATTTATCCCAATATCCTTCAGTCTTACTTTCCTCACTAATACACAGCTTTCTTGAATATTCTTGCTAGCATTTCACAATCGTCCCATACTATTTCATTGCTCGTATTCATCACTCCTACAGTGTTATGTTTTGGGCTACGTGTTGTATTTGGACCCATTTCCAGAAGTTTTTTTGTTACCCTCAAAATCATTCTGGATTTTTTCTCATTCCATATCCACTGCTTCCCCTTTACTTATTCTCACTGCGTCCTTCGTTGCTTTGTTTCTTAATCTTACCTCTACAAATGCTTTTCTTTACTTTTGCAAATAATTATGTGCGTATCTTTTCTTAATTCTGCCTTTTTACCGATTCATTACCAAGCATTTTTTTCTTTAAAGTGACTCTTCCATATCTGCCGACACAATTGACAAAAGTTTTTAAGCTTCACCATTCATTGACTTTGTCTAATTTCATAGAACCGTTCAGTATGTTCTCTAAATCCGTCATTCTCCCATATCATTACTCTTTCGTTTGGCTCCCGTTCAACACGTTCTCTACATCATTAGGTTGTCAATATTTTCTTTCACATTCACCGGTAAATGCATGCAACAAGAAAATTTTCAAAACCACTTTCATTCAAATAACCCGATACTAATTGTTTACTGTTTAACATCTTTTCGTTCTTTCTTACTGTTTCCCGTTTTCAGCCTCAGCTTGACCTCCACCCAGTGCTATACATCCTATCTGCATCCTTTCCCCTTTGTCTCCAATACACAGAATATCCTGTCTTTCGTACATTAATTCCGTCTCAAACTCTTTACCATGACTTCTAAAATTACGCCGACTCGCCATTCATTCCTGCATAGTCGTTAACGGGACTGTCCATTTATTGACCGCTTTTAGCCAAGTCGATCCGTCAATTTAAGTTCTCTTGAGTAATACCATAGCCAGACCGGTTTACCAAATCTGTTTTGCAGGACTCTGTACTGAAACCAAAATAGTTACAGAAACAAATCCCACACGTTTTTATTGACTTCTATGCTCTAGGTATTACAATTGAACTGCAAATCTTATTAAGTATTTATTTTTTCCCCTAATAATAAATTGTAAAGGTTATGAAGCTCAAATTCTATCTTTTTTAAATCATCAAGATGGTGTCAGCATACCTATAAAGCTACATTGAATTCCATATTACTTGCTCCAACAGCTGAAATATGATTTAACTTTGTATCAACGCTTTTAATTGGTTTTTTCTACTTTTATTATTGGAATTTACTTAAATTTAATAAAAGTTTGATTACTTTTGTTAGAATATTTGCGATTCTTTTCATTTCATGTAAAGCTGAACTTGCGCTATTAGTTCTGTGGCTAAACTAAAGCCACTTTGTTTAAATTACTTTTGTATATCGCAACTCAATGTAGATTTTACTTTATCTGTTTGTATAACCATTTCAAAAATTAATATTTGTTTATTTTTATTTGAAAACTTTAGTTTAAAATTTTTTTGGTTAAATTAGGTTAATCTCTATTAACTTTTGAGCTCAATTTCCGTTTTTTAATTATTGTAAATATTTGCAAAAACGATTACTTTAAGTTTGACTTTCTTAAAAGATTAATTTAATTTAAGTATATTTTTGTAATATTACATTTAGTAGTAGTAACAAACCTGAATTGCCCTTAATTTACATTTATTACTCAAATTTTAAATTTTGTTACTGTTCGAACGTATGCTTTTGGGGAATTACTCGAAATTTAAATTTATATTTTAATTTGAGTTATTGGACATTATTTATTAAGAACTTAATTTTGTTTTGTTTGTGCGTGTGTATGGTTTGTTTTTTAAAAGTTCAACCTTTATTATTTAAACATTCACCTAGTTTAAAAATAATAAATATTTATTAACCAAAATCTTCTTTTTATACTTTTACATTGTTTTAGTAACAAATTTTTAATTTAAGTTTTATTTTTTTCTAATATTACATTTAGTAGTGGTAACAGGGCGTAACCTGAATTGTCCTTAATTTACATTTATTTTAAATTTGTTAATCAAAATTTACTTAAAATTAAATTTATTTTTAGTTTGAATTAATTTAAATTTAATTTTGTTTGATTTATTTTTTGTGTTGGTTTTTGTTTATTTAAATTATTTTATTATTAACATCGTATTTTACTTCATCTTCTAGCTACTGAGTTATACTTTCTACATTGTTCTTTACAGTGACAATTGTTTTACATGAAAATCATGATAAGGTATTATTTTTTAATGAATATCTTAAAATGCATTTTTTAGTCCCACATTTAAATTAAAAAAATTTCATTTTAAAATCAACTGTATTGTCACTGTTTCTAAGAATCTATTATTGTCTAATCTTTTTTCACCGTTACTTTGAATTCCGTTGAACTCAACTCAATAATTGTTTAAAATAAAATTGTATACATTTTCTTTTTTTCGTAAAAACTAGATTTACGTCAGATTGCACAATGCAATTTCATATGAAAAACCGATATATGTATTTCCTTTTTAAGGTCGTCAGTCAATGGAAAGGCTCTAAAGTTCTCAAAAATAATGACAAACTATTAAAAATTTAGATTTAAACGATTCAAATTACGTAAAAAATGTAGCTAGAAAATTAGTGGTTTTAATATTATTTTTCTAAAAATAAAAAGATTTTGACCTTAACAAATGTCATTTTTCTTTGGCGTGTGTTTCTTTTGCTTGTTTTGTTATCTGTATACTGTGGATATATTTGTATTTTAACAATTATACAAAATTTTTTTGTTTTTTAATTTAAATTCAAAAAAAGAAAGATACGTTTTAGACGCAATCTGAAACAAACAAAACTTCAAATTTTGACAAAGTTTTAATTAGGACCGTTTTTCCTAAATTTTGTATTCAGGTATATTTATATACAAGCTGTCACAGTTATAACACAAAACATCACACAGACATTTTAAACTTCAAACGTTTAAAATGACTTTCAACAGCGTTATAAAATGAAACCTAACCATATATATTGTAAGTGGAAAAAAATCTTTTACAGACCTAATACAATTGCAATAAACAATTTATGTAAGTGAAAACTACATTAAGTCATTTACTTCTCAGAAAAGTGGAAATAGGTTTGTATCAACTTTGCGGCTTTAATTTAAATAGAAACTACAATATAATAAACGTTTATTTTACTGTTACATTAATAGCAGGCTTATTTTTTATAAATTTATTTTGACAATTTAATTAATATTTTATATATAATATTTATAGCAAACGTTGTAAAGAAAAATCATCAAGTCGACAACGTATGGGAAATGATGTAATTATTTTTAGGTTTTCATTTACTGGCAAGATACATGGAAAGATATATTGCATTAAAACGATTAAAAAAAGATCTGGTGTTTAACATTTTATCAGCATCTAAATATGAGGCTAATTTATTTATGCTACTACTCATAAGTGTAAAGGAATCTATGCATCTAAAATTTATTCTAGGCTTTGTAAATGAATTATATTGGTCATTTAAAATACCACTTTGATGGTTACCTAAACAATTGTTTTTTTTTTTGTGTACTTATTTTTATTTGTTATAATTACGTCAAGTATTCCATATTTTCAAATGTATTAGTCCTTGTTTAAAAAATTTTAGAAATGTTTAAGCAAATAGTCATAAATATGTTATGGAATACGACAATTATGTGTTCCTTTAAATTTGTTAATATTCGTAACAAATGAAATCATTATTTGATGTACAAAATGTATAAATTCTACATATTTATTTTTATCGGTTGGTAATCTAGCATAACATCGATTAAACTAGTTACAGCAAATTGATCGTTTTTTCAACACATTTGTATTAGAAACCACATCTTATCTAAGAAACAAACCGTACGTGAGTTTGTTGATCTAGTAGATAAACAACCAGACATTATACTTACTTTATCTATTTTAACTTGTTATTTTTGAATTTAACTTCCCCACAGTAAATCATAATAGCTCCAGTCTCAGTTATGGGTTATTTGTTTTTAAAAAACTAAAAGAAATTTCCTGCTATAGTCTGATCGTTTATTGTTATATCATGTTATTTTCCCAAATGATTGATTGTTTTTTTTCACGCACAATTTTAGCATTTAGCGCATAACGGAATAAAACAAATGTTACGAATAACGTGTGTTTTAGATGCATAGTCAGATTTTAACGAAATAAACGCATAAATAATGCTATTACAAAATATTTATCGTGCATAATTTATGGATCAAATTTATTTTAATGAGCTAATCCGTATTTATTTTTGAAGCAAACAAACGTAAATTAAAATATATAAAATGTTACAAACAAAAAAATTATTTCAATTTTTCATTGAATAAAATTATGAACGTCATCACAATTTTAAAATGTATAATAAATTATATATATATATATATATTTAATAAATAAATATATATATATATATATATATATATATATATATATCATACAATAAAGTTTCAAATTTTTCTCATATTTATTGATTAATAATTTCAACAAATCAATCATGTACAATATTGTGTGCCATACTTCATAATCATTTTTGTTCAATATATTTTATTTTTTATAAATGTACAAGAAAGAGTGCACATAGGTAAAAAAGGAAGCAAGCTATCATATTTCTACCAAAGTAAAAGCAAAAATTCATTTTTTGTTTTAAATGAAAATGAGATGATGTTTTAAAGTCATTTTATTAAAACTGCGAATGGAAAGAGCCGGGGAATGTAACAGAAAATTTTTTTTTAAATTTGAAAATCCTTCACTTTCTCTGCTATTTAACAAATCAAATTTTTCTGTTTTGCATCAAAAAGAAAAAATTATATTAGATTTTTTTTGGAAAATTTTAATCCTTTTTTGATGAATTTATATTTTAAGAGTTACAAGATGTAATTCTAAACAAATCACTTTGTTTATTCAAAAATTATTTTTCTGTTGTATTTTAAATGTAATCCGTGTATCGTAACTCATTCTGAGCTTCATTTTTTTTAATTAATAAACTCATAACTGTAAGCTACATTACAGCGTAAATATTATTATTTATTTACACTATGGCTATACGTAATGTACTCTTTCTGATAACTCATTTAACAATATTCGAAATGAACATTCCATTTTGTAAATTACTTTTATCTCCTTAATTATATTAATATTGTATATTATTTTTAATTTAACTCAATTGGTGTTTCTTTTTTTGGTTTAAAATTTATTTCCACATTTTTAAATTTTTTATTAATGAAAGCAAAAATTTTTGTTCATAATTTTTATAAACTGTTTATCAACTGTTCTAGTTTATTTTTAAATTGTTTGTAAAATGCATGACTTTACAATTTTTAGTACATTTCTATTTTATTGAAATAATTTTGCTTGTATTAAGTAATTTAATTTAAATTTATGGTTTTACTTTTTTAAATAATGAAATTGAATGTTTTTCCATCACACCGTTTATCTTCTATCTTTTTGTAAAATTTTTTAAAAAGTGTGTGTGTGTGTGTGTGTTGTGGTGTGTGTTGTTGTTTTTCTGTTGGGTGCGGTCGTGCGCGTGGGTGTTGCGGTGTGTGTGGTGCGTGTGCGTTGCGTGTGGTGTGCGTGGTGTCTTGTGTTTTTTGTTGTGGGTTGTGGGTCGGTGGCGTGTTTGTGCGTGTGCGTGTGGTGTGGTGTGGTGTGGTGTGGTGGCGTTTTTTTTTTTTTTTGGTGTGGGTGGTGGTTTTGTGTGGTGTGGTGTGGTGTGGGTTTTGTTGGTGTGGGTGTTTGTGCTTTTTTTTTTTTTTTTTTTTTTGTGTGTGGGGTGTGTTTTGGTGTGGTGTGGTGTGTGTTGTTTTGTGTGTGTGTGGTTTTGTGTGTTTTTTTTTTTTTTTTTTTTTTTTTTTATTTTTTGTGTTTTGGGTGGTGTTGTGTGTGTGTTTGTGTGTGTGTGTTGTGTTGTTATGTTTTGTGTGTGGTGTGTGGTTTGGTGTTGTGTGTTTGGTGTGTTGGTTTGGGTTTCGCGTTTTATTGCGTGTGCTTTGTATTTCGTGTCCTGTGTGTGCTGTGCGTGCGGTGTGGTGTGTGTGCGTGTGGTTGGTGTTGTGTTGTGCGTGTGCTGTGTTTGCGTGTGCGTATGGTGTGTGCATGCGCTGTGCTGTTCGTGTGCGTGTCGTGTCGTGTGCACTGTGCGTGTGCATTGTGCGTGTGCGCGTGTGCGTGATCGTGTTTCTTGTGCGTGGTGTATGTAGTGCGTGTGTTTGTCGTTTCGTGTGTGTCATGCTGCGTGTGTACGTGTGCTTGTGTTTTGTGGTCGTTTACTCGTGTGCGTATCGTGTCTGTGCGTCGTGTGTATGTTTGTGCGTGTGCGATGTTTGCAGTTTTATGTTGTTGTGCTGTTCTCTGCTGTCGTGTGCGTGCAGAGCGTTGTGCGTGTTATTGTGTGTTATGTGCGTGTGCATTGCGTAGTGCTGTTAGTCGTATTGTACGTGTGCATTGTTTCTAAGTGTATGTGCGTGTGTGTTGTTGTATGTAGCGTATGTGCGTGTGATGCGTCTGTCGTGTGTGTATGTGTGTGTGCTGTCGTTTGTGCTGTGTGTGTGTGTTATGTGTGCGATGTGTGCTGTGTTGTGTGTGTTCGTTTGTGTATGCTGTCGTGTGTGTGTGCTTTGTACGTATGTGTGTATTGCTGGTGTTGTTCGTGTGTCCATACGTGCATGTGTACGTGTAGTGTATGTGTTCTTGTCTGTTGTGCTCATCGTTTTAATGTTGTGTGTGTGTGTGTGTGTGTGTGTGTGCGTTTGTGCGTGTGTGCGTGACTGCGTGTCTGCGTGTGCCTGTCTCCGTGCGTATGCGTGTGCTCTTGTATTTGCGTGTACCTGTGTGGTGGCTTGTGCGTGTGCGTGTGTGTGTGAGTGTGCGTGTGCGTGTGGGTGTGCTTGTGCGTGTTCGTGTGCGTGTGCGTGTATGTTTGCGTGTGCGTGTTTGTGTGCGTCGATGTGTTTTTGCGTCGTGTCGTTTTATGCGTGTATGATGCACTGCGTGCGATGCGCGTGCGTGTGCGTGTTTGTGTGCGTGTGCGTGTGCTTTTGCGGGAACGTGTGCGTGTGCATTTGCATGTGCTTGTACAAGGTGTCCCAACGATAGAGTAAAGTAAGTTTATGCTTAACTAGAATTATTTGTGTAAATATTGTATGGACCATGGGGTAGAGGTAAGAAGTGTGCATTTTTTTAAAATATTGGAAGTTATTCAGGGTGTGCCAGAAAAGCAGGACGTGAAAAAGTATAATTTTTTAAATAGAACACGCGTATTTGATTTTAGTTTTTAATTCTACGTGTCCATACAAACATATTTTGTCATACAAAAGATTGGCTTAAAGATTTTTAGTTCTTGAGATATTCGCGTTTAAAGATTATTATGGTCATTTTCGTGGGGTTGATGAATGGGCAATTGTTCCGTTATTTCACAATAAAAAAAATTGATATTTCGTGTGAAAATGAGTGATATTATACTAACGTTTAGACCGAGTAGTATTTCTAATTTTCTCAACAGGGTGTTTGTTATAACCATTCAAATTTGAAAATTCTCAAATTAAAAAAATCAGTTTTTTAATTGCACACCCTATATATTTTTATTTCATTTTATTCGGGATTAAAAAATCTATCATTTTTGTCAAATATATCCTATATCTATCTTTGATAGTTTTCGAGGAATTTCGGATTTTTCTCACTAGCTACGTTACATACGATACTATAACATTATTGTGGATCGTGGTAGCCATGGAAAACAATTGCGACGAAATAAAACAAACCACCTAAGCGAAATATTAACAGTTTTTATTAATGAGAAACAGTAATTCAATAATTATTCAACATTGCGTCTTAGTAAATGCTAAATAGACGGCCTTCTTGCTGAATACACATATTGAGCCTTTTTCTCATGTTCTGTCTCACTTCGGATAACATAAGAGGGTCACTGTGCGACAAGCTTCGAATTCTATTTTTCATGTCCTCCTGTTGTAGTTTAATAATATACACCCGATCTTTATGTATCCCCATAGGAAAAATCCAGTGGAGTTAAATCGCATGACCTGGTGGCCATAATATAAAGCCATTACGTCCTATCCATTTCTCCGGGTATTGCTGGTTCAAGAATTCCTTACGTCCCGATAAAATGTGGAGGTGCACCATCTGTTGCAACCACATATTTAGTCGTCCTTCTAAATTGATATCCTCATAACACAGGCAATTCTTCACGTAAGAAATGCAAATAGCTGCGGCCGTTAATGGATCATCAAAAATAGGGACCGATAATTTGGTCATTAAGTATACCACCACACATTTAGTGACCAATGATTTTGGTTTTGAACTTCGTAGCCAAAATGGATTATCAATGGCGTAATAGTGCTTATTATGCCGATTTACAGCCCCATTACTTTTAAACGTCGCCTCATCGGAAAACATTATGGAGTACAAAAAGTTATTGTTTAATTGCAGCCGTTGATTAATGATATTGCAGAATTCAATTCGTCTTGCAAAATCCTCTTCTCGCAATTCTTGATGAAGCTCAATGTGATAGGGATGGTACTTATACTTCAGCGTTGTTCGATTCACGTTTGATTTGGAGGTATCACATATCGTCGCTAATGTTCTAGAACTCACTTGGGGATTTTCTTGAATATTTAATAATATTTCAAGTTCTTTTTCTTCATTAGCTGCCCTTTTATTAACAACTTTACGTTTGAAGTATTTAACACTACCGCTAGAATCAAATCTATCCATCAAATTTTCCAAGCCAACAGTAGTAGGTATTCGACGTTCAGGATATTTCATTTTGTAGATTCGTTGTGCCAATAAAGGGTTTTTTCAGCCTCGCCCAACACGTATATCATATCAATTAATTCATTTGTCGAATAATCCATAATTGATACAAGAATTGATAACAAGTTAAATGCGAAAACGACAAATTTAATATGTGTTTATTTTGACAAGTAGGAAACCTTTGTATCTTAGTAACGCAATTATTATTTTCCATGGCTACCAAGATCCATGCAATGCAATGTTATCGAAAATAAAGTAGCTAGTGTGAAAAATCGAAATTACTCGAAAACTATCAAAGATAGATATAGGATATATTTGACAAAAATGATAGATTTTTAATCCCGAATAAAATGAAATAAAATATATAGGGTGTGCAATTAAAAAAACTGATTTTTTTAATTTGAGAATTTTCAAATTTGAATGGTTATAACAAACACCCTGTTGAGAAAATTAGAAATACTACTCGGTCTAAACGTTAGTATAATATCACTCATTTTTCACACGAAATATCAATTTTTTATTGTGAAATAACGGAACAATTGCCCATTCATCAACCCCACGAAAATGACCATAATAATCTTTAAACGCGAATATCTCAAGAACTAAAACTTTCAGCCAATCTTTTGTATGACAAAATATGTTTGTATGGACACGTAGAATTAAAACTAAAATCAAATACGGGTGTTCTATTTAAAAATCATACTTTTTCACGTCCTGCTTTTCTGGCACACCCTGTATAACTTCCAATATTTTAAAAATACACTTCTTACCTCTACCCCATGGTCCATACAATATTTACACAAATAATTCTAGTTAAGCATAAACTTACTTTACTCTATCGTTGGGACACCGTCTGTACGTGTTATCGTGTGTGTATATTGTGCGTTTTGTGATTGTACTTACTGTGTGCTGTGTGCTGTGTGCGTTGTATCTGTGTTGCGTGTTGTTTGTGTCTTATGTTCATGTGCGTGTATTGTGCTGTATTGTTGTGTGTGTTGTTTTTGCTTGCTCTGTGCGTTGTTTCTTGCGTGAGCTTTTATTATGTGTTGTGTGTGTGTGTGTGTTGTGTGTGTGTGTGTGTATGTTGTATTGCGTGTACGGTGCGTGTGCGTTATGCGTTTTACGTGTGCTCTGCGTGTACGTCTTTTGTACGTGTTGTGCGATTGTCGTGTGCTTGTTGTCGTGTCGTGTTCGTATGTGTGCATGTGTGTACGTTTGTTCGTGTTGCGTTTGTCGTGTGATTATGCGTTGTGTGCGTGCTGGTGTGTGTGCTGTGCATAGATGCTTTGTTCATAATCCGACAAATTTGTCTTAAATTTTGTATGTGTTTGTTGTGTGTGTATTTGTGTGTATTGTTGTGTTGTGAAATGCTGTGCTGTGCAGTGTTTTATCGTGCGTAAGACGTGCGTGTTTTAAGTTGTGTGAATAATACTGTTAATATCTCACGATAATTTATACAAAATTACACCTATGTTTTAAAATTTTAGATTTAATGCTTCATTTGCTAGATTAGTTTGGAAAAATCCAGCTGGTGCGAGTTGGTTTATTAGAGTAAGACAGCTGCATATTTCAAAGATATAGATCTGAAACACATCGATTAATTATCTTCTACGAAATTTTTTATCTACGGTAAAATTTAATTGTTGGTTAAAATTATCTGAAGAATTAATTAATTAGAAAAAATGTAGACCTAGTTTTTAAAGGAAATTTAATTTTACATAACTTTTCTTTATAAAGTTTATTAATATAACGCAAGGTAAGTCAAAAGATTAATTAAATATAAATGAACTTGGTTATACTGCATTATTGATATCTTATAGAAACGGCGGCTTTGGAGTTTTTTTTAAGTTAACATGTATATATTAATATCTATCTGACATGAAGTTTTAAATGCCATTTTGTCAGATTATTTTCTTGTTTTTACAACGGTGCCAATTTTCGTTATGAACATATAAAGAAAGGGGTTACATAGTTGCCCTAAAAAATTATAATTCAAATTATTCCGTTTCTTTTAATTTTTTAAGGTAGCGTCTAGATATATATTAACCTCTGTCAGACATCATGTTTTAAACTTCTATTTGACATAGATTGTTTCTATTTTTACAATGTTGCATATTTTCGTAATTAACTTACTATAAATGAGATTGCATAATCTAAAAAAATATATATTATTGAAATTATTTCATTTCTTGTAATTTCCATTTCATAGGTTGGAAGGTCGTGTGGTGTTCCACTCCAGATATTTCCTTATTCTCGGACTCTTAGAGTTTTATTTCAAAAGCTAGTGGCGCCCTGTTATTTCAGTAAAAGTTCAATCTCTAGCATGATTTATACGATACTAGTGCAAATAATAAATATTCTGGCCAAGCAATCTAAGTACTTTAATTGCATTGCTGGCTTTATACTTCAAATGTTGTCCTGGATTAAAGCCTTCCAATCATCACTGTTACTTACAACCTCTATAATTTTACGCGATTTAGTAATATTTCCTTCTGTTTTTATTCTTTTTTATCAATCTTTCTTTCTCTTATCATACACGCATTCAGCCAAGTCTTTCGCGGCCCGGCCTTATCTCTAACCTCACCAACATATATTTTCTTCGTCTTTTTACCACATGCGCTTGCAGTTGTCAGGAATATCATACCCACAGCATTTATTCTTCTTTCGTACTTATTTTGATATACCCATACCTCACTTCCACACAGTACTGACGGGACACACACGCCATTACAGATGGCTTGTTTCGCATATAGGCTCATGGGTTTTCCTTCCAGCATTGGCCCTTCGCTATCTATTGTACCATCTTCAGTGAACATTCTACCCGGATATACCAACTCGTACCCTTGATCCACAATTTCACCTTGCAGGGTAAATACTCTTCTCTTTTTCACCTTCCCGATTCAACATCACAATCTTGGCTTTGTTCGCGTTCACCTTTCATGCTCTCACAGACTGTACCAAACTTCCTCTGAGCAGTTTGTGATATATCCTCACTGTCACTTAATAAGACTGTATCAACTGCTTACACCAGTTTTATCGGTACATGCTTGCCTAATACATTTATTCATGTACATGTTGAACAATCATGGTGACACCACACATCGTTGTCGCACTCCTTGCTCAATATTAAAGTATTCATCTCACACCTCCTCTCATACTAACGCTTCCCCGGCTACCGTTATATACTGTCCTAATTCCATTTATTCGACCTTTACTTGCGCCATGTTTAGTCAATGTTTTCCACAGATTCTACCTATTAACTCTGTCATATGCTTTCTCCAGATCTACAAACGCACAGTACAGCTTCTTTTTTTACACTTAAACACCTTTCGATCACCCGCTGAAGAGCAACCATCTAATCAAATCATTCTTTAGCCGGCATGAAGCCACCTTGCATATTCCAAATCTTTTTTGTTGTAGTTTCTCGTACTCTATCATGCAGTACTGTTCGAAATACTTTACCAGGTACACTTGTAAACTTATTCCTCTGTAGTTCTTGCAATCACTATTATTCCCCTTACCCTTATACAGTTGGTACAATGATCACGTTCTTCCAATCGCTCAGTACTTTTCCACACTTAAGGCATACATTGAATAATTCACTGTTCTTTACTGTTTTTCAACCTATCCACCGTTTTTTCTATCTGATTTAACCCAATATCCTCCTCAGTTTCATTCAATGTTTTTTCTACACTCTCCTTATTACAGTCTTCAATCTTATTTTCCTCACTAACGTACAGCTTTCCGAAATATTCTTGCCAGCTTTTCCTCTCTTCACTATCATCTCATACTATGTCGTTGCTCCTACTCACCACTCCTGTAGCATTCTGTTTTGAGCTACGTTTTATATTTCTTCCTCTTCACTTGTTCTCGCTTGCACATTCGCTTCTTTGTTTCTTAATCTGTACACCTCAAGCAATCACTTTTTCTCAGTCTTATTTTTTGCAGCCATCATTGCCATATACGCGTCTTTTTTCTTACATACGGACTTTTTTTCCGATTCGTTCCACCAAGCTCATTTTTCTGTCTACCTATAATCGCTCTTCCACATATCTGCACAGCACAATTGACAACACAGTCTTTCAGACTTAATGTACGCACTTTCAACGTCATTGGCTTTTATTTGTTCATTTCTGCATATTTTATTGTCGCACCATTACCTACAATGTATCTACCCTAATTCTGGACGTTTGACTACGTTTACTTTCCTTCTCCAGATCCCCGAATTACTTTTGTATCTCTCACCAGGTTTCTATGTTGTTCATCAAACACTATCAAGCCAATCACACTTTTAGACTCACCTCGGAAACATAAAATTAAACATTAGAAACCTCTACGGGGAGGAAACTCCACATCAAACGAAGGAATTGGAAAAACTACGACCGAACAAAAGGAAACTGCTGTGCAACTTAACATTTCTGGAAAGATACCGAGGAGGAAACATTACACCAAAGTGTTTGAAACGGGAGTTTCACAAAAACGACCAGCCGGGGAATATTCTAAGAAGACCAAGCTTATCTCTACTCAGAGAGTCCCTGCAAGATACAAGACGAATATTGGATAACGTCAACACGAAACTACGAGAGCTGCATTTGTTATTAGGTAACCGACTACATTCCTCATTATGGGATACGATTGACCAACTAATCGAGTTTCAAGCAAAAACCCATGGAGAATGGACAAAAAAGAAACCAATGGAGAAATTCAACTGGCTGATGAAAGAACGAAAGTTCAAAAATTCTAAGGACTTCCCGTCCATCAAAACAGAATTTAACAAGAGCAAAACAACAAATGTTAAAAACTCTTCGCGAAAACAATGAGATTATAATTCTATTAGTGGAGTTGATCGGCCTATTTCCACAGCTTTTGCTTTTGGAGCGCGACGTTTCGGTAGCAGACTCTGCTTTCGTTATCAGGCTTAGTCCTGAGAAGGACTGTTTTCGCGCTTGACTGGAATTCATATGTTATATATAATTTTTCCCAAGCACTTGACTACTCTCAGATTCGAACTTAGTACTTTTCACTTACTAGTCTAACACATTTACCTCTGAGCCACTGTGTAGTCCAATATATATTTTTTAGAACATATATACATTAAACTTTTTCGCAGTTGCGCAGAAGTTTATTGTACACGTTGAGCCGTAACTTCTTGCGCAGGTGTATTGCGCTTAAGCTATTCACGCATTATTGAAATTCACATGGGTTTCATTTCTACACTAGCTTGGCTTATTGGATTTTCTGCTAGTGCGATGTATGTGGATTCGTTGAGTTTTCGACGAGTTGTGTTCTCGTCTTTTCATAATATCTATATGTTATCTCATTGGACGCGGTGATCTTCGTTCCAGGCATGTTCGGCGATCCTTGAAGTTTCTGTTTCGCCCTTGCGGGCGCTGTTCTTATGTTCCTGCGTTCTCACTTTGAGAGGACTACTGCTCTCTCCTATGTATGCTATGCCGCATTCGCATGGTAGGTTGTATACACAATTCTTGGAATTCTGATCTTCATTGTATGATTTGGTTTTGGTGAGTATTCCCCTGAGCGTTCTGGTAGGTTTGAAGTCAGTGCGTGTCTTGTATTTACTGCCTATCCTTCGTATTTTGTTTGAGGTACCTTGTATATATGGTATTATAGCTGTATATTTAAGTTCTTCTTTTTCGGTTACCATTTCTCTGTTTAGGTTAGGTGTTAGATCGGGGTAGCCATTTTCTTTGAGTGTTCTAGCGATATTTTCTTTTCCTTTGTTCAGGTCCTCTTGTTTTGAGCATATTGTTTTTGCTCTACCGTACAAGCATTTTGCAAAGCCTAACTTCACGTTTTTCTGGTAATTGCAGTTGTAGTGTAGGTATCTCCCCGTGTGGGTAGGTTTCCTGTGTACACTTGTTGTGAAAGTATTGTCACTCCTGTGTACAAGCACATCCAGGAATGGTAGTTTTTGTTCCGACTCCAATTCCATTGTGAATTTTATAGAGGGTGCGCGGCTATTTAGATGATCTAGGAGCTCATTTAGCGTATGCCTGCTGCGTTGCCAAACTACGAAAGTATCGTCCACGTATCTAGCCACCTCCTTGGTTTCTCTGTGAATTCGTATATTGCTTGGTCTTCAAAGTCTTCCATATATATATATATATATATATATATATATATATATATATATATATATATTTCACTATGGGTGATAGTGGAGAACCCATCGCCATCCCAAACTCTTGATAGAATTTGTCTTCTACCTGGAAATATGTAGTTCTAGTGCATATTGCGTTTACCGAAAGTTGCGTGCGTTCGTCTAACGTTTCATCTTCTTCCAGCTAGTCCTTATGATAGTTAGTGCCTTATCGGTAGGCACATTTGTGCATAAACTCACAATGTCAAAGCTTCCCACTATTTCTTCGTCGTTTGGTTGGAAGTTTCTGATGGTTTCCACGAAGTGCGGCTTGTTCTTGACCATAGACTCGGTTTTTCCCGATAAGGGTGTGATACCTAGCAGATAGTGTGCTAATGGATAACAAGGTGAACTTCTCGAACTCACAATTGGTCTCAGAGGAATTCCTTCCTTGTGAGTCTTTGGTAGGCCGTACAGATGCGGAGGTTTGCTGTAGTGTGGGGTAAGTCTAGTTCTCTGGTAATCGGAGAACTCCATCTTATGCTTTGCCAGCGTCAGGTAGTTCTGTCTTTCGATTGATGGTGTGGGGTCTTTTGGTATTTGTTTGTATTCGCACCTGTCTAGTAGGGTCCACTAATAGGAAACCACAGTTACAAAACACTTATAATACAGGATTGGTAACTTGGTACAGCCCCGGAATCAAACAACTTTTAAGAAAGCTTGAAACATTAATGAACAAGCTAGCACTAGAGGAGAACCACCTCACCTTCCTCTGTTAAGCCCGTAATAACAACGTAATACCCACCGGGCTCAGCGTCAAAACTTACATACACAACCGGAAAATATCACTAATCGCAAAGAGAGCTAGCGAAGCGTTGGTCAAACAACGAATCAGACATCACCGTTTCAGAAAGTACTAGCTCGAACAACAATCCAATGAGATTAGAGAAACCGTTCGAAATCGAGTGAACGACCAAGACTTTGATAGGATAAATACGGCTACCAGAAGTAAATATTCAAAGACCAAGGCAATGTACCAGGAAATTCAGCAGAATAAACCCGAAAAGCTAATAAAAGAGAAGAAAGAACCAACCAACATCAATCGAAAAAACACTGCCATAAACATCTCTAAATGACAGTTGAACGAAAACGAAATGCAGGTTCTGGACAAAGGCTTAAACTATGCGATAACACCGAGGTATATTCCGAAAGTAGATTTAATAACCCCAGTCGAAGAAACAGCTATAAAATTAGATCCTGAAGAAGCCGAAGTGTACACAAGTAAGGTTAGATCAGTCCTAGACTCATCTAGGCGAACTATATCTAATCTCTCTAACCTAGAAAGGAAAGCGGTCATTTCCCTTAAGAATAAGGGAGAGTTCTCCGATTACCAGAGAACTAGACTTACCCCACACTGCAGCAAGCCTCCGCATCTGTACAGCCTACCAAAGATTTACAAGGAAGGTATTCCTCTGAGACCAATTGTGAGCTCGAGAAATTCACCTTGTCGCCCATTACCACCCTATCTGCTAGGTATTATCACACCCTTATCGTGAAAAACCGAGTCTATGGTCAAGAGCACGCAGCACTTTGTGGAAACCATCAGAAACTTCCAACCAAACCACGAAGAAATACTGGTAATCTTTGACATTGTGAGTCTATTCACAAATGTGTCTACCGATAAGTCACTAACTATATTAAGGGACAAACTGAAAAAGGATGAAACGTTAGACGAACGCACGCAACTCTCGGTAAACACAATAATGGAACTGACAATATGCATTAGAACTACATATTTCCAGGTAAAAGGCAAATTCTACCAACAAGAGTTTGGGATCGCGATGGGTTCCCCACTATCACACATAGTGAGCAATATATGTATGGAAGACTTGGAAGACCCAGCGGTACTCGAATTCACAGAGAAACGAAGGATGTGGCTTAGATACGTGGACGATACTTTCGTAGTTTAGTAACACGGCAAGCATAAGCTAGATGAATTCCTAGAACATCTAAATAGCCGCGCACCCTCCATAAAGTTCACGATGGAATTGGAGTCTGAACAAAAACTACCATTCCTAGATGTACTTGTACACAGGAATCACAACACTTTCACGACAAGTGTATACAGGAAACCAACCCACACGGGAGGTACCTAAACTACAACTCCAATCACCACAAAAACGTGAAGTTAGGCGTTGCAGAATGCTTGTACGATAGAACAAAACAATACTCAAAACAAGAGGACCTGAACAAAGGAAAAGGAAATATCGCTAGAACACTCAAAGAAAATGAGTACCCCGATCTAACACCTAAACTAAACAGGGAATGGGTAACCGAAGAAGAAGAACCTAAATATACAGCGATAATATCATATATACAAGGTATCTCAGACAAAATACGAAGAATAGGCAGCAAATACAAGATACACAGTGCCTTCATATCAACTAGAACGCCCAGGGGAACACTCACCAAAACCAAACCATGCAATGAAGATCAGAATTCCAAGAATTGTGTATACAACCTACCATGCGAATGCGGCAGAGCATACATTGGAGAGAACAGTAGACCACTCAAAGTGAAAACGCAGGAACATAAGAATAATGTCCGCAAGGGCGAACACAAAGATCAAGAATCGCCGAACGTGCCTGGAACGAAGACCACCGCGTCCAATGGAATGACATACAGATAGTGGCAAGAGACGAGAACACAACTCGTCGAAAACTCAAAGAAGCCACATACATCGCACTAGCAGAAAATCCAATAAGCTAAGGTAGTGTAGAAATGACACCCATGTGGATTCCAATAATGCGCGAAGTTCTAAAAAATATATATTGGATTACTCAGTAAAGGTGTCAGACTAGTAAGTGGAAGGTACCAAGTTTGAATCTGGTAGTAGTCAAGTGCTGGGGAAATTATATATAACATATGAATTCGATTCAAGTGCGATAACAGTCCTTCTCAGGACTAAGCCTGATGACAGAGGCAGAGTCCGCTTCTGAAACGTCGGGCTCCAAAAGCAAAAACTGTGGAAATATGCCAATCAACTCCACTAATACGAAACCACAGTTATAAAATACTTATAATACACAATTATAATTCTACCTGCGGACAAAGGCAACTCGAGTGTGGTAATGAATCTAGAAGATAAAATCGACGAAAAGACGAAAGTAAAATTAATACCACGAGAAAAGTCATCCAGATGCCCAAAATTCTACTTCCAAAAATACATAAAGAAGGTGTACCGTTACGCCCAATTGTGAGTTCTGTAGGAACACCTTTGCAATTACTAGCAAAGCACTCCAATTGCTTTATCTAGTTTTGTGGTCAGTTTTGATGTCGTATCGCTGTTCACCAACATACCGATCGATGAGGCGCTACAACTAATAAAAAAGGCATGCAGACCACAAGAGGACATCATGGATTTAATGGCGCACTGTATGCGAAACAAGTGCTTTATGTTTAAAGACAAGAGTTACAGGCAAATAAAAGAGTCACCTATGGGTTCATCGTTGTCACCTGTTATCACAAATTTATTCATGGAAGAAATAGAAACAGAAATCATCGAAACAGCTACGCACAAACCACACTTATGGGTGCGGTACGTCGATGACACATTTGTTATCTGGAGACATGGAAGACAGAAACTAGAAGCATTTTTATAACATCTAAACAACGGACACAACAAAGTAAAATTCACGATAGAGTTAAAGAAAAACGAAATGTTACCTTTCCTAGATGTAATTGTGACTAGAAAAAAGATGGAAGTTTGGGACACAGAGTGTGTCGAAAGAAGACATACAAATCGATACCTAAACGCTAGTTCTCATCACCATCGTGCACAACTGCAGTCAGTTGTAAAAACACTGATAATCAGATCCCAGAAACTGGCAGACGACGACAATCGGCTGGAAGAAAAGAAAAAACTTCGGCAGGCTTTAAGACAAAACAGTTTTTCGGAATACAACATTTAGAAAACATACAAACCCAAAAAATCGTCGGACAAAGACGAAACCAAAAAGTACATAGCGGCTGCTTTTATACCATATGTGAGAGGTACCAGAGATAAAATAAGCAGAATTCTGAACAAACATAACATGAAAATAATATGCAACACAGAGAAGAAAATCAGCAATCTACTTACAAATCCAAATACCAAAATTCATCTGGAAAACCAAGGAGGATACGAGATCCCTTGTAAAGATTGCGAAAGTTCTTACATTGGACAAACAAATAGGAGAATTCAAGTAAGAATGAAGAAACACCAAAATGCGGTGAAGAAAGATCAGAAGAAGTCACCCTTGGCACAGCATGTCAAAAATACATCATACACTATTACTTTAAAAATACTAGACTGATTGCCAACATAGGACACGCAAAACGACGAATTATAAGGGAAGCAATAGAAATTGAAAAGCGTCCAGACAACCTCAACACCCGAGACGACACACAAGACTTCCCCCAACATGGAAAACAGCATTAAATCAACATACAAGGAAAAACGCAAAAAATCAAAATACGTCATGCACAATTACAACAATAAAAGAAAAAGAAAATGGAAAACCAGAAATAGAAATTCAACAAGGACCAGTCACACGAAACCAAGGGAAAACAAGAGAAAGTGAAAAAAGACAAAGCGAAGCAGTATTAAAACCTTTACACCTGACGGAGAACAGGTTTATTCGAGTAACACGAGCAACGAAAAGAAGATTTGAGAATGGCCAGTGAGATTTGGTCGAAACATCGTGGAGGAGAAGGAGAAATAAAAACGTGGGATAATACCCGGAAGAACGTAATATCATGGCAAATCCGCGAAAACATAAAATTAAGCATATATACATTATATATATATATATATATATATATATATATATATATATACAATATATATATATATATATATATATATATATATATTAAACTCGTGGTGGCGCAGTAGTTTATCGCGCATGTTGCGACGGTGTATTGCGCTTAAACGAATTACTAATTCTATATTGTAAGTGTTTTTGTAATTGTGGTTTCATATGAAATGTAAATTTGTATATTTAGGTTACCGAGTATTGTTTACACAGAACGCGTGTAATAATAATGTTATCATAGTAGCTAAAATAAGTGGCTAACGTAAATCTATTAAAGAGCGTAACATATATCAAACAAATTGCATAGTTCAAAAAATAACAAAACCGCACAAAAAAAACTAAAAGTGTTTTCTCTTACTCTTAATTCAGCGAACTTGTGTATAACATTTTTAAGATTAATTTTCTCTTCTAATTCATGACCTGTAGCTAATGTAGCCCAATTTGGGTGGTGGTTTAACGTGAGAAATTTTTAATTACATTCAATTTAGAAAAACTCCTTTCTCCCCTTGTCACACTTACTGGTAAGATCAACCAGATTCTTAAGGCAATGCTGAGCTTAGGAGCAACATCTAAAGTAGTAATAAGTTTTAATACCTCAATTGAATTTTGTTTTGCATTTCAAACCCTCCGCTCAAATGCCATCAGTCAGTATTATCTTCAAGGCTTTACAATATTTAATTTACTCGATTTTAGGTAAATTTTTCAAATCATGTATAACATTGGGAATGATTGCTGTAGCTACTCTTAAAATTAAATCTGGATTCTAAAGCATTAATTGCTTGATCTATTGCAGAAAAGTAAAACTCTATTTTATATTTTATCTGCACCGGATCATCGTGCACTTCATAAAGAAAGGTAACAATTTTTCGTCGAACTTTATGACGCGGTTGTGTTAACTCGAAACCAGCTGGGACGTCTTAAGGACGCGTTTGCCATATCGTTGACGACTAAATTTAATGAATGGCGACTACAAGGCAAGTAAAACGCTCCTGTATTTATCGCCCTTACTCTAGATTTATTCCCTCTCATATTGTCCCCGTTGACATCAGGAGTATAATTTGGAACAATGGAACAGTACTTGGATTGCTAAATTTCCTCAATATTATGTGATTCAATATGTGAATGTAAAAGACAAGTCGGCTCCTTTTAGATATCTTTCCCAAGATAGTTAGCTTCTGCTAGCATGCAGTTGAAAGATTTGTAAAAGAATCTATTTGACACATTACGTAGAAGCATCTCATACCAATAATTTGTCTCTGCGGCAATAATCCTTTGAAACGTACGGTCAACAGTTTTAAAAAATTGTAGTCGCTGACCAAATTCAACATAAGACATTTGGCTTTGAATGTGATTTTTTGGAGATTCATATTAGTAGGAGCCCAGAATAGGATATGACGTCATAATTAATTAAAAGTGGTGGGAGCAGAGTGAGGGTCTGGGATGTGACTATGAGTGAGGTTGAGGGTGGGGTCGGCTTCTTTTCGGGGGCCTTTTTCAACCCCTAGGCGTAGTTGTAGACCCCAATTAAGGTCCTTTTGGCAATATTAAGAGCCTTTTTGTCGGTCTAACCCCCTGGTTGTACATGTATTAAGGCGGGATAAGACTAGACCACACCCATACCTTTTACCTGATTGGTTGTACAAGCGACCGCCCCTATGGCTTCTGATTCGTCCTTTGCTCCACTACCCAGTAGCTGAGCTCTGATTGGAGGGCTAACTCTCTGCATTTGAATTTGTATTCTAATAAGCGAGCATTGCTTTTAATTATGAGTCATAATTAAATTGCTGTGGCGCGGGTGTTATGTGTGGGGAAGGAGAGGATTGGGTCAAAGTCCAATTATTTTAATTATGAGTCATCGTAAACCTTTTAATTATGAAACGTAATCAAGACCCCCAGCCATTTTGTTTTGATGGGAAATTTGAATTTGTATTCTAATAGAGCGGCCTTAGTGCTAACTTGTAAGACTCGTGTAGGGCTGCGCCCCTTGTCCAAAAATTTGAATTTGGTTGTTGCGCCGTCTGGTAGTGTATGGACTAATGATTGTTTTTTGTAATAAAAGTGACTCCACCTAGCGGTATATTTTAAAGCTGCATGCAGGTCACTGCATTATAAGTAATACTATTTTGGGATTTAAAACTGATGAATGTTTTCTGTAATAGGGACTGGGATTATTGAAAATGGAAAAATGATAATTAAAATATTTTACATACAAGATCTGCCTTATCGGAAACACCTCGGTCAAAAAGGGTTTTAGATTTATAAGCAAGCCTGAACGTCCTAAGTCGTTATTATTCTGTTTTTAATTATGAGTCTATCTACCAATAAAACCAGCCGAAGCATATCAAACCTAATCAATTAAGCCCGATCAAGCAATGCACTGTCGATCAAATCAAATCAAACAAGCTGAGATTCATTTACAATTTTGATAATACACAAGCGTTTTGAAGCTAACTCCGATTTCATTTCGTAAGGCAGCTATAGGACGCTGTTTTATTTTAGTCACGCTAAACATTATCATTATCATTCGTATTATACGATGTACACGATCTTTGCGCATGATACAAATTCCCTCCAATTAGATCACACTTATTTTTAAAAACAGACCTAATTGTTTGTGACGTCATCTAGTGGTGTATTTTTAAACTGGTACATGTTTTCTGTAATGGAAGTTGAGCGTGGCTTTACCTAGTAGTGTATTTTTAAAAAAAATTGTGTTAGGGCGAGAGGAGGTGTGAGATATTAAGCAAGGAGTGCAACGAAACTGTGTAATGCCACTGTGGTTTTTTCCGGTGTAGACAGATGAGGCAGTCTTATTAAGTGTGAATGCGGATAAGCTACAAACTGCTCTGAGGAAGTTCGATATAGTCTGTGAGAGCATGCACCTAGAAGTAAACGTGAACAAAGCAAAGATTGTGGTGTTCAATCGTGAAGCTGAAGATTTACCCTGCATGATGAAGTTGTGGAGCAAATGGACGAATTGGTATGTCTGGGTGGAATATTCACTGTAGATGGTAGAATGGATAGAGAGATTAGACGACGGGTCCAATCCAATGCTGGAAAGAAAGTGATAGGAAATATGGACGGTAATGAATGTAGAAAACATAAGCATATCTGAGAAACGAGCAATTTATAACTGCGTGTTTGTCCCGTTAGTACGGTACGGAGACAAGCATACGTCAAAAAAACACGAAAGTAAAGTAAATTCCATGGGCACGAGATTCCTCAGTGCAGTAAAGCGATAAGGGATTAAGATGAGGAATGAATGTATAACGAAGGACTGTGGCAAAAAATACGATGATAGATAGTTGTAAAAGTAATACACTACGTGGGTTTGGTTACATCGAAGGAATGAACAACGAAATATTAATAAAGTAAATGTATGTGGGTGAAGTTAGAGGTACTGCCGTGCCGCGTATTTTAAGCCAGTTAATAAGAAATCTTAAGACAAAATTACCGGTGAACATCAAGGAGTATATGAAATTTCATATAATGATTGTTTAAATAGTTACATCGGCCAAACAAATCGTAAATTATTTATTAAAACTCAAGAACATAAATTAGCAATTCAACAAAAGAACACTAACTCTTCACTAGCAACTCACCATTTGGAAACCGGTCATAAAAGAGATACTAATAAAATTAAATTACTAGCACCAAATAACCATTTAAGAGAAAAATGATTAGAGAAGCTATCGAAAGTGAAAAACGTCCGCATGCTTTTAATAAACGCAATGATAGTCTACGATTGCCGACAATTTGGAAAAACTTCATTACCAGAATTACCCCGTCATCATTACCACCGAAACCTCCTGGCATTCTTACAATACTTCAAGATCAATATCAAAATTCCCATAATGAACCAACGACACCCGGCCACACCCACAAAATAGACGGATAAATATAAAATCATAGAGTTTAAGTTTCACTTTACTGTCATTCTTGAAAACGAACACGAAGAGAAGTTTTCAAAACGTAGAATTATAAATATAAAATATACATGGGTTTTCCGAAAATGGATGTTTTATTATATATATATATATATATATATATATATATATATATATATACATATATACACATATAGGGTGTCCACAAACTCTTTCCACAAAAGAAAACCGCAGATTCTAGAGCTGATTTTATGTCGATTTAACGTAAATTACCTTAGTACAAAAATACTGCCTAAGAGACCTGGAGCTCTTGGAAGATGGTGCCCTAACATCGGTTTAATTCAAATATCTTCAAAATAGTTTCCCTTTAAATGATAGCGTTCTGTACATTTATTTAGTGGAATATGGCGTGAATATGATTTTTTAGTTGTACTCATAAGCGGCTCGTTTGGGTAGGGCATTGGACATTGTTATTCATAAGTTTTTGGTTTTTCAAAATTTCGCAATTTTAACATAAAATTTAAAAAATTTCGATTTTTTTCATAAAATAATGATACTCTTGTATGAAGTTGCTATGACGCACCGTTTTCGAAATAAATCGATTTGAAATTTTCATGTGTTAATCATACTTTTATAAAATTAACTAACGAATTCATTTACAATTATGAAAGATGGCTATGGAAAATAAACAAAATAACAATTGCGTGAACGTCAAAATAACTTGTATTACAGATACTACTTGAGGTTAAAGTGTCAAATAAGTTTTAAGTGAAAGTTCGTTTATTGTTTAGTTACATTACCGTAAATACAAAAAGTTGAATATTGTTACAATGATTTTGTTTAGTAACGAAGAATATGCCGATATGCATTTAGTGTACGGCGAAATGCAATGCAACGCTCGGGCAGCAGCACGTAGATATGCAGATAAATTTCCAGGTAGAAGACATCCTGCTCCTAATTCATTTACGCTTTTTCATCAAAGAGTTAGGGAAACAGGATCTCTAATTCCTAAAGATAATGAAGCAGAAAGACATGCTGATGTAATGGAAGAATATCAGGATGATATTTTAATGGAAATTGAGTACAATCCCGAAATAAGCGTAAGAAAGTTGGCTGCAACGTATCCCAATGTGTCAAAATCATCTGTGTGGAATAATCTACATAAGGAAGGCTTGTATCCTTTTCATTTCAAAAAAGTCCAGGCCTTGCAAGCAGGTGATTTTCCTGTTCGTGTTGATTTTTTCAATTAGATGCAAAATAAAGAGAATCAAGACCAAAATTTTTTTTCTAATATTTTGTTTTGTGATGAAGCCGCTTTTACAAAAGATGGAATTTTTAATATACACAATGTACACTACTAGTACCGGGGCGGTCGGCCACGTGGGGGACCGTATTTTCCACCACTATGGTTTCTTTTCGGCGGCCTTTTTTAACCCCTTGATTTTTACCCCTATGGTTTCTTTTCGGAGGCCTTTTTCAACTCCTTGATGGAATTTTTATCTCTAATTATGGTCTTTTGACAGCAATTTTTGTCGGCCTTATTTTATGGTTTTTTTTCGAAGACCATTTTAAACCCTAATTAGAGCCCTTTTCGTAGTGTTAAGAACTTCTTTGTCGGTTCACACCTATAGCTTCTTTTTGGTAATCATTTTAACGCCTTCATGGAATTTTTGTCTTAACTACCGCCCCTTTGGCAGTTTAGCCCCTGGAAGGTAGGCAAGTGCGTGAGCGTACAATGCTCTAATAAGAGTCCCTAATGCTACCTCATAAGATAGATATAAGAAGCTGTGTTAGGTTTGTGCCCCGGTCCCCTTGGCTGAAAATAATATTATAATAAGGGGATCCTAATGTTAACGTGCGCCCCTGTCGTGGCCCGTTAGCAGGGAAATTTGAAATAAGGGGGCCCTAATTCCAACTTGTAAGACACGTGTAGATCTTCAAAACTTGCTCTCGAGCCGTCGTCCCCTGTCGCGACCCCCTGGTTGGTAATGGTATGGGGACCTAATCTTATATATAAGTGCAAAAACTAGCTCTTGGGCCATGACTCCTATCGTGCCCCTACTTTTGGGGTGCTTGTTTGTTTTCCCGTTTTCGTTTGTTCTGTTTGTTTGTCTTGCTTGCTTTTGTCCGTCTCGTCCGCTTGCTTTCTGCTCTGCCTTTCTTCTTTTTCTCGTTCGTCTTGTTTCCCTGTTTGTTCTGTTTTTTTTTCTTCCCTTTCTTTCTTCCTTCCTTCTCTTTTCTCTTTTTCTCTTCTTTCGTCCCTTGCCGTTTTTCCTGTTCTTTTTTTTTCTTCCCTTTTTCTTTTTTTTTCCCTTTTTCTAT